>JBBHAA010003283.1:0-2500 GCA_037953035.1 Aquarana catesbeiana
GCATATCAGTGTCCACCAATGCGGCATATTAGTGCCTCCTCATCAGTGAAGGAGAAGAAATACTTTTTTACAAAATTTACTGACAGAAACTAAGAAAACCTTTTTTCATGTTTATAGCAAAAAATAACCCCCCCCCCCCCCCCCCCCCGAGGTGATTAATTACCACCAAAAGAAAGTTCTATCTATGGGGGAAAAATGATAAAAATGTCCTCTGTGTTCAGTGTCACATGACCGCGCAATTCAAAGTGTGAGAGCGCTGAATGCTGAAAATTGTGCTGGGCAGGAACGGGGGGGGGGAGTGCCCGGCAGGGAAGGGGTTAAAGTAGGATTCTAGGCAAAACTTTTGTTTTTATTTTTGGTAGAGTAAGGGGGGGGGGGATTATAACCCCTGTCAGATTTTTTTTTTCCCGCCATCTGTGTCCCATTGTGGAGATTTCCCTTCACTTCCTGTCCCAAACAGGAAGTGAGAGGAAATCCCTGCAAATTAAGGGGCCCCCAGGTCAGCACAACTAGTGTCCCCATTGGAAGATTTCCCCTCCATTACCCTTCCGGGGACAACCCAAAATGTGGGATTTTCTTTGACTTTCATTGATAATGGTAAACAGGAGAACTAGAGAGGCTGAATCTCCCCAATGAGGACACAGACAGCAATAAAAACTGACAGGGGGTCTAATCCCTCTCCACTCCATCCAACACTAAAAAAAGTTTTACTTTTAGTTCTGATTGAAGTCATTCCAGAATTTCGGGGAAGAGTCTGATACACCGAGACAATCTCTCTATAAATATTTAATACCTTAAGTGTTCAGGAGAGGTGATTAGAATGGAGAGATAAGACTTATCTTTGTAAAGTAATTAATGGGAGTTTATCAAAGAGTCTGATTTCAGCAATTTACCGAAATACATGTGAGGTGGTGTTACCGTGTATCTGGAAAGTACTCACAGCGCTTCACTTTTTCCACATATTGTTATGTTACAGCCTTATTCCAAAATGGATTAAATTCATTATTTTCCTCAAAATTCTACAAACAATCCCCCATAATGACAACGTGAGAGAAGTTTGTTTGAAATCTTTGCAAATTTTTTAAGAATAAAAAAAAAAAAAAATTCCATGTACATAAATATCACAGACTCCTCCCATGTACATAAGTATGACAGGCTCCTCCCATGTATATAAGTATCACAGACTCCTCCCATGTACATAAGTATCACAGGCTCCTCCCATGTACATAAGTATCACAGACTCCTCCCATGTACATAACTATCACAGGCTCCTCCCATGTACATAAGTATCACAGGCTCCTCCCATGTACATAACTATCACAGGCTCCTCCCATGTACATAAGTATCACAGGCTCCTCCCATGTACATAAGTATCACAGGCTCCTCCCATGTACATAAGTATCACAGACTCCTCCCATGTACATAAGTATCACGGGCTCCTCCCATGTACATAAATATCACAGACTCCTCCCATGTACATAAGTATGACAGGCTCCTCCCATGTATATAAGTATCACAGACTCCTCCCATGTACATAAGTATCACAGGCTCCTCCCATGTATATAAGTATCACAGACTCCTCCCATGTACATAAGTATCACAGGCTCCTCCCATGTACATAAGTATCACAGACTCCTCCCATGTACATAAGTATCACAGACTCCTCCCATGTACATAAGTATCACAGGCTCCTCCCATGTACATAAGTATCACAGGCTCCTCCCATGTATATAAGTATCACAGACTCCTCCCATGTACATAAGTATCACAGACTCCTCCCATGTACATAAGTATCACAGACTCCTCCCATGTACATAAGTATCACAGACTCCTCCCATGTACATAAGTATCACAGACTCCTCCCATGTACATAAGTATCACAGACTCCTCCCATGTACATAAGTATCACGGGCTCCTCCCATGTATATAAGTATCACAGACTCCTCCCATGTACATAAGTATCACAGGCTCCTCCCATGTACATAAGTATCACAGGCTCCTCCCATGTACATAAGTATCACAGGCTCCTCCCATGTACATAGGTATCACAGGCTCCTCCCATGTACACAAGTATCACAGGCTCCTCCCATGTACATAAGTATCACAGGCTCCTCCCATGTACATAAGTATCATAGACTCCTCCCATGTACATAAGTATCACAGGCTCCTCCCATGTACATAAGTATCACAGGCTCCTCCCATGTACATAAGTATCACTTTGGTGAAGCTCCTTTGGCACCAATTACAGCCTCAAGTCTTGTTGAGTATGATGCTACAAGCTTGGCACACCTATGTTGGGGCAGTTTCTCCCATTCTTCTTTGTAGGACCTCTCCAGCTCCATCAGGTAGGATGGGGAGCGTCGGAGCACAGTCATTTTCTGATCAATTGGACCCAATTAGCCATTTTCCCTCCCCGGTGTCATGTGACTCGTTAGTGTTCCAAGTGTTGCATAAAGATGGCCTAGGCTATAAGAAGATTGCCAAGACCCTGAAACTGAGC
>JBBHAA010003283.1:7500-51800 GCA_037953035.1 Aquarana catesbeiana
GTCAGATTTTGATAGTTGGAATATTTTGATAGATGGACGGGTTTTGGTAGTCAGATGGGTTTTGGTAGATGGACTGTCTTTAGTGGTTGGATGGGCTTTGGTAATATAACTAATTTTTGGAGATAGATACGTTTTGGTAGATGGGTTAATTTGGATTGTCGGATGGTTTTGGTAGATGGCTGAATCTTGGCAAATGGAGTAATTTTGATCCTTTGATCCTCTGTCTGAGGATTTCGCAATAAAAGGAAATTCACAGACAGAATAGGGATTTGTGTTTTGCCTCTGCTTTCCACCTAAAATGATGAACCAGGGAAGTGACTGATCATCCGATCAGCCGACAATCTCATGTCTGGAAGCCAAATGGCACTCATTGGGTGATGGCCCTCAGATGGATTAGAGCATCTTGAACAATCACTATTATTTCCAGTAAGCTCATATCTGATTGGTCACCTGAGGAGGTTGCTGGCATTTAGAGATGAATAAACCAATGACTGAGGTTGGTTGGACGTTGTTTGAGCATCTAACTGCCTACAGACCAAAGACTGAGGTTGGTTTTCACACATACCCAGTGGTCTATTTTGGGTTTTGTGCTGCCCTAGGCCTGACTAAACTCGCGCACCCCCTAATTTAAATGTGACCCACCCCTTTCTGTCAATGCCACACCCCTTCATGTGTAAGACCTGCCCTATCACCTGTAAACCACACCTCTTCCTCTTTAGGCTCCACCTTGAGTGCTATATAAGTACCTGAAATAAATAAATTAATAGTAAATTAGTACAGTGACAGTGCATATTTTTTACCACTGATCACTGTATTAGTGTCACTGGTCCCCAAAAAAGTGACAGTGTCTGATTTGTCCGCCGCAATGGCCCAGTCCCACCATGTACATGAAAGAGTAAATTTCAAGTATCCATAGTGTACATCAGGGGCGTTGCTAGGTCTACAAAAGATCTGGGGCTAGAGCCCATAGCAGCGTAGTAAAGAAATTTGTGCACTTGGGTGGGCATACGCATGTATATACAGTAATATACGTGTGTGTGTATATATCCCCAGAGAGCCCCCCATTTACATCAGGGTCCCCAGAGAGCCCCCCACTTACATCAGAGTCCCCAGAGAGCCCCCTATACATCAGGGTCCCCAGAGAGCCCCCCACTTACATCAGGGTCCCCAGAGAGCCCCCTATACATCAGGGTCCCCAGAGAGCCCTCTTTACATCAGGGTCCCCAGAGAGCCACCTATACATCAGGGTCCCCAGAGAGCCCCCCCTTACGAGTCCTCAGAGAGCCTCCCCCTTAAATCAGGGTCCCCAGAGAGCCCCCCCTTAAAATCCTGGTCCCCAGAGAGCATCCTCCTTTCATCAGGGTCCCCAGAGAGCCTCCCCACTTACATCAGGGTCCCCAGAGAGCCTCCCCTCCCCTTGGGGACCCCTGCAGAGACTCGGGGCTATGGGCCCCAGATTCGGGGCTATAGCCCCAAAAGCCACCCCCTAGCGACGCCCCTGGTGTAAATCCATAGTGTACATTCATAGTGTAAATCCATAGTGTAAATCCATAGTGTAGGAAGTGCTTGTAGCTTTGGAGCAGCAGTTTTATATGTGAGTAGCGGCTCTTTGTAATGTCATTTTAATCAAATACAATGGATTTGCACTATGGGTGCCCATGCCCGCTCTTCACTCTTTATACATGGACATGGAGTAGAGAAGTACATATGAGGCTGACCCGATCCATCCTTCATGGGGTGTAGATATTTCATTGTTCCGGTGAACACATTGGGGGGGGGGGCGCAGAGTCTGACACCCGGAGCACCGGAATAATACATAGAGAACACTTTCCTATCACAGCTTATTATTCTACATAAATTATGTATTGATTAGAGCGCGGAGCACTTTATTGCAGTATCTGTACATTCATTTAATGCATATCGATCACTTTATATTTGATTGATCTTATTGCTCCTAAGATAGAAAGCAGTTGTATATGAAATGCTCTTGTTGAGCACAGAAGGAAGAGATGGTGCTTTCTATCATATAATGGACCGACCACCCCAGACACATGTGGCATTTAATTGCAGCTTTTGTCCAGGTCTGAAAAGCAGCAGGTCTGCCCCACCAGGGACATTGCTGGAGCCAAGTGTTTGTTGGGACAGACCTATGCAGCATGGATTGGAGCCATAGGAAGTTCTGTGCTGGCCACACAGGTCTGACAGGAGGTGGGCAGAGCCAACAACTAGGGTACATCCTTCAAACTCCTCCTCCTCTACATGCCACACAGGACTGACAGGAGGTGGGCAGAGCCAACAACTAGGGTACATCCTTCAAACCCCTCCTCCTCTACATGCCATGCGGGACTGACAGGAGGTGGGCAGAGACAACAACTAGGGTACATCCTTCAAACTCCTCCTCCTCTACATGCCACGCAGGACTGACAGGAGATGGGCAGAGACAACAACTAGGGGACATCCTTTAAACTCCTCCTCGTCTACATGCCACGCAGGACTGACAGGAGGTGGGCAGAGACAACAACTAGGGTACATCCTTCAAACTCCTCCTCCTCTACATGCCACACAGGACTGACAGGAGGTGGGCAGAGACAACAACTAGGGTACATCCTTCAAACTCCTCCTCATCTACATGCCACGCGGGACTGACAGGAGGTGGGCAGAGACAACAACTAGGGTACATGCTTCAAACTCCTCCTCCTCTACATGCCACGCAGGACTGACAGGAGGTGGGCAGAGACAACAACTAGGGTACATCCTTCAAACCCCTCCTCCTCTACATGCCACGCAGGACTGACAGGAGGTGGGCAGAGACAACAACTAGGGTACATCTTTCAAACCCCTCCTCCTCTACATGCCACGCAGGACTGACAGGAGGTGGGCAGAGACAACAACTAGGGTACATCCTTCAAACTCCTCCTCCTCTACATGCCACGCAGGACTGACAGGAGATGGGCAGAGACAACAACTAGGGGACATCCTTTAAACTCCTCCTCGTCTACATGCCACGCAGGACTGACAGGAGGTGGGCAGAGACAACAACTAGGGTACATCCTTCAAACTCCTCCTCCTCTACATGCCACACAGGACTGACAGGAGGTGGGCAGAGACAACAACTAGGGCACATCCTTCAAACTCCTCCTCATCTACATGCCACGCGGGACTGACAGGAGGTGGGCAGAGACAACAACTAGGGTACATCCTTCCAACTCCTCCTCCTCTACATGCCACGCAGGACTGACAGGAGGTGGGCAGAGACAACAACTAGGGTACATCCTTCCAACTCCTCCTCCTCTACATGCCACGCAGGACTGACAGGAGGTGGGCAGAGACAACAACTAGGGTACATCTTTCAAACCCCTCCTCCTCTACATGCCACGCAGGACTGACAGGAGGTGGGCAGAGACAACAACTAGGGTACATCCTTCAAACTCCTCCCCATCTACATGCCACACAGGACTGACAGGAGGTGGGCAGAGCCAACAAACTAGGGTACATCCTTCAAACTCCTCCTACTCTACATGCCACACAGGACTGACAGGAGGTGGGCTGAGACAACAACTAGGGTACATCCTTCAAACTCCTCCTCATCTACATGCCACGCGGGACTGACAGGAGGTGGGCAGAGACAACAACTAGGGTACATCCTTCAAACTCCTCCTCCTCTACATGCCACGCAGGACTGACAGGAGATGGGCAGAGACAACAACTAGGGGACATCCTTTAAACTCCTCCTCGTCTACATGCCATGCAGGACTGACAGGAGGTGGGCAGAGACAACAACTAGGGTACATCCTTCAAACTCCTCCTCCTCTACATGCCACACAGGACTGACAGGAGGTGGGCAGAGACAACAACTAGGGTGCATCCTTCAAACTCCTCCTCATCTACATGCCACGCGGGACTGACAGGAGGTGGGCAGAGACAACAACTAGGGTACATACTTCCAACTCCTCCTCCTCTACATGCCACGCAGGACTGACAGGAGGTGGGCAGAGACAACAACTAGGGTACATCCTTCAAACCCCTCCTCCTCTACATGCCACGCAGGACTGACAGGAGGTGGGCAGAGACAACAACTAGGGTACATCTTTCAAACCCCTCCTCCTCTACATGCCACGCAGGACTGACAGGAGGTGGGCAGAGACAACAACTAGGGTACATCCTTCAAACTCCTCCTCGTCTACATGCCACGCAGGACTGACAGGAGGTGGGCAGAGACAACAACTAGGGTACATCCTTCAAACTCCTCCTCCTCTACATGCAACACAGGTCTGACAGGAGGTGGGCAGAGCCAACAACTAGGGTACATCCTTCAAACCCCTCCTCCCCTACATGCCACACAGGACTGACAGGAGGTGGGCAGAGACAACAACTAGGGTACATCCTTCAAACTCCTCCTCCTCTACATGCCACGCAGGACTGACAGGAGGTGGGCAGAGACAACAACTAGGGTACATCCTTCAAACTCCTCCTCATCTACATGCCACGCAGGACTGACAGGAGGTGGGCAGAGATAACAACTAGGGTACATCCTTCAAACTCCTCCTCCTCTACATGACACGCAGGACTGACAGGAGGTGGGCAGAGCCAACAACTAGGGTGCATCCTTCAAACTCCTCGTCTACATGCCACACAGGACTGACAGGAGGTGGGCAGAGACAACAACTAGGGTACATCCTTCAAACTCCTCCCCGTCTACATGCCACACAGGACTGACAGGAGGTGGGCAGAGACAACAACTAGGGTACATCCTTCAAACTCCTCCCCGTCTACATGCCACACAGGACTGACAGGAGGTGGGCAGAGACAACAACTAGGGTACATCCTTCAAACTCCTCCTCCTCTACATGCCACGCACGACTGACAGGAGGTGGGCAGAGCCAACAACTAGGGTACATCCTTCAAACTCCTCCCCGTCTACATGCCACACAGGACTGACAGGAGGTGGGCAGAGACAACAACTAGGGTACATCCTTCAAACTCCTCCCCGTCTACATGCCACACAGGACTGACAGGAGGTGGGCAGAGACAACTAGGGTACATCCTTCAAACTCCTCCTCCTCTACATGCCACACAGGACTGACAGGAGGTGGGCAGAGACAACAACTAGGGTACATCCTTCAAACTCCTCCTCATCTACATGCCACGCAGGACTGACAGGAGGTGGGCAGAGACAACAACTAGGGTACATCCTTCAAACTCCTCCTCCTCTACATGCCACGCAGGACTGACAGGAGGTGGGCAGAGCCAACAACTAGGGTGCATCCTTCAAACTCCTCCTCGTCTACATGCCACACAGGACTGACAGGAGGTGGGCAGAGACAACAACTAGGGTACATCCTTCAAACTCCTCCCCTTCTACATGCCACGCAGGACTGACAGGAGGTGGGCAGAGACAACAACTAGGGTACATCCTTCAAACTCCTCCCCGTCTACATGCCACACAGGACTGACAGGAGGTGGGCAGAGACAACAACTAGGGTACATCCTTCAAACTCCTCCCCTTCTACATGCCACGCAGGACTGACAGGAGGTGGGCAGAGACAACAACTAGGGTACATCCTTCAAACTCCTCCTCCTCTACATGCCACACAGGACTGACAGGTGGCAGTAACATTTGCACTGGAATTAGCGCAATCATATTATTTAGGAGGATGCACCAGTGCTTGCTGGACGGGCTGCTGGTCTGCCTGGGAGTTCCCCTCGTCCTCCTCTCTCTCATTGAGTAGACAGAGCCCCGGGCGGGAAGGACGCCGCGGAGGAAGGTAGGTGGAGCATTAGGCTCCGACTCTGGCAGTTGTACTGAGTGCGGCCGGTCTGGGCAATCACCGCCCTCTTTATGGGGGCGCACCACCCCCGCACAGTCCGCCCCCATGCCAAAATGACACTGACATAACGACATACAGTGTAACGGCCACACAAAAGCCGCCGGCCGCCGCGGACCATTTTGCAGCGGGAGCCGGAAAGAGGGGGGAGCTTTTTATCGTGGGGGGGGTTGGCTTTTTTGCTGCCCCCCCCCCCCCTGCAAAGTGCTGTTCTAGGCCTGGGCCTTGTTGGCCTAGGCCAGTGATGGAGAACCTTGGCACTCCAGATGTTTTGGAACTACATTTCCCATGATGCTCAACTACACTGCAGAGTGCTTGAGCATCATGGGAAATGTAGTTCCAGAACATCCGGGGTGCCGAGGTTCTCCATCACTGGTCAAGGCTAAGACACAGCACTGCCCATACCTGGTGCTGGAGACCAATGGAGGGAGGGCTTCCCTTGGGGCTCAGTTCCAGACCCCCCTGAGGGTGGAAACAGGACAGGCCCAAAGTAGTACGGGTCGCCTGCTGGACTGTGTGCGGTGTTGTGGAGATTTTATGAAGATGTATTTAATATGAATTGTCACAAGTGTCACCCAGTGTTAGTTCTCCCGCTCCATAGACCTGACTGACGCTGGTTGAGATCCGTTTGGTAGTGGAAAGCTTCGTGAGGATGTAGAGAAGTGTTTGCGGAGTGGGGATATGTCCGCCAGTGAAGGGCCCCTGTGCAATGCAAACAACGATCGTCTGGGGGGGGGTTCACTCTGCAAAGACATTATCTGTTATGGGGGTGTACAGTCGTGTCTGTGTGTCTGATCAGCACATGGCGGGGCTATGACATGTCCCTTCAGATAGTCTCCATCTACAGGAATGGTAGAATAATCCGGGGATGTTCTCTGAACAATGCAGAATAAGGATTCACACCAATGGTAAAAACGGGAGTCTTATGCCGCGTACACACGACCGGTTTAAACTCTGAAGGTTTCTCTGACGGAATTCCGCTCAAGCGGTCTTGCCTACACACGGTCAAACCAAAGTGCGACTAAAGTCCAACCGTCCAGAACGCGGTGACGTACAACACATACGACGGGACTAGAGAAAGGAAGTTCAATAGCCAGTAGACAATCGCTTCCGTCTCGTACTTGCTTCAGAGCATGCGTCTTTTTTGGTCCGTCGGAACAGCCTACAGACGATCGGTTTTCCCGATAGGAATTGGTTCCGTCGGAAGTATTTAGAACATGTTCCATTTCTAGGTCCTTCAGAATTTTCGAAAAAAAAAGGCAGATGAGGCCCACACACGATCGGAATAGACGATGAAAAGCTTCCGTCTGACTTTTTCTGTCGGACATTCCGCTCGTGTGAACGCGGCTTTTGTGTGCGTTGTGGTCGGGGAACGTCCATGATTTCAAGGCCAGCCATGTGCCTTCCTTTGTCTTACTGGAGAGCATGGCTTACAGGTACAGGGGGCGGGAAATCGTACACACTGCCCCCGCCCAGACACGCCCATAAACTCCCCCAGTCATTGTTCATTGGTTGAGATTTGTAGAACTCCTCCTGTTTGCCTGTGCTTGATTGGCCGATTGTGAAGCTAACAAGCGATTTATTAGGGAGTGAGACAGTAGAATTTCCACGTCACCCCCCAACCTCCCACAATGCCCCCCAACCTCCCACAATGCCCCCTAGCCTCCCACAATGCCCCCCAACCTCCCACAATGCCCCCCAACCTCCCACAATGCCCCCCAACCTCCCACAATGCCCTCCAACCTCCCACAGTGCCCCCAACCTCCCACAATGCCCCCCAACCTCCCACAATGCCCTCCAACCTCCCACAGTGCCCCCAACCTCCCACAATGCCCCCCAACCTCCCACAATGCCCCCCAACCTCCCACAATGCCCCCCAACCTCCCACAATGCCCCCCAGCCTCCCACAATGCCCCCCAACCTCCCACAATGCCCTCCAAACTCCCACAATGCCCCCTAGCCTCCCACAATGCCCCCCAACCCTCCCACAATGCCCCCCAACCTCCCACAGTGCCCCCCAACCTCCCACAGTGCCCCCCAACCTCCCACAATGCCCCCTAGCCTCCCACAATGCCCCCCAACCTCCCACAATGCCCCCCAGCCTCCCACAGTGCCCCCCAACCTCCCACAATGCCCCCTAGCCTCCCACAATGCCCCCCAACCTCCCACAATGCCCTCCAAACTCCCACAATGCCCCCTAGCCTCCCACAGTGCCCCCCAACCTCCCACAATGCCCCCTAGCCTGCCACAATGCCCCCCAACCTCCCACAGTGCCCCCCAACCTCCCACAATGCCCCCCAGCCTCCCACAGTGCCCCCCAACCTCCCACAATGCCCCCTAGCCTGCCACAATGCCCCCCAACCTCCCACAGTGCCCCCCAACCTCCCACAGTGCCCCCTAGCTTCCCACAATGCCCCCACAACCTCCCACAATGCCCCCCCAACCTCCCACAATGCCCCCTAGCCTCCCACAATGCCCCCAACCTGCCACAGTGCCCCCCAACCTGCCACAGTGCCCCCCAACCTCCCACAATGCCCTCCAAACTCCCACAATGCCCCCTAGCCTCCCACAATGCCCCCCAACCTCCCACAGTGCCCCCAACCTCCCACAGTGCCCTCCAACCTCCCACAATGCCCCCCAACCTCCCACAATGCCCCCTAGCCTCCCACAATGCCCCCCAACCTCCCACAGTGCCCCCCAACCTCCCACAATGCCCCCCAACCTCCCACAGTGCCCCCCAACCTCCCACAATGCCCCCTAGCCTGCCACAATGCCCCCCAACCTCCCACAGTGCCCCCCAACCTCCCACAGTGCCCCCTAGCTTCCCACAATGCCCCCCCCCAACCTCCCACAATGCCCCCCAACCTCCCACAATGCCCCCCAACCTCCCACAATGCCCCCTAGCCTCCCACAATGCCCCCAGGCTCACACAGTGCCCCCCAACCTCCCACAATGCCCCATAGCCTCCCACAATACCCCCAACCTCCCACAGTGCCCCCAACCTCCCACAGTGCCCCCCAACCTCCCACAATGCCCCCTAGCCTCCCACAATGCCCCCAACCTCCCACAGTGCCCCCAACCTCCCACAATGCCCTCCAACCTCCCACAATGCCCCCTAGCCTCCCAGAGTGCCCTCCAACCTCCCACAATGCCCCCTAGCCTCCCACAATGCCCCCAACCTCCTACAGTGCCCCTAGCCTCCCACAGTGCCCCCCAACCTCCTACAGTGCCCCCTAGCCTCCCACAGTGCCCCCCAACCTCCCAAAATGCCCCCTAGCCTCTCAAAATGCCCCCAACCTCCAACAGTGCCCCCCAACCTCCCACAATGCCCCAACCTCCCACAATGCCCCCTAGCCTCCCACAATGCCCCCCAACCTCCCACAGTGCCCCCCCCCCCAACCTCCCACAATGCCCCCTAGCCTCCCACAATGCCCACCAACCTCCCACAGTGTCCCCCAAGCTCCCACAATGCCCCCTAGCTTCCCACAATTCTTCAGAGGATACCCCTCCCTGGGTGGTGATTGATTGTATCGATGTGTACAGATGTATGACATTCAGAAATGGTCAGCGCCCCACTGAAGGAGATGTCCCCCCACTTCCTGTCCCAGACTAATAACAGGAAGTCAGGAAAGTCCCCTCAGATGTCCCTCCCATCACTTCCTGTCTTGGTGACACCAGAACAGATACAGGGGGGATCTCCCCAGTGTGGACAGAAATATAAACCTGACAGAGGTCCCAACCCCCAACACACTCCATCCAAAACTAAAAAACATTTTATCTGAATATAAATCTGGATGACATGGAGTTTGTCCTCAGATGATGATTTGTGTAGGAAGAGGAGATTGGCTCAGGTAATCAATATCTCTCAGATCTGATATTGGCAATGTGAGTGATCCCAATATACAAGCAGGTCCCTAAGAGGTGGACATGTGTTAGGGGAGGAGTCAATGTGCTGTGTGTTAGGGGTGGAGTCAATGTGCTGTGTGTTAGGGGTGGAGTCAATGTGTTGTGTGTTAGGGGAGGAGTCAATGTGCTGTGTGTTAGGGGTGGAGTCAATGTGCTGTGTGTTAGGGGTGGAGTCAATGTGCTGTGTGTTAGGGGTGGAGTCAATGTGCTGTGTGTTAGGGGTGGAGTCAATGTGCTGTGTGTTAGGGGTGGAGTCAATGTGTTGTGTGTTAGGGGTGGAGTCAATGTGCTGTGTGTTAGGGGTGGAGTCAATGTGTTGTGTGTTAGGGGTGGAGTCAATGTGTTGTGTGTTAGGGGTGGAGTCAATGTGTTGTGTGTTAGGGGTGGAGTCAATGTATTGTGTGTTAGGGGTGGAGTCAATGTGTTGTGTGTTAGGGGTGAGTCAATGTGTTGTGTGTTAGGGGTGGAGTCAATGTGTTGTATGTTAGGGGTGAGTCAATGTGTTGTATGTTAGGGGTGGAGACTCTGTGTTGTATGTTAGGGGTGGAGTTCATGTTATAAAGTCCATGACTTACACATGGAGTCTCTGCTCAGTCTCGGTCTCACCATCCTTCCCCTCCCCCTCTTTCCTCCCAGTACCTGGTGCCTCACTCTCATCTCACCTCTCTTTGTCTTTCACGGGAGCCCCGATGTCTTGTCCAGCCCCACCCTGGTGAACATTTATAACCCCGGGTAGTTACTGCGGGGGTGTAGAAGAGATTTGAAGGATATGGGTGGAGGGTCCCCATTATGCACTATCCTCCTCACCCAGCCTTGGCTCCCAATGAAAATCTCTTTTCAGGCTCGGGCCCGGCTAGGGTTAGGGGTTTGGATCGGCAGTGTCAGTGTTGGTTCTGGGTCTTCTGCTAAATGGTTGATTCTAATGGAACTGGTTTATGACTCCATTACTGGATCACTACGCTCAGCATGTACTTACCTCTGGGGTACCTACAGTGCCGATCACTAGAAGGTAGACATGGAATCCCACCACTCACCTTGGTCCTTATGGTTAGGGTCTGGGTGGTTGTACAAGCCAGGTTCCTCACCTGCCCTTCATGACCTGGTTTAGCGTAAGACTGAGACAATGAATCCACCTAAGAAGTACTGACCCTCCAACAAGATCCACCCCGGAGGTGCTGACCCTCTAATCAGATCCACCCCTGAGGTGCTGACCCTCTAATCAGATCCACCCCTGAGGTGCTGACCCTCTAATCAGATCCACCCCGGAGGTGCTGACCCTCCAGTCAGACCCACCCCTGAGGTATTAGCTCTCCATTCAGATCCACCCCAGAGGTACCGACTCTCCAATAAGATCCAACCTGCAAGCTCCTCATCTGCTCTCTATCACAAGATGCTGAGTACAATCAGATCTACCTTTGCTTTGGGTTTCCCATTTGCTGATCTTCGGAGAGGAATCAGTTTGATCCTCCAGGCCTCATACATAAGATGAGGGCACATCCCGGGTTCTGGGCAGACAGTGACATGTCCTATAGGATGGTGATGGGGGGTTTAGGGCGTTGGGATGTCCTTCTGTACTCACCTTTACCCTCATCCCCTTCTTGCCACCCCCTTCCCCTTCTCCCACCTCTCCAGTCTCACCTTCTCTTGTTTCTCTATGTAGGATCCACGCTATACACTGCGAGGCAGCCCATACTGCACTCGATGGTCCATCAAGGAGTTCGCCTGCTGACACCTCCGACTCGCCTCCATATATATCTGATCTCTTCTGATTGGGTGCCGAAGAAACTTCCAGAACATCTACAGGGCCGGGGGATGGGCCTACCTCATCCTGTTCTGCATTGTTCTACATTCTAATAAATCATTATCCATTCCGTACAAATCTCTCATTTCATAACAAAAAACAATTGTAAACCTCTTTAAAAAATACTGAAAAAAAATGTAATTCCTCCCCTCCCCCATCCAGTCCTTCAAAGGTGTACAGGCTCCTCTCCTTCTGATTTCACCGCACATTGCGAGCTTCTCACAATGTGCATTAGAAGCTGCAGCAAGTCTGATAGAGCCCGCCTCATTTCCTGGCTGGAGGACGTCCAGCATCATCTAGCACTTTACTCCCTAACTTGACTGGCACATCCCTTTTCATTCATTAGATTTCAGTTCTTCCAATCATGGAGGTTCACTATCACATGGTCAGCCCTACCGAAACCAGGCGGACCGCTTTCCTTAGGAGGCCTGCCGAAGCAAGGCAAGCCCAAGTACTAGTTGGGGCTCCACCGAAGGGACATCCCATGGGAGGGGGAGAACCTGACCAAAAGGCCACATGCCCCCCCCCCCCAAGACTTTCAGGGTGAGAGAGTACAAGTGACATTCAACAAATAAAAAAGGGGAGGGGGAAAGGGATGAGTGCTTAAAAAAACGCCAATGTGCTAGACAATGACAGGCCTTTCGGCCAGAATAAAAAATTCCTGCAGTCCTAGACAAAACTCTTGGCCCTGAAGACCGGTGATAAAAGAACGGTGAAGTGACCTTGGTGGCAAAAAACTCATAGTGAGCCAACCCCTCCCTGTGAGAATTCACTGCACCCCCGTACAGTACTTTGCCGGCTTCTCTAAGACCAGCGCAGCACCATCTCTACCAGGAAGACATTAGAACTTAGGAAGCTTAAGGAGAACCTTCAACCATAGAGAAGCCAGAATCCACCCTGGGAGGAAAAAGGCCCTCCCACCGCCCCCACCTTATTGCCACAGGAGAAATACTAACCATCTCCCCCTCAGTCAAAGGGAACCAGCTTTCTTCCTCTCGAAAACTGATAAGAATAAATACTACTCTTGATCTTAAAATATCCCAACAGGCAGTTACCTGATCCCTGAGATGGGTCAACCTTACCCTGATGTGAGACAGACTGGAGGGAGGTTAGCTGAGTGAGAGACACCCAAACAAGGGTAGGCAGGGATGAGGGTATATCACAGATGGTACACCTGAACATTACAGGTACCGAGCGCCTGAATTACAGCGGCGGGGGTGTTTTTGAAGCACCTGATTAGAGCCATAGGCTGTAATAGGTGACAAAAAAGGTGCACTGCCAGCACCATGCTTGGCGCTCGCAGTTCACCCAGGTTTGTTAGTACAGTGAATGAATATTCGCTTTCCTAACACTGAACCGCCAATCAGGTGCTCGGGTCTGTTACCCGTCACCGGATTGGCTGAAACGTCAGGCGCTGTGATTGGACGCCTGACAGGAGGAGAGGACGGGAGGAGACACATGGAGGACACCGCTCGCCAACGTCACCCGCTGCCCCACCGAGACAGGGTAAGTGCCAGGCAGACGGCGAGCGGGCGGAAGGGTCACAGTGGCGGCATTCGATGGCAGCATTCGATGGGCACAGTGGCAGCGTTTGATGGGCACAGTGGCTGCGTTTGATGGGCACAGTGGCTGCATTTGATGGGCACAGTGGCAGCGTTTGATGGGCACAGTGGCAGCGTTTGATGGGCACAGTGGCAGCGTTTGATGAGCACAGTGGCTGCATTTGATGGGCACAGTGGCAACGTTTGATGGGGCACAGTGGCTGCGTTTGATGGGGCACAGTGGCTGCATTTGATGGCACAGTGGCAGCGTTTGATGGGCACAGTGGCTGCGTTTGATGGGCACAGTGGCAACGTTTGATGGGGCACAGTGGCTGCATTTGATGGGGCACAGTGGCTGCGTTTGATGGGCACAGTGGCTGCGTTTGATGGGCACAGTGGCAACGTTTGATGGGGCACAGTGGCTGCATTTGATGGGGCACAGTGGCTGCGTTTGATGGGCACAATGGCTGCGTTTGATGGGCACAGTGGCTGCATTTGATGGGGCACAGTGGCTGCATTTGATGGCACAGGGGCAGCATTTGATGGGCACAGTGGCAGCATTTGATGGGCACATGCTGGGAAGGTGTTCCCCAACACCCTACAAGCCCTAAAAAAGGATCACTGACAGATAAGGAGAGGGTTAATGGTCAACTTGGCAGGGACTTTTCAGCTGAACAGCCTCACCTAGTGGTGACCCCAATAGTAGACACCTGAGAAGCCTTATGTAGGTGATAGGGCCCTCAGAAGGGATCAGACTCTAGTCCAGAGTCCAGAAGGATGAACCACCTCAGGAATCTTATGAATGCCAAAAGATGGTGGCTGGAGAAGATCAGTCACTGCTCCCCCAGAGGAGATCTGTCACTGCTCCCCCCAGAGGAGATCGGTCACTGCTCCCCACAGAGGAGATCGGTCACTGCTCCCCCCAGAGGAGATCGGTCACTGCTCCCCACAGAGGAGATCGGTCACTGCTCCCCACAGAGGAGATCGGTCACTGCTCCCCCCAGAGGAGATCAATCACTGCTCCCCCAGAGGAGATCGGTCACTGCTCCCCCAGAGGAGATCGGTCACTGCTCCCCCAGAGGAGATCGGCCACTGCTCTCGCAGAGGAGATCGGTCACTGCTCTCGCAGAGGAGATCGGTCACTGCTCCCCCAGAGAAGATCAGTCACTGCTCCCCCAGAGAAGATCGGTCACTGCTCCCCCAGAGGAGATCAGTCACTGCTCCCCCAGAGAAGATCGGTCACTGCTCCCCCAGAGGAGATGGGTCACTGCTCCCCCAGAGGAGATTGCTCGTCGTTCCCCCAGAGAAGATCAATCACTGCTCTCGCAGAGGAGATAACAATGGGACTGCACCCTAGGAGGCATACAATGGGAGAGACACACATTTGTGTATTATGTTCACTAGACAGGTCATTAGAAGACAAACAATGTCCCATTTGAAGTAATCCAAACCATGTTCTCAGCATCCATTAAGTAGTTGTCCATCATTGTCTCGGTCACATTTTGCCCCTAATAGACACAGGGTGACTTACACATAAATGGGGCCTGGGGAGCTGAAACAGGAGTTTCCCAACCTCCCTAAGGTAAGCTGGGTTCCACGAACCCCCCGCCCAAAGTGACCCCTGTCACATATCTGCCCTTTCAGAAGGAGACGAACACAGGAGGAGACCCCAGACTGGTTGACTTTGAAGTTAGTCCGTAGTTGCAATCCCCCAATGCCCAAACCCACACAGTACTCCAAACACATTGTCCCAAACAAAGCATTACTCAACCAGCCAACCTCTGCCTCTCTTGTAGAACATACCCACTGCTGTGGAGAAGTGTGGAGTGGTCCTTCTCCCTGGAGTCCTTTCAGACACTGAAGAGAACACAGGGTGGCTAGGCTTACTCTGTCATGCTGTTGGGGATCTGGGCGGACTGCCCAGTTTTCTAGGGATATACAGGTGTAGACAGTAGTCCCATCCACTACCACAGGAAATCCATCTTTTGTTATTTGAGGGCACAGGCCAGCAGCACTTTGCCCTGTTGCCAGCGCTTCAGCTGGGAGTAAGAGCTTCACTACATCCGCTTGTCACTAATGAGAGGGGCCGACTGCCTCAGATCCCTGGAACTCTGTAGTTGTTGCCGGTTCTGGCCAGAGGTTGGTAGCACTCTGCCCTGTTGCCAGTGCTTCGGCTAGGGACCCCAAATCATCTGCTCTGGGTTAACTTTTGGAGAGGGAGGCTGGCTTCCTCCACTTCCAGACTGTGGATCTTCCATTGGGAGGACAACGTTCTCTCCCAAACTGTGTATCTGCCATTGGGGAGATGAACCAGCTGCTCCATCTCCCATCTTCCATACCCTCATCTGGCTGCTGGTTCGACCTTTCTTTGGTACTGTCTACCAGGTGCACATATCCTTGTTGGGGAGGGAAGACAATTTCCTCCACCCTGACTGACTGTTCGGGAGGGAGGACAACCACCTCCTCTCCTAAACTGTGGATCTGCTGGGAAGGGGGAATGGCTTACTCCCCTCCCTGCATCTCTGACTTCCACTGGGGAAGAAGAACCACTATCTTCTCACCCTTCAGAATTGATGGACACACCGGAGCCGTCCACCTGCCCTCATCCCAACACACCTGAACCATCCACCTGCCCTCATCCCAACACACCTGAACCATCCACCTGCCCTCATCCCGACACACCTGAACCATCCACCTGCCTTCATCCCAACACACCTGAACCGTCCACCTGCCCGCATCCCAACACACCTGAACCATCCACCTGCCTTCATCCCAACACACCTGAACCATCCACCTGCCCTCATCCCGACACACCTGAACCATCCACCTGCCCTCATCCCAACACACCTGAACCATCCACCTGCCCTCATCCCAACACACCTGAACCATCCACCTGCCTTCATCCCAACACACCTGAACCATCCACCTGCCTTCATCCCGACACACCTGAACCATCCACCTGCCTTCATCCCAACACACCTGAACCATCCACCTGCCCGCATCCCGACACACCTGAACCATCCACCTGCCCTCATCCCGACACACCTGAACCATCCACCTGCCTTCATCCCGACACACCTGAACCATCCACCTGCCTTCATCCCCGACACACCTGAACCATCCACCTGCCTTCATCCCGACACACCTGAACCATCCACCTGCCTTCATCCCGACACACCTGAACCATCCACCTGCCTTCATCCCGACACACCTGAACCATCCACCTGCCTTCATCCCGACACACCTGAACCATCCACCTGCCCGCATCCCAACACACCTGAACCATCCACCTGTCCTCATCCCGACACACCTGAACCATCCACCTGCCCGCATCCCGACACACCTGAACCATCCACCTGCCCGCATCCCGACACACCTGAACCATCCACCTGCCCTCATCCCAACACACCTGAACCATCCACCTGCCTTCATCCCAACACACCTGAACCATCCACCTGCCTTCATCCCAACACACCTGAACCATCCACCTGCCTTCATCCCGACACACCTGAACCATCCACCTGCCTTCATCCCAACACACCTGAACCATCCACCTGCCCGCATCCTGACACACCTGAACCATCCACCTGCCCTCATCCCAACACACCTGAACCATCCACCTGCCCGCATCCCAACACACCTGAACCATCCACCTGCCTTCATCCCGACACACCTGAACCATCCACCTGCCTTCATCCCAACACACCTGAACCATCCACCTGCCTTCATCCCAACACACCTGAACCATCCACCTGCCTTCATCCCAACACACCTGAACCATCCACCTGCCTTCATCCCAACACACCTGAACCATCCACCTGCCTTCATCCCAACACACCTGAACCATCCACTTGCCTTCATCCCAACACACCTGAACCATCCACCTGCCCTCATCCTTCCCGACACACCTGAACCATCCACCTGCCTTCATCCCAACACACCTGAACCATCCACCTGCCTTCATCCCAACACACCTGAACCATCCACCTGCCTTCATCCCAACACACCTGAACCATCCACTTGCCTTCATCCCAACACACCTGAACCATCCACCTGCCCTCATCCTTCCCGACACACCTGAACCATCCACCTGCCCTCATCCCAACACACCTGAACCATCCACCTGCCTTCATCCCAACACACCTGAACCATCCACCTGCCCTCATCCCAACACACCTGAACCATCCACCTGCCTTCATCCCAGCACACCTGAACCATCCACCTGCCTTCATCCCGACACACCTGAACCATCCACCTGCCTTCATCCCGACACACCTGAACCATCCACCTGCCTTCATCCCAACACACCTGAACCATCCACCTGCCCGCATCCCGACACACCTGAACCATCCACCTGCCTTCATCCCAACACACCTGAACCATCCACCTGCCTTCATCCCAACACACCTGAACCATCCACCTGCCTTCATCCCAACACACCTGAACCATCCACCTGCCTTCATCCCAACACACCTGAACCATCCACCTGCCTTCATCCCAACACACCTGAACCATCCACCTGCCTTCATCCCAACACACCTGAACCATCCACCTGCCTTCATCCCAACACACCTGAACCATCCACCTGCCTTCATCCCAACACACCTGAACCATCCACCTGCCTTCATCCCAACACACCTGAACCATCCACCTGCCCTCATCCCAACACACCTGAACCATCCACCTGCCTTCATCCCAACACACCTGAACCATCCACCTGCCTTCATCCCAACACACCTGAACCATCCACCTGCCTTCATCCCGACACACCTGAACCATCCACCTGCCTTCATCCCAACACATCCGAACCATCCCCTGCCTTCATCCCAACACACCTGAACCATCCACCTGCCTTCATCCCAACACACCTGAACCATCCACCTGCCTTCATCCCAACACACCTGAACCATCCACCTGCCTTCATCCCAACACACCTGAACCGTCCACCTGCCCGCATCCCAACACACCTGAACCATCCACCTGCCTTCATCCCAACACACCTGAACCATCCACCTGCCCTCATCCCGACACACCTGAACCATCCACCTGCCCTCATCCCAACACACCTGAACCATCCACCTGCCTTCATCCCAACACACCTGAACCATCCACCTGCCTTCATCCCAACACACCTGAACCATCCACCTGCCTTCATCCCAGCACACCTGAACCATCCACCTGCCTTCATCCCAACACACCTGAACCATCCACCTGCCTTCATCCCAACACACCTGAACCATCCACCTGCCTTCATCCCAACACACCTGAACCATCCACCTGCCTTCATCCCGACACACCTGAACCATCCACCTGCCTTCATCCCAACACACCTGAACCTGATGTTGGGGGAATTTTCAGTCCAGGTGCAGATACTGACCTCAGGCATCTTCATTATATGGCTGTGCAGAGGACAGGCAGACTCCGGGATGGTAGATAATTTGGTGTATTTGGGCTATAGATACACAGATTGCCATTGGTCATGCAGGTTGTATCAGAATGTCAGATCAACCAATCAGAAAAGAATTTTAAGGAAAGTATAGAGGTAACCGTTTGGTGATTATGAGGTCACCCCAAAGTTCTCCTATCAGGATGGTGGTTTGGTGGCTTCCTAATGTCCATTAGAGATAATGACAAAAAGAGGAGGGGGAGGAGAGAGGAGGAGAGAGGGGAGGAGAGAGGGGGAGAGGGGAGGAGAGAGGGGGGAGAGGAGGTAGAGGAAAGAGAAGAGGGGGGGAGGAGGCAGAGGGGGGAGGGATAAGGAGAGGCAAGGGAGAGGGGGGAGAGGGGGGGGGGAGGCAGAGGGGGGAGGGATGAGGGGAGAGAGGCGGGTTAGAGGGGGGAGAGGAAAGAGAAGAGGGGGGGAGGAGGCAGAGGGGGGAGGGATAAGGGGAGAGAAGGGAGAGGAGGGGTGATAGGGAAGGTGTACAAACTTCCATTACAGGGGGGGGGGAGGGGAAGAGGGGGGAGAGGAGAAGAAGAGGGGGGGAGAGGGGAGGATCGGTGTGATAGGGAAGGTGTACAGACTTTCATTACACAGGGAGGGGGGAAAAGAGGGGGAGGGGGGAAAGGAGGGGGAGGGGGAGAGGGTGGTGTAAAGACTTTCATTACACAGGGAGAGGGGGAGGGGGGAAAGGAGGGGGAGGGGGAGAGGGGAGGTGTAAAGACTTTCCGTACACAGGGAGAGGGGGAGGGGGAAAGGAGGGGGAGGGGGAGAGGGCGGTGTAAAGACTTTCATTACACAGGGAGAGGGGGAGGGGGGAAAAGAGGGGGAGGGGGGAAAGGAGGGGGAGGGGAGAGGGCGGTGTAAAGACTTTCATTACACAGGGAGAGGGGGAGGGGGGAAAGGAGGGGGAGGGGGAGAGGGGAGGTGTAAAGACTTTCCGTACACAGGGAGAGGGGGAGGGGGAAAGGAGGGGGAGGGGGAGAGGGCGGTGTAAAGACTTTCATTACACAGGGAGAGGGGGAGGGGGAAAGGAGGGGAGGGGTGGGGAGAGGGGAGGTGTAAAGACTTTCATTACACAGGGAGAGGGAGAGGGGGAGGGGGAAAGGAGGGGTGGGGAGAGGGGAGGTGTAAAGACTTTCCGTACACAGGGAGAGGGGGAGGGGGAAAGGAGGGGGAGGGGGAGAGGGGAGGTGTAAAGACTTTCATTACACAGGGAGAGGGGGAGGGGGAAAGGAGGGGGAGGGGTGGGGAGAGGGGAGGTGTAAAGACTTTCATTACACAGGGAGAGGGAGAGGGGGAGGGGGAAAGGAGGGGTGGGGAGAGGGGAGGTGTAAAGACTTTCATTACACAGGGAGAAGGGGAGTGAAGCAGTTCAGCACAAAGCTCCGCCCCTGTCCTCCACGGCTCCACCAATCACAAAGAATAATTGTATAGTGGGAGTGTCGGGGCGCACGGCTCTGCGCCCTGAGGAAACGCTAAAGGAAGCCAATCAAACTTCCCAGCTGTAATCACATGACTGCAGAAACGTCGTGCTTCTCATAGGTACTTTTTTCTATCACTGGCTTTGGGGGGGGCGGCTCCCCTGCACCCCCTATTCACAGGCCGCCACTAATGTCAATAAAGGGTAATGGCCGTCTTTGGTCACGGATGGGCTCTGCGTCAAATACAACCGACCACGTACCCAGCAAATCCATACGATTCGGCAGCCAATCAAAGCACAGAGGGAGAACCCCCCTCCCCCGGCTATATATACATTATATGAGCGCCGGAGGAAATCATCTCATTATCTGGAAGATCTCTGTGTGGTTTATAATGTAACATTTCCAGACAAACCGCCGAGTATAATGTACATAATGTGTCCGACCACAGCGAGCCCATCCCTAGAGGACAGATACCGAGATCAGATCATCACTCCACAGATACCGAGATCAGACCATCACTAGAGGACAGATACCGAGATCAGACCATCACTAGAGGACAGATACCGAGATCAGATCATCCATAGAGGACAGATACCGAGATCAGATCATCCATAGAGGACAGATACCGAGATCAGATCATCCCTAGAGCACAGATACCGAGATCAGATCATCCCTAGAGGACAGATACCGAGATCAGATCATCACTAGAGGACAGATACCGAGATCAGATCATCACTAGAGGACAGATACCGAGATCAGATCATCCCTAGAGGACAGATACCGAGATCAGATCATCCCTAGAGGACAGATACCGAGATCAGATCATCCCTAGAGGACAGATACCGAGATCAGATCATCACTAGAGGACAGATACCGAGATCAGATCGTCACTCCACAGATACCGAGATCAGATCATCACTAGAGGACAGATACCGAGATCAGATCATCACTAGAGGACAGATACCGAGATCAGATCATCACTCCACAGATACCGAGATCAGATCATCCCTAGAGGACAGATACCGAGATCAGATCATCACTAGAGGACAGATACCGAGATCAGATCATCACTAGAGGACAGATACCGAGATCAGATCATCACTCCACAGATACCGAGATCAGATCATCACTAGAGGACAGATACCGAGATCAGATCATCACTAGAGGACAGATACCGAGATCAGATCATCCCTAGAGGACAGATACCGAGATCAGATCATCCCTAGAGGACAGATACCGAGATCAGATCATCACTAGAGGACAGATACCGAGATCAGATCATCACTAGAGGACAGATACCGAAATCAGATCATCACTAGAGGACAGATACCGAGATCAGATCATCCCTAGAGGACAGATACCGAGATCAGATCATCACTAGAGGACAGATACCGAGATCAGATCGTCACTAGAGGACAGATACCGAGATCAGATCATCACTAGAGGACAGATACCGAGATCAGATCGTCACTAGAGGACAGATACCGAGATCAGATCATCCCTAGAGGACAGATACCGAGATCAGATCATCCCTAGAGGACAGATACCGAGATCAGACCATCCCTAGAGGACAGATACCGAGATCAGATCATCCCTAGAGGACAGATACCGAGATCAGATCGTCACTAGAGGACAGATACCGAGATCAGATCATCCCTAGAGGACAGATACCGAGATCAGATCGTCACTAGAGGACAGATACCGAGATCAGATCATCCCTAGAGGACAGATACCGAGATCAGATCATCCCTAGAGGACAGATACCGAGATCAGACCATCCCTAGAGGACAGATACCGAGATCAGATCATCCCTAGAGGACAGATACCGAGATCAGATCATCCCTAGAGGACAGATACCGAGATCAGATCATCCCTAGAGGACAGATACCGAGATCAGATCATCCATAGAGGACAGATACCGAGATCAGATCATCCCTAGAGGACAGATACCGAGATCAGATCATCCCTAGAGGACAGATACCGAGATCAGATCATCCCTAGAGGACAGATACCGAGATCAGATCATCCCTAGAGGACAGATACCGAGATCAGATCATCCCTAGAGGACAGATACCGAGATCAGATCATCACTAGAGGACAGATACCGAGATCAGATCATCCCTAGAGGACAGATACCGAGATCAGATCATCACTAGAGGACAGATACCGAGATCAGATCGTCACTCCACAGATACCGAGATCAGATCATCCCTAGAGGACAGATACCGAGATCAGATCATCACTAGAGGACAGATACCGAGATCAGATCGTCACTCCACAGATACCGAGATCAGATCATCCCTAGAGGACAGATACCGAGATCAGATCATCGCTCCACAGATACCGAGATCAGATCATCCCTAGAGGACAGATACCGAGATCAGATCATCCCTAGAGGACAGATACCGAGATCAGATCATTCCTAGAGGACAGATACCGAGATCAGATCATCACTAGAGGACAGATACCGAGATCAGATCATCACTAGAGGACAGATACCGAGATCAGACCATCCCTAGAGAACAGATACCGAGATCAGACCATCACTCCACAGATACCGAGATCAGATCATCCCTCCACAGATACCGAGATCAGACCATCCCTACAGGACAGATACCGAGATCAGATCATCGCTCCACAGATACCGAGATCAGATCATCCCTAGAGGACAGATACTGAGATCAGATCGTCACTAGAGGACAGATACCGAGATCAGATCATCACTAGAGGACAGATACCGAGATCAGATTGTCACTAGAGGACAGATACCGAGATCAGATCATCACTAGAGGACAGATACCGAGATCAGATCGTCACTAGAGGACAGATACCGAGATCAGATCATCACTCCACAGATACCGAGATCAGACCATCGCTAGAGGACAGATACCAAGATCAGATCGTCACTAGAGGACAGATACCGAGATCAGATCATCCCTAGAGGACAGATACCGAGATCAGACCATCACTCCACAGATACCGAGATCAGACCATCGCTAGAGGACAGATACCGAGATCAGATCGTCCCTAGAGGACAGATACCGAGATCAGATCATCCCTAGAGGACAGATACCGAGATCAGACCATCCCTAGAGAACAGATACCGAGATCAGATAGTCACTCCACAGATACCGAGATCAGACCATCAATCCACAGATACCGAGATCAGACCATCCCTCCACAGATAACGAGATCAGACCATCCCTCCACAGATAACGAGATCAGACCATCCCTCCACAGATACCGAGATCAGACCATCGCTCCACAGATACCGAGATCAGACCATCCCTCCACAGAGACCGAGATCAGACCATCCCTCCACAGATAACGAGATCAGACCATCCCTCCACAGATACCGAGATCAGACCATCGCTCCACAGATACCGAGATCAGACCATCCCTCCACAGATACCGAGATCAGACCATCGCTCCACAGATACCGAGATCAGACCATCCCTCCACAGATACCGAGATCAGATCATCCCTAGAGGACAGATACCGAGATCAGACAATCCCTAGAGGACAGATACCGAGATCAGACCATCCCTAGAGGACAGATACCGAGATCAGATTATCCCTAGAGAACAGATACCGAGATCAGATCATCCCTAGAGAACAGATACCGAGATCAGATCATCACTAGAGGACAGATACCGAGATCAGATCATCACTAGAGGACAGATACCGAGATCAGATCGTCACTCCACAGATACCGAGATCAGACCATCCCTCCACAGATACCGAGATCAGACCATCCCTCCACAGATACCGAGATCAGACCATCGCTCCACAGATACCGAGATCAGACCATCCCTCCACAGATACCGAGATCAGACCATCGCTCCACAGATACCGAGATCAGATCATCCCTAGAGAACAGATACCGAGATCAGATCGTCACTCCACAGATACCGAGATCAGACCATCGCTCCACACATACCGAGATCAGACCATCACTCCACAGATACCGAGATCAGACCATCCCTCCACAGATACCGAGATCAGACCATCGCTCCACACATACCGAGATCAGACCATCACTCCACAGATACCGAGATCAGACCATCCCTCCACAGATACCGAGATCAGACCATCGCTCCACAGATACCGAGATCAGACCATCGCTCCACAGATACCGAGATCAGATCGTCACTCCACAGATACCGAGATCAGACCATCCCTCCACAGATACCGAGATCAGACCATTGCTCCACAGATACCGAGATCAGACCATCACTCCACAGATACCGAGATCAGACCATCCCTAGAGGACAGATACTGAGATCAGACCATCCCTCCACAGATACCGAGATCAGACCATCGCTCCACACATACCGAGATCAGACCATCACTCCACAGATACCGAGATCAGACCATCCCTAGAGGACAGATACTGAGATCAGACCATCCCTCCACAGATACTGAGATCAGATCATCGCTCCACACATACCGAGATCAGATCATCGCTCCACACATACCGAGATCAGACCATCCCTCCACAGATACCGAGATCAGACCATCCCTCCACAGATACCGAGATCAGACCATCGCTCCACAGATACCGAGATCAGACCATCACTCCACAGATACCGAGATCAGACCATCGCTCCACAGATACCGAGATCAGACCATCGCTCCACAGATACCGAGATCAGACCATCACTCCACAGATACCGAGATCAGATCATCCCTCCACAGATACCGAGATCAGACCATCGCTCCACAGATACCGAGATCAGACCATCGCTCCACAGATACCGAGATCAGACCATCCCTAGAGGACAGATACCGAGATCAGACCATCACTCCACAGATACCGAGATCAGACCATCCCTAGAGAACAGATACCGAGATCAGACCATCCCTAGAGAACAGATACCGAGATCAGATCGTCACTCCACAGATACCGAGATCAGACCATCGCTCCACAGATACCGAGATCAGACCATCGCTCCACAGATACCGAGATCAGACCATCACTCCACAGATACCGAGATCAGACCATCACTCCACAGATACCGAGATCAGACCATCGCTCCACAGATACCGAGATCAGACCATCGCTCCACAGATACCGAGATCAGACCATCGCTCCACAGATACCGAGATCAGACCATCCCTCCACAGATACCGAGATCAGACCATCGCTCCACAGATACCGAGATCAGACCATCGCTCCACAGATACCGAGATCAGACCATCGCTCCACAGATACCGAGATCAGACCATCACTCCACAGATACCGAGATCAGACCATCACTCCACAGATACCGAGATCAGACCATCCCTAGAGGACAGATACCGAGATCAGACCATCCCTAGAGGAAAGATACCGAGATCAGACCATCCCTAGAGGACAGATACTGAGATCAGATCATGACTCCACAGATACCGAGATCAGACCATCCCTAGAGGACAGATACTGAGATCAGATCATGACTCCACAGATACCGAGATCAGACCATCCCTAGAGGACAGATACCGAGATCAGATCATGACTCCACAGATACCGAGATCAGACCATCACTCCACAGATACCGAGATCAGACCATCACTCCACAGATACCGAGATCAGACCATCACTCCACAGATACCGAGATCAGACTATCACTCCACAGATACCGAGATCAGACCGTCGCTCCACAGATACCGAGATCAGACCATCACTCCACAGATACCGAGATCAGACCATCACTCCACAGATACCGAGATCAGATCATCGCTCCACACATACCGAGATCAGACCATCACTCCACAGATACCAAGATCAGACCATCCTTCCACAGATACCGAGATCAGATCGTCACTCCACAGATACCGAGATCAGACCATCGTTCCACCAACTCCATCGATACCGAGATCAGACCATTGCTCCACAGATACCGAGATCAGACAACCCCTCCTCCAACTCCATCCATCCATACAGAATAAGAACAGAGAATTACACCCGACATACAGGACAAGAGAAGTAGTATGGTCTTTGTATGTTGTGGGGGTTGTGAAGACCGATTCGGTTTTCTCTCTATATGAGTTATCTGAGGTTATTGGTGAGATCTCGGTATCGGTCAGATCTCGGTATGGGTTGGTGGTTGTATGTGGGGGTTGTTAAGACACATTCTCTACTCTTACACTACAAATGTGAGTATAAAGGCTCTTTGTTATAAAAAAAAAGGAAAAACATGTTTTTACTCACCACCTCTGTGTGGGTAGAGCTCCAAAGGGATGAAGCTAAGGGGAAAATAATACTGGGAGTATGCTATAGGCCCCCTAACCTGAGGGAGGAAGTGGAGACGGATCTCCTATCACAAATTGGATTAGCAGCAAGGATGGGAAGTGTTATCATAATGGGGGATTTTAATTATCCAGACATAGACTGGGCGGAGGGAACCGCGCATTCATTTAAGGCTCGCCAGTTCCTTAATGTCTTGCAGGACAATTTTATGGGTCAGATGGTAGACGCACCAACTAGAAATAAAACATTACTGGATCTACTGATTACTAACAATACAGACCTGATCACGGATGTGGAAATACGGGGCAATTTAGGGAACAGTGATCACAGGTCAATTAGTTTCAGTATAAATCACACAAATAGGAAACATGAAGGGAACACAAAGACACTGAATTTCAAAAGAGCCAACTTCCCTAAACTACAAACCTTGCTAAAAGGCATAAATTGGGATAAAATATTAGGAACAAAGAATACGGAGGAGAGATGGGTTTGCTTTAAGAGCATATTAAATAAGGGTATTAGCCAATGTATCCCATTGGGTAATAAATTTAAAAGAGCGAACAAAAGTCCTGGATGGCTTAACTCCAATGTAAAAATGCATATAAAAGCAAAGGAGAAGGCCTTCAAAAAATACAAGGTTGAGGGATCATCCTCAGCATTCAGACTTTATAAAGAATGCAATAAGAAATGTAAGGGTGCAATTAGGACGGCTAAGATAGAACATGAAAGACACATAGCGGAGGAGAGCAAAAAAAATCCCAAGAAATTCTTTAAGTATGTAAACAGTAAAAAAGGGAGGACAGACCATATTGGCCCCATAAAGAATGAGGAAGGATATCTGGTTACAAAGGATGGGGAGATGGCAGAGGTATTGAATTTATTCTTCTCCTCAGTCTTCACGAGTGAATCGGGGGGCTTCAGTAACCAAAACTGCAGTGTTTATCCTCATGACACAACACAGGAAGCACCTACATGGTTAACAGAGGACAGAATTAAAATTAGACTTGAGAAACTTAACATCAATAAATCACCGGGACCAGATGGCTTGCATCCGAGGGTACTTAGAGGACTCAGTCAAGTAATTGCCAGACCATTGTTCCTAATTTTTACTGACAGTCTATTGACTGGAATGGTACCAGCTGATTGGAGAAAAGCCAATGTAGCACCAATATTTAAAAAGGGCCCAAAAAACATCCCTGGGAATTACAGACCAGTTAGCCTAACATCAATAGTATGTAAACTCTTGGAGGGGATGATAAGGGACTATATACAATATTTTAGTAATGAGAACGGTATCATTAGCAGTAATCAGCATGGATTCATGAAGAATCGTTCTTGCCAAACCAATCTACTAACCTTCTATGAGGAGGTGAGTTGCCATCTAGATAAAGGAAGGCCCGTAGACGTGGTGTATCTGGATTTTGCAAAAGCATTTGACACAGTTCCCCATAAACGTTTACTGTACAAAATAAGGTGCGTTGGCATGGACCATAGGGTGAGTACATGGATTGAAAACTGGCTACAAGGGCGTGTTCAGAGGGTGGTGATAAATGGGGAGTACTCAGAATGGTCAGGGGTGGGTAGTGGGGTCCCCCAGGGTTCTGTGCTGGGACCAATCCTATTTAATTTGTTCATAAACGATCTGGAGGATGGGATAAACAGTTCAATCTCTGTATTTGCAGACGATACTAAGCTAAGCAGGGCAATAACTTCTCCGCAGGATGTGGAAACCTTGCAAAAAGACCTGAACAAATTAATGGGGGAGGGGCGACTACATGGCAAATGAGGTTCAATGTAGAAAAATGTAAAATAATGCATTTGGGTGGCAAAAATATGAAGTCAATCTATAGACTGGGGGGAGAACCTCTGGGGGGATCTAGGATGGAAAAGGACCTGGGGGTTCTAGTAGATGATAGGCTCAAATACCGGACTGGTGACCCCACAATATACAAATACCGGACTGGTGACCCCACAATATATAAATACCGGACTGGTGACCCCACAATAGGGATAAAACTTTTTCGCAGAAGAGAGTTTAATAAGACTCGTGGCCACTCATTACAATTAGAAGAAAAGAGGTTTAACCTTAAACTACGTAGAGGGTTCTTTACTGTAAGAGCGGCAAGGATGTGGAATTCCCTTCCACAGGCGGTGGTCTCAGCAGGGAGCATTGATAGCTTCAAGAAACTATTAGATAATCACCTGAATGACCGCAACATACAGGGATATGTAATGTAATATGACATATAATCACACAACATACAGAGATATATAATGTAATATGACATATAATCACACAACATACAGGATATATAATGTAATATGACATATAATCACACAATATACAGAGATATATAATGTAATATGACATATAATCACACAACATACAGAGATATATAATGTAATATGACATATAATCACACAACATACAGGATATATAATGTAATATGACATATAATCACACAACATACAGAGATATACAATGTAATATGACATATAATCACACAACATACAGAGATATATAATGTAATATGACATATAATCACACAACATACAGAGATATATAATGTAATATGACATATAATCACACAACATACAGGATATATAATGTAATATGACATATAATCACACAACATACAGGATATATAATGTAATATGACATATAATCACACAACATACAGGATATATAATGTAATATGACATATAATCACACAACATACAGGATATATAATGTAATATGACATATAATCACACAACATACAGGGATATATAATGTAATATGACATATAATCACACAACATACAGAGATATATAATGTAATATGACATATAATCACACAACATACAGAGATATATAATGTAATATGACATATAATCACACAACATACAGAGATATATAATGTAATATGACATATAATCACACAACATACAGAGATATATAATGTAATATGACATATAATCACACAACATACAGGATATATAATGTAATATGACATATAATCACACAACATACAGGATATATAATGTAATATGACATATAATCACACAACATACAGAGATATATAATGTAATATGACATATAATCACACAACATACAGAGATATATAATGTAATATGACATATAATCACACAACATACAGAGATATATAATGTAATATGACATATAATCACACAACATACAGAGATATATAATGTAATATGACATATAATCACACAACATACAGAGATATATAATGTAATATGACATATAATCACACAACATACAGAGATATATAATGTAATATGACATATAATCACACAACATACAGAGATATATAATGTAATATGACATATAATCACACAACATACAGGGATATATAATGTAATATGACATATAATCACACAACATACAGAGATATATAATGTAATATGACATATAATCACACAACATACAGGATATATAATGTAATATGACATATAATCACACAACATACAGAGATATATAATGTAATATGACATATAATCACACAACATACAGGATATATAATATAATATGACATATAATCACACAACATACAGAGATATATAATGTAATATGACATATAATCACACAACATACAGAGATATATAATGTAATACTGACATATAATCATACAACATACAAAGATATATAATGTAATATGACATATAATCACACAACATACAGAGATATATAATGTAATATGACATATAATCACACAACATACAGAGATATATAATGTAATATGACATATAATCACACAACATACAGGATATATAATATAATATGACATATAATCACACAACATACAGAGATATATAATGTAATATGACATATAATCACACAACATACAGGATATATAATGTAATATGACATATAATCACACAACATACAGGATATATAATGTAATATGACATATAATCACACAACATACAGGATATATAATGTAATATGACATATAATCACACAACATACAGGATATATAATATAATATGACATATAATCACACAACATACAGAGATATATAATGTAATATGACATATAATCACACAACATACAGAGATATATAATGTAATATGACATATAATCACACAACATACAGAGATATATAATGTAATATGACATATAATCACACAACATACAGGGATATATAATGTAATATGACATATAATCACACAACATACAGAGATATATAATGTAATATGACATATAATCACACAACATACAGGGATATATAATGTAATATGACATATAATCACACAACATACAGGATATATAATGTAATATGACATATAATCACACAACATACAGAGATATATAATGTAATATGACATATAATCACACAACATACAGGATATATAATGTAATATGACATATAATCACACAACATACAGAGATATATAATGTAATATGACATATAATCACACAACATACAGGATATATAATGTAATATGACATATAATCACACAACATACAGAGATATATAATGTAATATGACATATAATCACACAACATACAGAGATATATAATGTAATATGACATATAATCACACAACATACAGAGATATATAATGTAATATGACATATAATCACACAACATACAGGGATATATAATGTAATATGACATATAATCACACAACATACAGAGATATATAATGTAATATGACATATAATCACACAACATACAGGGATATATAATGTAATATGACATATAATCACACAACATACAGGATATATAATGTAATATGACATATAATCACACAACATACAGAGATATATAATGTAATATGACATATAATCACACAACATACAGGATATATAATGTAATATGACATATAATCACACAACATACAGAGATATATAATGTAATATGACATATAATCACACAACATACAGAGATATATAATGTAATATGACATATAATCACACAACATACAGGGATATATAATGTAATATGACATATAATCACACAACATACAGAGATATATAATGTAATATGACATATAATCACACAACATACAGAGATATATAATGTAATATGACATATAATCACACAACATACAGGATATATAATGTAATATGACATATAATCACACAACATACAGAGATATATAATGTAATATGACATATAATCACACAACATACAGAGATATATAATGTAATACTGACATATAATCACACAACATACAGAGATATATAATGTAATATGACATATAATCACACAACATACAGGATATACAATGTAATATGACATATAATCACACAACATACAGAGATATATAATGTAATATGACATATAATCACACAACATACAGAGATATATAATGTAATATGACACATAATCACACAACATACAGAGATATATAATGTAATATGACATATAATCACACAACATACAGAGATATATAATGTAATATGACATATAATCACACAACATACAGGGATATATAATGTAATATGACATATAATCACACAACATACAGGATATATAATGTAATATGACATATAATCACACAACATACAGAGATATATAATGTAATATGACATATAATCACACAACATACAGGATATATAATGTAATATGACATATAATCACACAACATACAGAGATATATAATGTAATATGACATATAATCACACAACATACAGAGATATATAATGTAATATGACATATAATCACACAACATACAGAGATATATAATGTAATATGACATATAATCACACAACATACAGAGATATATAATGTAATATGACATATAATCACACAACATACAGAGATATATAATGTAATATGACATATAATCACACAACATACAGGGATATATAATGTAATATGACATATAATCACACAACATACAGAGATATATAATGTAATATGACATATAATCACACAACATACAGAGATATATAATGTAATATGACATATAATCACACAACATACAGAGATATATAATGTAATATGACATATAATCACACAACATACAGAGATATATAATGTAATATGACATATAATCACACAACATACAGAGATATATAATGTAATATGACATATAATCACACAACATACAGAGATATATAATGTAATATGACATATAATCACACAACATACAGAGATATATAATGTAATATGACATATAATCACACACATAGGTTGGACTTGATGGACTTGTGTCTTTTTTCAACCTCACCTTCTATGTAACTATGTAACTATATATACTCTCTCCATATGAGTTATCTCAGGTTCTCGGTCAGATCTCGGTATGGATGGGATGTTGGTATCGGTCAGATCTCGGTATGGATGGGATCTCGGTATCGGTCAGATCTCGGTATGGATGGGATGTCGGTATCGGTCAGATCTCGGTATGGATGGGATGTCGGTATCGGTCAGATCTCAGTATGGATGGGATCTCGGTATCGGTCAGATCTTGGTATCGGTCAGATCTCAGTATGAATGGGATCTCGGTATCGGTCAGATCTCGGTATCGGTCAGATCTCGGTATGGATGGGATCTCAGTATCGGTCAGATCTTGGTATGGATGGGATCTCGGTATCGGTCAGATCTCGGTATCGGTCAGATCTCAGTATGGATGGGATCTCGGTATCGGTCAGATCTCGGTATCGGTCAGATCTCGGTATCGGTCAGATCTTGGTATGGATGGGATCTCGGTATCGGTCAGATCTCGGTATCGGTCAGATCTCGGTATCGGTCAGATCTCGGTATCGGTCAGATCTCGGTATGGATGGGATCTCGGTATCGGTCAGATCTCGGTATCGGTCAGATCTCGGTATGGATGGGATCTCGGTATCGGTCAGATCTTGGTATGGATGGGATCTCGGTATGGGTCAGATCTCGGTATCTGTGGGTTGGGTTGGTCATTGTATGTGGGATGTGAAGATACGTTCATTATTCTCACATTCTGAATTATCTCAGGTTATCGGTTCCTCGTTCTCTCGGCTCCCCCTCCCCCGGGCTCTGTGGATGCAAAGTATTTGGTTTCTGACATCCATTATTGGTGCCTCTGTGGTCCTCCATCCACTCTAATAGCATCGCCCCTCCTCCTCCTCACTCTCAGACCGCATGTTCAGAGACATCAAACTTCAGCAGAATCCCATCAGACACTTGGGCGTCCGCTCCCTGCCGGTCTACTGCAGTCACCGGGACCCCTTCACCATCCTGCAGACTACGCCAAACTTCCTATAAAGAGGAGTCCCAGCCTCTCCCCGGACAGAAGAGTCCCAGCCTCTCCCCGGACAGAAGAGTCCCAGCCTCTCCCCGGACAGAAGAGTCCCAGCCTCTCCCCGGACAGAAGAGTCCCAGCCTCTCCTCGGACAGAAGAGTCCCAGCCTCTCCCCGGACAGAAGAGTCCCAACCTCTCCCCGAACAGAAGACTCCCAGCCTCTCCCCAGACAGAAGAGTCCCAACCTCTCCCCGGACAGAAGAGTCCCAGCCTCTCCCCGGACAGAAGAGTCCCAGCCTCTCCCCTGACATAGGAGTCCCAGCCTCTCCCCAGACAGAAGAGTCCCAACCTCTCCCCAGACAGAAGAGTCCCAGCCTCTCCCCGGACAGAAGAGTCCCAGCCTCTCCCCGGACAGAAGAGTCCCAACCTCTCCCCAGACAGAAGAGTCCCAGCCTCTCCCCGGACAGAAGAGTCCCAACCTCTCCCCAGACAGAAGAGTCCCAACCTCTCCCCGGACAGAAGAGTCCCAACCTCTCCCCAGACAGAAGAGTCCCAACCTCTCCCCGGACAGAAGAGTCCCAGCCTCTCCCCAGACAGAAGAGTCCCAGCCTCTCCCCGGACAGAAGAGTCCCAGCCTCTCCCCGGACAGAAGAGTCCCAACCTCTCCCCAGACAGAAGAGTCCCAGCTTCTCCCCGGACAGAAGAGTCCCAGCCTCTCCCCGGACAGAAGAGTCCCAACCTCTCCCCGGACAGAAGAGTCCCAGCCTCTCCCCGGACAGAAGAGTCCCAGCTTCTCCCCGTACAGAAGAGTCCCAGCCTCTCCCCAGACAGAAGAGTCCCAGCTTCTCCCCGTACAGAAGAGTCCCAACCTCTCCCCGGACAGAATAGTCCCAGCCTCTCCCCGGACAGAAGAGTCCCAGCTTCTCCCCGTACAGAAGAGTCCCAGCCTCTCCCCGGACAGAAGAGTCCCAGCCTCTCCCCGGACAGAAGAGTCCCAGCCTCTCCCCGGACAGAAGAGTCCCAACCTCTCCCCGGACAGAAGAGTCCCAGCCTCTCCCCGGACAGAAGAGTCCCAGCCTCTCCCCGGACAGAAGAGTCCCAGCCTCTCCCCGGACAGAAGAGTCCCAGCCTCTCCCTGGGCAGAAAGAAGAGTCCCAACCTCTCCCCGGACAGAAGAGTCCCAGCCTCTCCCCGGACAGAAGAGTCCCAGCCTCTCCCCGGACAGAAGAGTCCCAGCCTCTCCCCAGACAGAAGAGTCCCAGCCTCTCCCCAGACAGAAGAGTCCCAACCTCTCCCCAGACAGAAGAGTCCCAACCTCTCCCCAGACAGAAGAGTCCCAGCCTCTCCCCGGACAGAAGAGTCCCAACCTCTCCCCAGACAGAATAGTCACAGCCTCTCCCCAGACAGAAGAGTCCCAGCCTCTCCCCAGACAGAAGAGTCCCAGCCTCTCCCCGGACAGAAAGAAGAGTCCCAGTCTCTCCCCAGACAGAAGAGTCCCAGCCTCTCCCCGGACAGAAGAGTCCCAGCCTCTCCCCGGACAGAAGAGTCCCAGCCTCTCCCCGGACAGAGGAGTCCCAGCCTCTCCCCGGACAGAGGAGTCTCAGCCTCTCCCCAGACAGAGGAGTCCCAGCCTCTCCCCAGACAGAAGAGTCCCAGCCTCTCCCCAGACAGAAGAGTCCCAGCCTCTCCCCAGACAGAAGAGTCCCAGCCTCTCCCCAGACAGAAGAGTCCCAGCTTCTCCCCGGACAGAAGAGTCCCAGCCTCTCCCCAGACAGAAGAGTCCCAGCCTCTCCCCAGACAGAAGAGTCCCAGCCTCTCCCCAGACAGAAGAGTCCCAGCCTCTCCCCGGACAGAAGAGTCCCAGCCTCTCCCCAGACAGAAGAGTCCCAGCCTCTCCCCGGACAGAGGAGTCCCAGCCTCTCCCCGGACAGAGGAGTCTCAGCCTCTCCCCAGACAGAGGAGTCCCAGCCTCTCCCCTGACATAGGAGTCCCAGCCTCTCCCCGGACAGAAGAGTCCCAGCCTCTCCCCTGACATAGAAGTCCCAGCCTCTCCCCGGACAGAAGAGTCCCAGCCTCTCCCCAGACAGAAGAGTCCCAGCCTCTCCCCGGACAGAAGAGTCCCAGCCTCTCTCCGGACAGAAGAGTCCCAGCCTCTCTCCGGACAGAAGAGTCCCAGCCTCTCCCCTGACATAGGAGTCCCAGCCTCTCCCCAGACAGAAGAGTCCCAGCCTCTCCCCGGACAGAAGAGTCCCAGCCTCTCCCCGGACAGAGGAGTCCCAGCCTCTCCCCAGACAGAGGAGTCCCAGCCTCTCCCCAGACAGAAGAGTCCCAGCCTCTCCCCAGACAGAAGAGTCCCAGCCTCTCCCCGGACAGAGGAGTCTCAGCCTCTCCCCAGACAGAGGAGTCCCAGCCTCTCCCCAGACAGAAGAGTCCCAGCCTCTCCCCAGACAGTAGAGTCCCAGCCTCTCCCCTGACAAAGGAGTCCCAGCCTCTCCCCTGACATAGGAGTCCCAGCCTCTCCCCGGACAGAAGAGTCCCAGCCTCTCCCCTGACATAGGAGTCCCAGCCTCTCCCCGGACAGAAGAGTCCCAGCCTCTCCCCGGACAGAAGAGTCCCAGCCTCTCCCCTGACATAGGAGTCCCAGCCTCTCCCCGGACATAGGAGTCCCAGCCTCTCCCCAATGGATATCCTGAAACCCCCACAGGGAGCTGAGGAAGAGGAGAGCGATTTGAAGGCTTCTGACCTAGCCACCTTCGCCGGTAACTCAACGCTTCACGGAATCAGCCATGTCTTCCTGCCAGGAGGGGTGACCCCGCGCCGGGTGTTCTGGGCTTGTGCCTTCCTGGCGTCCCTCGGCTGCTTCCTCTTCCAAGTGGCCGACCGAATCATCTACTACTCGGAGTTCCACCATGTCACCACTTTGGATGAGGAGGAAAGCCAACTCATGACCTTCCCAGCCATCACTATCTGCAATTATAACAAATTCCGGAAGAGCCAGCTGACCCGCAATGACCTGGAGTGGCTGGACAGGTTCCTGGGCTGGGGGGACAACAAGAGCGGGGCCATTGACAGCCTCAATCTGACGAACAAGAAGTTCACATCCGTGAAGGTCAACATGCTGGAGTTCTATGACCGGACTGGGCATTCTATGGACCAAATGATCTTGGAGTGCCGTTATCGGAACCAGGAGTGTGGCCCAATGAACTTCTCGGTGGTGAGTACCCCTGAATGGATGGCGGTTGTATGTCTTCTAGATGGGGCCATGTGGGAGGGTTTGCCATGTGTGGTGGGCACCAAGCATGGGGCCAGCATGACATTGCCACCTAGTATGTGAAAGGGGTCATTATGGGCAATCTCTCTGTTTGATCCCTATGAGGGGCTCTTATTAGTACCCAACGACTTTCCGTAATAATGCACCCTCACTGTCCTATGGATTAGCGCTCCATGAGGGGACCACAGTCCCTGACACGTCACCCAGAGATCCCGCATTATCCAAGTGATTGATGACCAATGGATGTGTATCCTGGGGCATCAGATGGGGCAAATGAGCTTCAGGAAATGGCAGAGAATGACTGGAAGAGAAGCGACAACCAATCAGAAAAGATCACTTTGGGGTCAGGAAAGGTCACTGTTGGATCAAGAGTGACCAGACAGGGTCAATGCAAGGTTAGAGGGCCAAAAAAACAAGGTCACTTCAGGTATCATCCACACATCATTGCAGGCCAGAGATCACCAAACAAGGTCACTGCGGGGTCAGGTGTCACCAGTCAGGAGAGTCACTGCCGGGTCAAGAATCACCAGTCAGGGTCACTGCCAGGTCAAAAATCACCAGTTAGGGTCACTGCTGGGTCAAGAATCACAAGTCAGGGTCACTGCCGGGTCAAAAATCACCAGTTAGGGTCACTGCTGGGTCAAGAATCACAAGTCAGGGTCACTGCTGCTCAAGAATCACCAGTCAGGGTCACTGCCGGGTCAAGAATCACCAGTCAGGGTCACTGCTGGGTCAAGAATCACCAGTCAGGGTCACTGCTGGGTCAGGAATTACCAGTCAGGGTCACTGCCGGGTCAAGAATCACCAGTCAGGGTCACTGCTGGGTCAAGAATCACCAGTCAGGGTCACTGAGGGGTCAAGAATCACCAGGCAGGGTCACTGACTCTGTACATCACTCCTGATCTCTGCACTCTGTATATCACTCCTGATCTCTGCGCTCTGTACATCACTCCTGACCCCTGCACTATTCTACATTACTCACTCCTGATCCCTGCATTCTGTACATCACTCCTGACCCCTGCACATTGTACATTGCTTACTTCTGACCTTTGCACACTGTACATAACTCCTGACCCCTGCATTCTGTAAGTCACTCCTGACGCCTGCACATTATACATTACTTACTCCAGACCCCTGCACATTCTACATGAGGTACTCCTGACCCCTGCAATCTGTACAACACTCCTGACCCCTGCACATTCTACATTACTTACTCCTGACCCCTGCGCTCTGTACAACACTCCTGACCCCTGTACTATTCTACATTACTTGCTCCTGACCTCTGCACTCTATACATCACTCCTGACCCCTGCACATTCTATGTTACTTACTCTTGACCCCTGCACTCTATACATCATTCAGGACCCCTGCACTATTCTACATTACTTACTCCTGACCTTTGCACTCTGTACATCACTCCTGACCCCTGCACTATTCTACATTACTTCCTCCTGACCCCTGCACTCTGTACATCACTCTTGACCCCTGCACTCTGTACAACACCCCTGACCCCTGCACTATTCTACATTACTTCCTCCTGACCCCTGCACTCTGTACAACACTCCTGCCCCCTGCACTAGTCTACATTCCTTACTACTGACCTCTGCACTCTGTACAATACTCCTGACCCCTTCACATTTTACATTACTTACTCCTGGCCTCTGCACTCTGTACATAAACCCTGACCCCTGCACTCTATACATCAATCCTGACCCCTGCACTATTCTACATTACTTACTCCTGAGCCCTGGACTCTGTGCAACACTCCTGACCCCTGCACATTATACATAACTTACTCCTGACCCCTGCACTCTGTACATAAACCCCCACCCCTGCACTCTATACATCACTCCTGAGCCCTGCACTTTTCTACATTACTTACTCCTGACCTCTGCACTCTGTACAACACTCCTGACCCCTGCACATTCTATGTTACTTACTCCTGACCCCTGCACTCTATACATCACTCCTGATCCCTGCACATTCTATGTTACTTACTCCCAACCCCTGCACTCTGCACATCCCTCCTGACCCCTGCACATTCTACATTACTCCTGACCCCTGCACTCTATACATCACTCCTGACCCCTGCACTCTATACATCATTCCTGATCCCTGCACTATTCTACAGTACTTACTCCTGACCCCTGCACTCTGTACATCATTCCTGATCCCTGCACTATTCTACAGTACTTACTCCTGACCCCTGCACTCTGTACAACACTCCTGACCCCTGCACATTCTACATTACTTACTACTGACCTCTGCACACTGTACATAACTCCTGACCTCTGCTCTCTGTACAACACTCCTGACCCCTGCACATTATACATTACTTACTCCAGACCCCTGCACATTCTACATGATGTACTCCTGACCCCTGCAATCTGTACAACACTCCTGACCCCTGCACATTCTACATTACTTACTCCTGACCCCTGCGCTCTGTACAACACTCCTGACCCCTGCACTATTCTACATTACATACTCCTGATCCCTGCATTCTGTACAACTCTCCTGACCCCTGCAAATTCAAAATTACTTACTCCTGACTTCTGCACTCTTTACAACACTCATGACCCCTGCACTCTATACATCACTCCAAATCCCTGCACATTCTATGTTACTTACTCTTGACCCCTGCACTCTGCACATCACTCATGACCCCTGCACTCTGTATGTCTCTCCTGACCCCTGCACTCTATACATTATTCCTGACCCCTGCACTATTCTACATTACTTACTCCTGACCTTTGCACTCTGTACATCACTCCTGACCCCTGCACATTCTACATTCCTCCTGACCCCGGCACTCTGTGCAACACTCCTGACCCCTGCACTCTGTACGTCACTCCTGGCCCCTGCACTCTGTACATCACTCCTGACCCCTGCACTCTGTACAACACTCCTGACCCCTGCACTCTGTACATCACTCCTGATCCCTGCACTATTCTACATTACTTACCCCTGACCTCTGCACTCTGTACAACACTCCTGACCTCTGAACTCTATACATCACTCCTGATCCCTGCACATTCTATGTTACTTACTCCTGCCCCCTGCACTCTGCACATCACTCCTACCCCTGCACATTCTACATTACTCCTGACCTTTGCACTCTGTACATCACTCCTGACCCCTGCACTCTGTACATCATTCCTGACCCCTGCACTCTGTACATCATTCCTGACCCCTGCACTCTGTACATCATTCCTGATCCCTGCACTATTCTACAGTACTTACTCCTGACCCCTGCACTCTGTACAACACTCCTGACCCCTGCACATTCTACATTACTTACTACTGACCTCTGCACACTGTACATAACTCCTGACCTCTGCTCTCTGTACAACACTCCTGACCCCTGCACATTATACATTACTTACTCCAGACCCCTGCACATTCTACATGATGTACTCCTGACCCCTGCAATCTGTACAACACTCCTGACCCCTGCACATTCTACATTACTTACTCCTGACCCCTGCGCTCTGTACAACACTCCTGACCCCTGCACTATTCTACATTACATACTCCTGATCCCTGCATTCTGTACAACTCTCCTGACCCCTGCAAATTCAAAATTACTTACTCCTGACCCCTGCACTCTATACATCACTCCAAATCCCTGCACATTCTATGTTACTTACTCTTGACCCCTGCACTCTGCACATCACTCATGACCCCTGCACTCTGTATGTCTCTCCTGACCCCTGCACTCTATACATTATTCCTGACCCCTGCACTATTCTACATTACTTACTCCTGACCTTTGCACTCTGTACATCACCCCTGACCCCTGCACATTCTACATTCCTCCTGACCCCGGCACTCTGTGCAACACTCCTGACCCCTGCACTCTGTACGTCACTCCTGGCCCCTGCACTCTGTACATCACTCCTGACCCCTGCACTCTGTACAACACTCCTGACCCCTGCACTCTGTACATCACTCCTGATCCCTGCACTATTCTACATTACTTACCCCTGACCTCTGCACTCTGTACAACACTCCTGACCTCTGAACTCTATACATCACTCCTGATCCCTGCACATTCTATGTTACTTACTCCTGACCTTTGCACTCTGTACATCACTCCTGACCCCTGCACTCTGTACATCATTCCTGACCCCTGCACTCTGTACATCATTCCTGACCCCTGCACTCTGTACATCATTCCTGACCCCTGCACTCTGTACATCATTCCTGACCCCTGCACTATTCTACATTACTTACTCCTGACCTTTGCACTCTGTACATCACTCCTGACCCCGGCACACTGTACATCACCCTGACCCCTGCACTCTGTACAACACTTCTGAGCCCTGCACTATTCTACATTACTTACTCCTGACCCCTGCACTCTGTACAACACTCCTGACCCCTGCACTATTCTACATTACTTACTCCTGACCCCTGCACTCTATACATCACTCCTGATCCCTGCACATTCTATGTTACTTACTCCTGACCCCTGCACTTTGCAAATGCACTCTGTACATCACTCCTGACCCCTGCACATTCTAAATTACTTACTCCAGACCCCTGCACTCTATAAATCACCCCTGACCCCTGCACTCTGTACAACACTCCTGACCCCTGCACTCTGTACATAAACCCTGACCCCTGCACTCTGTACATCACTCCTGATCCCTGCACTATTCTACATTACTTACCCCTGACCTCTGCACTCTACACATCACTCCTGATCCCTGCACATTCTATTTTACTTACTCCTGACCCCTGCACTCTGCACATCACTCCTACCCCTGCACATTCTACATTACTCCTGACCTTTGCACTCTGTACATCACTCCTGACCCCTGCACTCTGTACATCACTCCTGACCCCTGCACTCTGTACATCATTCCTGACCCCTGCACTATTCTACATTACTTACTCCTGACCCCTGCATTCTGTACAACACTCCTGACCCCTGCACTCTGTAAGCCACTCCTGACGCCTGCACATTCTACATCACTCCTGACCCCTGTACTATTCTATATTACTTACTCCTGACCCCTGCACTCTGTACATCACTCATGTCCCCTGCACATTCTACATTACTCCTGACCCCTGCACTCTGTACATCACTCATGTCCCCTGCACATTCTACATTACTCCTGACCTTTGCACTCTGTATGTCACTCCTGACCCCTGCACTATTCTACATTACTTACTCCTGACCCCTGCGCTCTGTACATCACTCCTGACCCCTGCACATTCTACATTGCTTACTTCTGACCTTTGCACTCTGTACGTCACTCCTGACCCCTGCAATCTGTAAGTCACTCATGACGCCTGCACATTCTAAATTACTCCTGACCTCTGCACTCTGTACATCACTCCTGACCCCTGCACATTCTACATGACGTACTCCTGACCCCTGCACTCTATACATCACTCCTGACCCCTGCACATTCTACATGACGTACTCCTGACCCCTGCACATTCTACATGACGTACTCCTGACCCCTGCACTCTATACATCACTCCTGACCCCTGCACATTCTATGTTACTTTTTTTAACAAGAAACATTCTATGTTACTTACTCCTGACCCCTGCACTCTGAACATCACTCTTGACCTCTGCACATTCTACATTACTCCTGACCTTTGCACTCTGTACATCATTCCTGACCCCTGCATGTTCTATGTTACTTACTCCTCACCCCTGCACTCTAAACATCACTCCGGCCCCCTTCACATTCTACATTACTTACTCCTGATCCCTGCACTCTGTACATCACTCCTGTGTGTGCCACTCCTGTGCATTTTATTCCTCACTTACACACACAGTGCAAGGGTCAGGAGTAAGTGATAAATCGAGTGCAGAGGTCAGGAGTTGCAAAAGAGTGCCGGGGTCAGGAGTAATATATTGACCCCTGCACTGTGTGTGTCATTTCTGACCTCTGCACTCCCATCATCACTTACTCCTGACTCCTGCACTCTGTGTCACTCCTGACCTCTGCACTCCATTCATTACTTAGTACTGACCCCTGCACTCTGTACATCACTCCGGACCTCTGCACTCCATTCATCACCTACTCCTCACCCCTCAACTGCACATCACATAATCCTTACCCCTGCATTCCAAGCATCACATAATCCTTACCCCTGCATTCTGTGCATCACACCTGTCTTCTGTACCCTGTGAATCACTTACCCCTGGATATGAACTCCCTACATCCTCCCTGACCCCCCCCCCCCTGTATACTGCAGTGGGGTCACACAGAATTTTCCGGGGTCCTCTGACATGACCCGACCTGAGAGAGAGGCGCCTGTACCGTCACCTGGGGAGATGTCAGGTGTGAGCACCGCGGGGGGTCAGTCCATCCTACAGACGATCGAATGACATGGAAATCATTTATACAAATCCAGTCTGAGAGGCAAAACATCAAATAAGGAGAAGAGCAGAGAGAGCGACGCATGGGGCGGCACTGCACCCCCAACGTCCACAAAGTATACCAGCCTGGCACCCCTATACCACCTCCTAATACCAGGCTGGCACCTCCATTCCACCCCCTTATACCAGCCTGGCACCCCCAACGTCCACAAAGTATACCAGCCTGGCACCCCTATACCACCTCCTAATACCAGGCTGGCACCTCCATTCCACCTCCTTATACCAGGCTGGCACCCCTATTCCACCTCCTTATACCAGGCTGGCACCCCTATTCCACCTCCTTATACCAGCCTGGCACCCCTATTCCACCTCCTTATACCAGCCTGGCACCCCTATTACACCCCCTTATACCAGCCTGGCACCCTTATTCCACCCCCTTATACCAGGCTGGCACCCCTATTCCACCCCCTTATACCAGGCTAGCACCCCTATTCCACCCCCTTATACAAGGTTGGCACCCCTATTCCACCTCCTTATACCAGGCTGGCACCCCTATTCCACTTCCTTATACCAGGCTGGCACCCCTAATCCACCTCCTTATACCAGGCTGGCACCCCTATTCCACCCCCTTATACCAGGCTGGCACCCCTATTCCACCTTCTTATACCAAGCTGGCATTCCCATTCCACCCCCTTATACCAAGCTGGCACCTCCATTCCACCCACTTATACTGAGGGCTGGCACCCCCATTCCACCCTCTTATATGAGGCTGGCACCCCATTCCACCGCTTATACCAGGCCGGCACCCCTATTCCACCTCCTTATACCAGGCCTGCACCTCCATTCCACCTCCTTATACCAGACTGGCACCCCCATTCCACCCTCTTATATCACACTGGCACCCCTATTGCACCTCCTTATACCAGGCTGGCACCCCTATTCCACCTCCTTATACCAGGCTGGCACCCCTATTCCACCTCCTTATACCAGGCTGGCACCCCTATTCCACCTACTTATACCAGGCTGGCACCCCTATTCCACCTACTTATACCAGGCTGGCACCCCTATTCCACCTCCTTATACCAGGCTGGCACCCCTATTGCACCCCCTTATACCAGGCTGGCACCTCCATTCCACCCCCTTATGTTAGGCTGACACCCCTTTTCCACCCCTTTATACCAGGCTGGGACCCCTATTCCACCCCCTTATACCAGGCTGGCACCCCTAATCCACCTCCTTATACCAGGCTGGCACCCCTATTCCACCCCCTTATACCAGGCTGGTATCCCAATTCCACCTCCTTATACCAGGCTGGCACCCCTATTGCGTCTTGTTATACC
>JBBHAA010003284.1:0-160487 GCA_037953035.1 Aquarana catesbeiana
CCCTGCACCCTCCTCCTCTTCCTCCTCCATCCTCTGATCCCTTTCTGCTCTCCCTGCACCCTCCTCCTCTTCCTCCTCCATCCTCTGATCCCTTTCTGCTCTCCCTGCACCCTCCTCCTCTTCCTCCTCCATCCTCTGATCCCTTTCTGCTCTCCCTGCACCCTCCTCCTCTTCCTCCTCCATCCTCTGATCCCTTTCTGCTCTCCCTGCACCCCCTTTCTGCTCTCCCTGCACCTCCTCCTCTTCCTCCTCCATCCTCTGATCCCTTTCTGCTCTCCCTGCACCCTCCTCCTCTTCCTCCTCCATCCTCTGATCCCTCTCTGCTCTCCCTGCACCCTCCTCCTCCTCCATCCCTGATCCCCCTCTGCTCTCCCTGCACCCTCCTCCATCCCTGATCTCTCCCTGCACCCTCCTCCTCCTCCTCCTCCATCATCCCTGATCCCTCTCTGCTCTCCCTGCACCCTCCTCCTCCTCCTGTATCCCTGATCCCTCTCTGCTCTCCCTGCACCCTCCTCCTCTTCCTCCTCCATCCTCTGATCCCTCTCTGCTCTCCCTGCACCCTCCTCCTCCTCCATCCCTGATCCCTCTCTGCTCTCCCTGCACCCTCCTCCATCCCTGATCTCTCCCTGCACCCTCCTCCTCCTCCATCCCTGATCCCTCTCTGCTCTCCCTGCACCCTCCTCCTCCTCCTCCTCCATCCCTCCCTGATCCCTCTCTGCTCTCCCTGCACCCTCCTCCTCCTCCTCCTCCCTCTCTGCTCTCCCTGCACCATCCTCCTCCTCCTCCTCCTCCTCCTCCTCCCTCTCTGCTCTCCCTGCACCCTCCTCCTCCTCCTCCCTCCATCCCTGATCCCTCTCTGCTCTCCCTGCACTCTCCTCCTCCCTCTTCCTCCTCCATCCCTGATCCCTCTCTGCTCTCCCTGCACTCTCCTCCTCCATCCCTGATCCCTCTCTGCTCTCCCTGCACTCTCCTCCTCCTCCATCCCTGATCCCTCTCTGCTCTCCCTGCACCCTCCTCCTCCTGTATCCCAGATCCCTCTCTGCTCTCCCTGCACTCTTCCTGTTTTCCTGATCGCGCTCTGCTCTCCAGCACTCTCTTCTTGTATTCCTTATTGCTCTCTGCTCTTCTTGCACCCTGCACTCTCGTCTTGCATTGCATGTCTCTCCCTGCACTCTCCATGTATTCCTGATCCCTCTCTACACTCTGTTGTATTCCTGATCCCTCTCTGCACTCTGTTGTATTCCTGATCCCTCTCTGCACTCTGTTGTATTCCTGATCCCTCTCTGCACTCTGTTGTATTCCTGATCCCTCTCTGCACTCTGTTGTATTCCTGATCCCTCTCTGCACTCTGTTGTATTCCTGATCCCTCTCTGTTGTGTTTCTTATCGCTCTCTGCTCTTCTTGCACCCTGCACTCTCTTGCATTGCTCTCTGCTCGCTCTCTCTCTGCTCTCTCTGCTCGCTCTCTCTCTGCTCTCTCTGCTCGCTCGCTCTCTGCTCGCTCTCTCTGTTCTCTCTGCTCGCTCTCTCTGTTCTCTCTGCTCGCTCTCTCTGTTCTCTCTGCTCGCTCTCTCTGTTCTCTCTGCTCGCTCTCTCTGCTTGCTCTCTGTTCTCTCTGCTCGCTCGTTCTCTCGCTCGTTCTCTCGCTCGTTCTCTCGCTCGTTCTCTCGCTCGTTCTCTCGCTCGTTCTCTCGCTCGTTCTCTCGCTCTCTCTCTGCTCGTTTGCTCTCTCTGCTCGCTCTCTCTGTTCTCTCTGCTCGTTTGCTCTCTCTGCTCGCTCTCTCTGTTCTCTCTGCTCGCTCTCTCTGTTCTCTCTGCTCGCTCTCTCTGTTCTCTCTGCTCGCTCTCTGTTCTCTCTGCTCGCTCTCTGTTCTCTCTGCTCGCTCTCTGTTCTCTCTGTTCTCTCTGTTCTCTCTGTTCTCTCTGCTCGCTCTCTGTTCTCTCGCTCGTTCTCTCGCTCGTTCTCTCGCTCGTTCTCTGCTCGTTTGCTCTCTCTGCTCGTTTGCTCTCTCTGCTCGTTTGCTCTCTCTGCTCGCTCTCTCTGTTCTCTCTGCTCGTTTGCTCTCTCTGCTCGCTCTCTCTGTTCTCTCTGCTCGTTTGCTCTCTCTGCTCGCTCTCTCTGTTCTCTCTGCTCGCTCTCTCTGTTCTCTCTGCTCGCTCTCTCTGTTCTCTCTGCTCGCTCTCTCTGTTCTCTCTGCTCGCTCTCTCTGTTCTCTCTGCTCGCTCTCTCCTGTTCTCTCTGCTCGCTCTCTCTGTTCTCTCTGCTCGCTCTCTCTGTTCTCTCTGCTCGCTCTCTCTGTTCTCTCTGCTCGCTCTCTCTGTTCTCTCTGCTCGCTCTCTCTGTTCTCTCTGCTCGCTCTCTCTGTTCTCTCTGCTCGCTCTCTCTGTTCTCTCTGCTCGCTCTCTCTGTTCTCTCTGCTCGCTCTCTCTGTTCTCTCTGCTCGCTCTCTCTGTTCTCTCTGCTCGCTCTCTCTGTTCTCTCCGCTCGCTCTCTCTGTTCTCTCCGCTCGCTCTCTCTGTTCTCTCCGCTCGCTCTCTCTGTTCTCTCCGCTCGCTCTCTCTGTTCTCTCCGCTCGCTCTCTCTGTTCTCTCCGCTCGCTCTCTCTGTTCTCTCCGCTCGCTCTCTCTGTTCTCTCCGCTCGCTCTCTCTGTTCTCTCCGCTCGCTCTCTCTGTTCTCTCCGCTCGCTCTCTCTGTTCTCTCCGCTCGCTCTCTCTGTTCTCTCTGCTCGCTCGCTCGTCCTCTCTGCTCGCTCGTCCTCTCTGCTCGCTCGCTTGTCCTCTCTGCTCACTCGTTCGCTCGTTTTCTCTCTCTGCTCGTTTTCTCTCGCTCTCTCTCTGCTCGCTCTCGCTCTCTCGCTCTCTCTCGGCATACTTCTCCTGTCCAGCCTGTCTCTGGCCTCTCTTCACATTTCCTTATCACTGATTAACCTCCCTCTTGTATCTAGTCTCTTCTCTTTCTTAAGCACTCTGCACTCTTTTTGCCATCTGTGATGTCATCACTTTTTCTGTCTCATGTCTCTGATATCCTGTCCCCATTGTCACTCTCTCTGTTGCCTGATCACTTTGCACTTTGTCACTGTTGTGTCCCCGGCAGGTTGCAGGACAGGCGAGGCTAAGCTCACAAAGGGTTTTAATTTGGCCGCCCGTTACATCATCCACACCGTGGGCCCTAAATACAAGAGCAAGTACCGTACGGCGGCCGAGAGCTCTCTGTACAGCTGTTACCGGAACGTCCTCCAGCTGGCCAAGTAATCCTCTTCGTTGTCCTGTGTTCTCTTTTTTGTAGCTTTTATGTAAAGGGATGTGGTCACCGCATAGGGACAGTGCAGCGCTAAAATATATAAGTGAAACGCGTACAATATATCCAATTTTAGTATTATAGCAGCCAGTGCGCGATTGTGAACTCGCTCAAAGACTCCGAAAACACAGTCTCAGTGCATGAAAACAAATTCTATGTGTTGTGTAACATTCCCCCTCCGAGACTTGCAAGAGGATTCGGTGGAGAGAGAGAGAAGAGAAACTCCTCTCCTTACCGGACATCTATGGCACTCCTAATGAGGATCAATAAGCGCTTGTGAAACCAGATCACTATACACCAGGAGGAAGAGGAGGGGCTTCAGACTGCAACCAAATTCCACTCACTACACCGTATATTATTGGAAGGTGAATTCAATCATCCTTCTTTTTTTTTTTTTTTTTTTCTTTTTTTTATCATTTAAATCTGTTGCATCAAATGTTAAAAGATATATTTATTGTCTAATCCTCTAAGAAGCTGCTGTGATAGGTTTTATGGTAGTTGTCGCTCATCATTAATCACTTCAATACCGGGCATTTTCACCCCCTGCCCAGGCCAATTTTCAGCTTTCAGAGCTGTCGCACTTGGAATGACAATTGCATGGTCATGCAACAATGTACCCAAATTAAATTTTCTAGCATTTATTTGAGACAGATATTTCTTTTGGTATTACTTAATCACCACTGGGTTTTTGTTTTTTTTGTTTGTTTTTTTTTTGGGGTGGGGGGGGGGGTTTGGGGTTTTGCTAAACAAAACACGAAAAATTTTCAAAAAAAAAAAATATAAATGTTTTTCTTCTTCATTTTGTTAGAAAATTTTGTGCTTGTTCGCTGATGAGGCTGCGCTGATAATCCTGTACAATTCTCCCCTGTGAGGAAATACAGCTGATCGGCCCTGCTCTCCTCACGCTGTCAGTGTGAGGAGAGGAATGCTGATAACCAGCACTTCCGTGTTTACATGTGATCAGCTGTGATTGGACACAGCTGATCACATGGGTAAAGAGCCTCGTCATCGGCTCTTTGCCGAGATCAGGGAGGCACGGTGTTCCACCGAGATCTCTTTACCATGATCGGGGATGCACAGTGTTCCACCGAGATCGGGGGTGCACGATGTTCCAACTGAGATCTCTTTACCGAGATCGGGGGTGCACGGCTTTCCACCGAGATCTCTTTACCGAGATCGGGGGTGCACGGTGTTCCACCGAGATCTCTTTACCGAGATTGGGGGTGCACGGTGTTCCACCGAGATCTCTTTACCATGATCGGGGGTGCACGGCGTTCCACCGAGATCTCTTTACCGAGATCGGGGTGCACGATGTTCCACCCGAGATCTCTTTACCATGATCGGGGGTGCACGGTGTTCCACCGAGATCTCTTTACCATGATCGGGGGTGCACGGTGTTCCACCGAGATCTCTTTACCATGATCGGGGGTGCACGGTGTTCCACCGAGATCTCTTTACCATGATCGGGGGTGCACGGTGTTCCACCGAGATCTCTTTACCGAGATCTCTTTACCGAGATCGGGGGTGCATGGTGTTCCACCGAGATCGGGGGTGCACGGTGTTCCACCGAGATCTCTTTACCATGATCGGGGGTGCGCGGGGTTCCACCGAGATCTCTTTACCATGATCGGGGGTGCGCGGTGTTCCACCGAGATCTCTTTACCATGATCGGGGGTGCGCGGTGTTCCACCGAGATCTCTTTACCATGATCGGGGGTGCGCGGTGTTCCACCGAGATCTCTTTACCATGATCGGGGGTGCACGGTGTTCCACCGAGATCTCTTTACCATGATCGGGGGTGCACGGTGTTCCACCGAGATCTCTTTACCATGATCGGGGGTGCACGGTGTTCCACCGAGATCTCTTTACCGAGATCGGGGGGTGCACGGTGTTCCACTGAGATCGGGGGGTGCACGATGTTCCACCGAGATCTCTTTACCGAGATCGGGGGTGCACGGTGTTCCACCGAGATCTCTTTACCATGATCGGGGATGCACAGTGTTCCACCGAGATCGGGGGGTGCACGGTGTTCCACTGAGATCTCTTTACCGAGATCGGGGGTGCACGATGTTCCACCGAGATCTCTTTACCGAGATCGGGGGTGCACGATGTTCCACTGAGATCGGGGGGTGCACGATGTTCCACCGAGATCTCTTTACCGAGATCGGGGGTGCACGGTGTTCCACCGAGATCTCTTTACCATGATCGGGGGTGCACGGTGTTCCACCGAGATCTCTTTACCATGATCGGGGGTGCACAGTGTTCCACCGAGATCGGGGGGTGCACGGTGTTCCACCGAGATCTCTTTACCGAGATCGGGGGTGCACGGTGTTCCACTGAGATCGGGGGTGCACGATGTTCCACTGAGATCTCTTTACCGAGATCGGGGGTGCACGGCTTTCCACCGAGATCTCTTTACCATGATCGGGGGTGCACGGTGTTCCACCGAGATCTCTTTACTGAGATCGGGGGTGCACGATGTTCCACCGAGATCTCTTTACTGAGATCGGGGGTGCACGATGTTCCACCGAGATCTCTTTACCGAGATCGGGGAAGCGCGGTTGACAGTGGGGCGACGTCGTCCCAGAGAGAGAGCCTCATTTTTACTATATGGCGGGTGGGAGGTGGTTAAACCTCCAACAATATGTAATTCTTGCCTTCCTTGAATTTGGTCGGGACTTTATGGCTTCTAATATTGAGCCGCTGGCTCTCGATTCCCAGCTCCTGCAGCTGCAGTCATGACCCCAGTATCCAGTCTTTTCAGCCGGCGATGCTGAATGAAGTAAAAGCTAGCTGAGTGGCCGATTAGCCGCTTAGTTCGCTTTTACATGCAGCCCAAGGTGTCCCATCCCTCCTTCCCGCGCACTATTCCCAACACACACGTTCCTGTAGGAATGTCTGTATGTATAAGTCGGTGCTGAAGGGACCACCAGCTGGAACCATGAATAGTCAGAGCGAGAAATGTCACCACCACACCATGGATCTCCAGGATGGGTCCAAAGCTTTATTCAGGGATCACATAGTTACGGAGCCATGTAGGACCCCTTCATCAGGCATGTGACACCCCACCCCCAAATCACCCACCCACCCACCCATCCTTTCCGCCACCTTCCGAGCTCTCCTGTTCCACTGGGGAGCCTGGGATTAAAGCCAGCATTTCTGTCGGCTTACCATAGAGATAACTGAGGACTGGAACTCCACCCCCCAGCCCCCCCACCCCCCCCCCAATCATCTCTATGGTCTAAAACCAGAAGCAACAGGTATTTAGTCAGTTCTGGTTGCGGTCTGACCTAAACAGGCAAGTGAAAGCATCTGTACAAACTGATGTTGGTTTGATCTGATGCTTTTAAGAGCAGAGAAGAGATCTGGAGTCTAATAGACCCCCCCAGATGATTCAGAAAAGAGTACCTGTCACCAGGGCAGAAACTGGAGGGGGACAGAGGGGTGCCATGTGCCCCGGTGCCGCATTGAGAGGGGTGCTGCCGCTGACAGGAGTAGTGAGAGCCGCATCACTACTATCAGCTTAGCACTGAGAGCGAGGAGGAGAGAGCCAGAGGTAGTGAAGTCTCTCTCTCTCTCTCTCTCTCCCTCTCCCTCTCTCTCTCCCTCTCCCTCTCTCTCTCTCTCTCCCTCTCTCTCCCTCTCTCTCCCTCTCTCTCCCTCTCTCTCCCTCTCTCTCCCCCTCTCTCCCCCTCTCTCTCTCTCTCTCTCTCTCTCTCTCTCTCTCTCTCTCTCTCTCCAGTGCAGCGTTCTTGTTACTAAAGCACGAGGAAAGCCGCACCTGATCACAAGCGCGTCCCCCAAGTGAAAAACTCTAGCTCCGCCCTCTGCCTGTTACTGCCCATGTTCTCACAAGTGATGTTCGCCATCCCTTGCTATGGGCATGAAGTTGATATAAGAATAAAGTATTAAAAAAATTAAAGCTCCCCCCCCCGAGGTATTGCTGCAAACGTTAGAGCGAGAGCAATAATTCTATTGCTAAGACCCCCTCTGTAACTCTAAACTGGTAACCTGTAAAGGCTTTTAAAGCGTCGCCTATGGAGATTTTTAAGTACCGTAGTTTTGTCGCCATTCTACGAACGTGCGCAATTTTAAAGCGTGATATAGATTAGGTATCCCGTTTCCTCAGCATATCCATCATCTTTTTTTAGATTTTACCAAAACGCGCACCGTTTTATTCTCTTGGGCCTCTGCTTAAAAAATAAATTATATATAATTTTTTGGGGGGGGGGGTCTAAGTAATATTTTTAGCAAAAAAATTATTTTTGAAGAAATACATTTTATATTTATTTTTTGTTATATGTAGGAGAGAAATGTCAGAATTTGTCCTGGGGGGGGTTAAGTAGTTAATGACTATCACAGAGGGCGTTAGACAATCAAGTTTAAGAAATACATCTGGTAACATTCGATGTAACGAATTTAAATGATAAACAAAGATGATGGAATTCACCTTCCAATATTATACGGTGTAGTGAGTGGAATTTGGTTGCAGCCTAAATCCTCCTCCTCCTTCCTCCTGGTGTATAGTGATCTGATTTCACAAGTGCTTATTGCTTTTCATTAGGAAAGGAGCAAAGTTTATCTCTTCTCTTTCTCCACCAAATCCTTTTGCAAGTCTTGGAGGGGAAATGTTACACAACATGGTGTATTGTTTTTCATGGACTTTGTACCTGTACTGGGACTGATCTCTGCAGTAGTTTGTGTCTCTGATGTCCCACACCCCCTCCTTAGTGTTGTCACCAAGTCTTCTAATGTGTATGGTACATCAAGACTAGGACAGTATAAAAGGGGACAAATGAGCATTGTGTCAAAAACTTGACTCTTGCAGCCTGCCAAGAAGGAAGGGCGAAACGCGTTGGTACACTGCCACCACATCGGGGTCATGATGATGCTTTTTTTTTTTTTTTTTTTTTTTAAGGCCATGTAGCTAGTAGATGCCATTTAAGTATTTCTGAACAACACCCCCGCCCCGCCCCGCCCCCTCGGCATTCAACATGCAATTAAACATTTTTAAATCCAATTGTTTCATTTTCAACCAATGCCTCCTTTTTGAGACTCTGTGACGTCATCACTGGGGTCTGTCTGCTGCCCTTTTTGCTCCGTAGTAAAATTGAGTTTGGCGGGAGGGACCAGCAGGCTCCTGTTAATATCACAGCACCCTACTTCGAGCATCATATGAAAGAACACATCCCCAGCATCCCTTTAGATGTGCATAATCCTTCCTGCTGGCCACTGGGTGTTGCAGACTTTTTTTTTTTTTTTTAGCTGTGTAATCTGCTGAGTGGCAGCTTTTATTACACTTCAGTACAGTCTCCAATTAGACTGCATCTCAACTGCCTGTTTTTATCACCCCCCCCCCCCAAACTGCCCATAAAGATCCATATTGTTGTAGATCCGGGGGTCGGCAACCTCGGGCCCTCCAGCTGTAGTGAAACCACAAGTCCCAGGAGACGTTGCAAGACCCTGACCCAATCACAGGCATGACTCCTAGAGGCAGAGGCATGATGGGATTTGTAGTTTTGACCACAGCTGGAGGGCCGGGGTTGCCTAACCCCCCCCCTGTTTGTAGATCCTTGTAATAAAACGGAAGTATCAGTCGGCCTCCAATAGACGTGGGTGAGAAAAGCACCAATCCTCTTCATTGTGCGGCAATATTAATTGTCTAAGTTGCACTTTGACCATGCATGGCATGCACATAAATCTATTCACCACGGGAGCAGATGACTGGGGGGGGGGACGATTTGTAGCCAACTTTCAGGGGTTAATGATTATGCCATAGAGAACACGAGACTCTTAAGGGTTCTGAATAGGTGATTATTGCTCAGGAGACCTCGGGTGGAGGGGGCCAGGGTGGGGGCGGGGGTGGAGGGGGCTGAGGGGGGGTAGAGCTAGATGGGCAGATCAGACAGGCTGGCACTGGTGTTGGGTCATGCCATGCCAGGGAGCGCCGTGGATTTTTTTTTTTACTGTTGGCAGGCAGCATAATGCCACGGATGAGAGGAGAGGAGTGTACTCAGCACAAAGTAAATACATCCGCCCAGAGAGTGTTCACAGGGTTGTTCTTATACAATGCAGACAGATCCGCTGCCCCCCCCCCTCCCCTCCCCCCCCTCCAGGGGTTCTCTGGTTGGCACTCTGCAGTGTGTTGGTCATGTGCTGCCTGGGGAGGGGGGCGCACAGCGTGTGACCTGCGGTTATCTCCAATATCCTGATAAAAAGCAGAACTTCATCTAGCGGAGGAAGCTATAATAAAACGATCTTCCCTTAGAGACCGTCCAGAGGCTGATTTCATCGCTGTGCATTGCGCAGTGCTTTGCAGGGGGAGGCTGCGTCACTCCGATGCTGCCGGCAATACTTCCAAGATTTCACACCTGAATTTCCCTTAAGTCTTGCACATTTTGTGCCGGCTCTTCTCCTCCCTGGACTGAAACGGCTTCCTCTAGTTTCACCGCACACTGTGAGCTTCTCACAATGTGCATTAGAAGCTGCAGCAAGTCAGAGCTTAGGGCAAGAGAGGAGGGGGGGGGGACCAGGGAAGGCAAAATATAAGCAGATTGAACTTCAGCAAATGCATAAGGGCCACAGTCACACAAAAAATGCACTGATAATGAATGTTGCTGTAAATGTTTCAGTGACCAACCAGCATGTGTATCATTGGTGCTCAACCTGCGGCCCATCGTGCCTCTGCCTTTGGGGAGTCATGCTTGTAATGGTCAATATGGCAATGCCCCCTGGGACTTGTAGTTCCGCAGCAGCTGGAGGGTCACAGGTTGAGCACCCATGATGTGTATATTGCAAATTCAAAAACACCCGACCCTCAACCTATACACCCACCGCCCACTTTATTAGGTCCTCAATGCTAGTAGTGGGTTGGACCCCCTTTATTATATCCACCTTGCTAGAAGTGGGTTGGACCCCCTTTATTAGGTCCTCCTCGCTAGTAGCGGGTTGGACCCCCTTTATTAGGTCCTCCTCGCTAGTAGCGGGTTGGACCCCCTTTATTAGGTCCTCCTCGCTAGTAGCGGGTTGGACCCCCTTTATTAGGTCCTCCTCGCTAGTAGCGGGTTGGACCCCCTTTATTAGGTCCTCCTCGCTAGTAGCGGGTTGGACCCCCTTTATTAGGTCCTCCTCGCTAGTAGCGGGTTGGACCCCCTTTATTATATCCACCTTGCTAGAAGCGGGTTAGACCCCCTTTATTAGGTCCTCCTCGCTAGTAGCTGGTTGGACCCCCTTTATTAGGACCACCTTGCTTGAAGCGGGTTGGACCCCCTTTATTAGGTCCACCTTGCTAGTAGTGGGTTGGACCCGCTTTTATTAGGTCCCCCTTGTTAGCCCCGGGTTGGACCCCCTTTATTAGTTCCCCCTTGTTAGCCCCGGGTTGGACCCCCTTTATTAGTTCCCCCTTGCTAGTAGCGGGTTGGACCCCCTTTATTATATCCATCTTGCTAGTAGCGGGTTGGACCCCCTTTATTAGGTCCCCCTTGTTAGCCCCGGGTTGGACCCCCTTTATTAGTTCCCCCTTGCTAGTAGCGGGTTGGACCCCCATTATTAGGTCCCCCTTGCTAGTAGCGGGTTGGACCCCCTTTATTAGGTCCCCTTTGCTAGTAGTGGGTTGGACCCCCTTTATTAGGTCCCCTTTGCTAGTAGTGGGTTGGACCCCCTTTATTAGGTCCCCTTTGCTAGTAGTGGGTTGGACCCCCTTTATTAGGTCCCCTTTGCTAGTAGTGGGTTGGACCCCCTTTTACCTTCATTCTTGGTGGCATAGATACAACAAGGTGTTGGAAACGTTCCTTAGAGATTTTGCTCCATAGTGACCTGATAACATCACACATCACCAGGCAACGTTTTTCCAATCTTCTATTGTCCAATGTTGGTGATCCTGTGTCAATTGTAGCCTTAGGTTTCCTGTTCTTAGCTGACAGGAGTGGCACCCGGTGTGGTCTTCTGCTACTGTAGCCCATCTGCTTCAAGGTTCGATGTGTTGTGGGTTCAGAGATGGTATTCTGCATACCTTGGGTGTAACGAGGGGTTATTTGAGTTGCTGTTGCCTTTCTATCATCTGGAACCAGTCTGCCCATTCTCCTGTGACATCAAACAGGCATTTTCCTCCACACAACTGCCGCTCACTGGATATTTTCTATTTTTCCCGCCATTCTCTGTAATCCCGAGAGATGGTTGTGTGTGAAAATCCCAGAAATACTCAGACCGGCCCGTCTGCCACCAACAGCCATGCCACGTTCAAGGTCAATTATATCCTCTTTCTTCCCCATTCTGATGCTCAGTTTGAACTTCAGCAAGTCGTCTTCGCCACGTCCTATTGAGTTGCTGCCATGGGATTGGCTCATTAGCAATTTGTGTTACCAAGCAATAGAACAGGTGTACCTAATAAAGTGGCCAGTGAGTGTATATGTAATAAAGAACACTTTCAATGCCTTGTAGTGCACTAGGAAAAGAAGCCAGGGACGGTTTTTGCAAAGATTGGGTGGCCATTTTAAACGAAAGGGCAACATCACACTCATTGACTGTGTTTGAAAATGTGCACATAGGTGTAAATAGGCCTTTAATTTGTTGGTCTGATTTCTTTGTTAAAGGGCAATTCTTTAAATATTGATGCAATATATAAATGCTACATTTTCTACAAAGTGTATATATTGTGTTCTGTGTCCCCTGTATTCTGTCCTCTGGCCAGTAGAGAGTCTTCTGTGTGTCCCCTGTATTCTGTCCCCCTAACAGTAGAGGGCGCTCTGTGTCCTGTATTCTGTCCTCTAACCAGTAGAGGGAGCTCTGTGTCCTGTATTCTGTCCTCTAACCAGTAGAGGGAGCTCTGTGTCCTGTATTCTGTCCCCCTAACAGTAGAGGGCTCTCTGTGTCCCCTGTATTCTGTCCTCTAACCAGTAGAGGGCGCTCTGTGTGTCCTGTATTCTGTCCTCCAACCAGTAGAGGGCGCTCTGTGTGTCCTGTATTCTGTCCTCTAACCAGTAGAGGGTGCTCTGTGTGTCCTGTATTCTGTCCTCTAATCAGTAGAGGGCGCTCTGTGTGTCCTGTATTCTGTCCTCTAACCAGTAGAGGACGCTCTGTGTGTCCTGTATTCTGTCCTCCAACCAGTAGAGGGCGCTCTGTCCCCTGTATTCTGTCCTCTAACCAGTAGAGGGAGCTCTGTGTCCTGTATTCTGTCCTCTAACCAGTAGAGGGAGCTCTGTGTCCTGTATTCTGTCCCCCTAACAGTAGAGGGCTCTCTGTGTCCCCTGTATTCTGTCCTCTAACCAGTAGAGGGCGCTCTGTGTGTCCTGTATTCTGTCCTCCAACCAGTAGAGGGCGCTCTGTGTGTCCTGTATTCTGTCCTCTAACCAGTAGAGGGTGCTCTGTGTGTCCTGTATTCTGTCCTCTAATCAGTAGAGGGCGCTCTTTGTGTCCTGTATTCTGTCCTCTAACCAGTAGAGGACGCTCTGTGTGTCCTGTATTCTGTCCTCCAACCAGTAGAGGGCGCTCTGTGTGTCCTGTATTCTGTCCTCCAACCAGTAGAGGGCGCTCTGTGTGTCCTGTATTCTGTCCTCCAACCAGTAGAGGACGCTCTGTGTGTCCTGTATTCTGTCCTCCAACCAGTAGAGGACGCTCTGTGTGTCCTGTATTCTGTCCTCCAACCAGTAGAGGGCGCTCTGTCCCCTGTATTCTGTCCTCTAACCAGTAGAGGGCGCTCTGTGTGTCCTGTATTCTGTCCCCCTAACCCGTAGAGGGCGCTCTGTGTGTCCTGTATTCTGTCCCCCTAACCCGTAGAGGGCACTCTGTGTGTCCTGTATTCTGTCCCTCTAACCCGTAGAGGGCGCTCTGTGTGTAGAGGTCGACCGATATATCGGCCGATATTTGGTGTTTTTTCTTTTTTTAATCGGCATCGGCTGATTGTGCTGATCAAAAAGGCCGATATAACTCAGCGTGACTTGCAAATGACTTCTGAAGTCAATACAAGTTGCCTGTATTCTTCTGTGAAGCACTTCTCTCCCCTCTCTGGGCAGCCATATCTGATAAAAAGAACCTGAATTGATACAATGTTTACACTTCTGAATGAGCTGAACTCCGTGTGTAGAAGTTCTCAGTTTAACCATTTAAAGACTAAATCTTTTCTGACATTTGTTGCTTACAAGTAAAAATCCTGTATTTTTTGCTAGAAAATCACTTAGAACCCCCAAACATTATATATATTTTTTTTTTAGCAGAGACCCTAGGGAATAAAATAGCGGTTGTTGCAATATTTTATGTCACACGGTATTTGCGCAGCGGTCTTTCAAACACAATTTAAAAAAAAAAAAAATACACTAATAAATTAAAAAAAATTAAAAATTTTTTTTTTAAATTAAAAAAAAAACTAAGCAGTAAAGTTAGCCCATTTTTTTCGTCCAAAAGTTTTGATTACCTGTTTTTGTGTATTTATTTTTAAGATATAGTTTTTTTTTATATATTTTTTTTTATCTAAATTATACATACAAGTGAACTGATTGGAGGTTTGTTTAATAAATGTTTAAATGTAAAAAATTTTCTGTATCACTTTAGGTTGCTTTCACACTGCAGCGGGCATGCGTTGACGGTAAAACGCTGCTAGTTTTAGCGGCGCTTTACCATCATTTTAGCGGCGCTATTCGGCTGCTAGCGGGGAGCTTATAACCCAGCTAGCAGCCGAGGAAGGTGTTAAATGCGCCCCTGAAGCGCCGCTGCCGAAACGCTTTGCAGGCGCTTTGGCAGCGGTGCGCATTCATTTCAATGGGCAGGAGTGGTGGTATGCACCGCTCCAAAGATGCTGCTTGCAGGACTTTAACATCCTGCCAGCGCATCGCCTCAGTGTGAAAGTACTCGGGCTTTCACACTGAGACTGCAGGGGAGCCGTTTTACAGGCACTTTACAGGCGCTATTTTTAGCCCAAAAGCGCCTGAAAAACGCCCCAGTGTGAAAGGGGTCTAACTGTTAAATTTGATGAGATGAAGGGAAAAAAAAATCGGCCTAATATATCGGCCCAAAAAAATCGGCATCACATATCGGCCATCGGCCACCGAGATTTCTAAATATCGGCATCGGCCAGAGAAAAACCCATATCGGTCGACCTCTATCTGTGTGTCCTTTAGCCTGTCCCCCCTAACCAGTAGAGGGCGCTCTGTGTGTCCTGTATTCTATCCCCCCTAACCAGTAGAGGGCGCTCTGTGTGTCCTGTATTCTGTCCTCTAACCAGTAGAGGGCGCTCTGTGTGTCCTGTATTCTGTCCTCTAACCAGTAGAGGGCGCTCTGTGTGTCCTGTATTCTGTCCTCTAACCAGTAGAGGGCGCTCTGTGTGTCCTGTATTCTGTCCTCTAACCAGTAGAGGGCGCTCTGTGTGTCCTGTATTCTATCCCCCCTAACCAGTAGAGGGTGCTCTGTGTGTCCTTTATTCTGTCTTATAACCAGTAGAGGGTCTTCTGTGCGTCCTGTATTCTGTCTTATAACCAGTAGAGGGTCTTCTGTGCGTCCTGTATTCTGTCTTATAACCAGTAGAGGGCGCTCTGTGTGTCCTGTATTCTGTCCCCCTAACCAGTAGAGGGCGCTCTGTGTGTCCTGTATTCTGTCTTATAACCAGTAGAGGGTCTTCTGTGCGTCCTGTATTCTGTCTTATAACCAGTAGAGGGTCTTCTGTGCGTCCTGTATTCTGTCTTATAACCAGTAGAGGGCGCTCTGTGTGTCCTGTATTCTGTCCCCCTAACCAGTAGAGGGCGCTCTGTGTGTCCTGTATTCTGTCCTCTAACCAGTAGAGGGCGCTCTGTGTGTCCTGTATTCTGTCCTCTAACCAGTAGAGGGCGCTCTGTGTGTCCTGTATTCTGTCCTCTAACCAGTAGAGGGCGCTCTGTGTGTCCTGTATTCTGTCCTCTAACCAGTAGAGGGTGCTCTGTGTGTCCTGTATTCTGTCCTCTAATCAGTAGAGGGTGCTCTGTGTGTCCTGTATTCTGTCCTCTAACCAGTAGAGGGCGCTCTGTGTGTCCTGTATTCTGTCCTCTAACCAGTAGAGGGTGCTCTGTGTGTCCTGTATTCTGTCCTCTAATCAGTAGAGGGCGCTCTGTGTGTCCTGTATTCTGTCCTCTAACCAGTAGAGGGCGCTCTGTGTGTCCTGTATTCTGTCCTCTAACCAGTAGAGGGTGCTCTGTGTGTCCTGTATTCTGTCCTCTAACCAGTAGAGGGCGCTCTGTGTGTCCTGTATTCTGTCCTCTAACCAGTAGAGGGTGCTCTGTGTGTCCTGTATTCTGTCCTCTAACCAGTAGAGGGCGCTCTGTGTGTCCTGTATTCTGTCCTCTAACCAGTAGAGGGTGCTCTGTGTGTCCTGTATTCTGTCCTCTAACCAGTAGAGGGTGCTCTGTGTGTCCTGTATTCTGTCCTCTAACCAGTAGAGGGAGCTCTGTGTGTCCTGTATTCTGTCCTCCAACCAGTAGAGGGCGCTCTGTCCCCTGTATTCTGTCCTCTAACCAGTAGAGGGCGCTCTGTGTGTTCTGTATTCTGTCCCCCTAACCCGTAGAGGGCGCTCTGTGTGTCCTGTATTCTGTCCCTCTAACCCGTAGAGGGCGCTCTGTGTGTAGAGGTCGACCGATATATCGGCCGATATTTGGTGTTTTTTTTTTTTTAATCGGCATCGGCTGATTGTGCTGATAAAAAAGGCCGATATAACTCAGCGCGACTTGCAAATGACTTCTGAAGTCAATACAAGTTGCCTGTATTCTTCTGTGAAGCACTTCTCTCCCCTCTCTGGGCAGCCATATCTGATAAAAAGAACCTGAATTGATACAATGTTTACACTTCTGAATGAACTGAACTCCGTGTGTAGAAGTTCTCAGTTTAACCATTTAAAGACTAAATCTTTTCTGACATTTGTTGCTTACAAGTAAAAATCCTGTATTTTTTGCTAGAAAATCACTTAGAACCCCCAAACATTATATATTTTTTTTTTTAGCAGAGACCCTAGGGAATAAAATAGCGGTTGTTGCAATATTTTATGTCACACGGTATTTGCGCAGCGGTCTTTCAAACGCAATTTAAAAAAAAAAAAAAAAATACACTAATAAATTTAAAAAAAAAACTAAGCAGTAAAGTTAGCCCATTTTTTTCGTCCAAAAGTTTTGATTACCTGTTTTTGTGTATTTATTTTTAAGATATAGTTTTTTTTTATATATTTTTTTTTATCTAAATTATACATACAAGTGAACTGATTGGAGGTTTGTTTAATAAATGTTTAAATGTAAAAAATTTTCTGTATCACTTTAGGTTGCTTTCACACTGCAGCGGGCATGCGTTGACGGTAAAACGCTGCTAGTTTTAGCGGCGCTTTACCGTCATTTTAGCGGCCCTATTCGGCTGCTAGCGGGGAGCTTATAACCCATCTAGCAGCCGAGGAAGGTGTTAAATGCGCCCCTGAAGCGCCGCTGCCGAAACGCTTTGCAGGCGCTTTGGCAGCGGTGCGCATTCATTTCAATGGGCAGGAGTGGTGGTATGCACCGCTCCAAAGATGCTGCTTGCAGGACTTTAACATCCTGCCAGCGCATCGCCTCAGTGTGAAAGTACTCGGGCTTTCACACTGAGACTGCAGGGGAGCCGTTTTACAGGCACTTTACAGGCGCTATTTTTAGCCCAAAAGCGCCTGAAAAATGCCCCAGTGTGAAAGGGGTCTAACTGTTAAATTTGATGAGATGAAGGGAAAAAAAAATCGGCCTAATATATCGGCCCAAAAAAATCGGCATCACATATCGGCCATCGGCCACCGAGATTTCTAAATATCGGCATCGGCCAGAGAAAAACCCATATCGGTCGACCTCTATCTGTGTGTCCTTTAGCCTGTCCCCCCTAACCAGTAGAGGGCGCTCTGTGTGTCCTGTATTCTATCCCCCCTAACCAGTAGAGGGCGCTCTGTGTGTCCTGTATTCTGTCCTCTAACCAGTAGAGGGCGCTCTGTGTGTCCTGTATTCTGTCCCCATACTAGTAGAGGGCGCTCTGTGTGTCCTGTATTCTGTCCTCTAACCAGTAGAGGGCGCTCTGTGTGTCCTGTATTCTGTCCCCATACCAGTAGGGGGCGCTCTGTGTGTCCTGTATTCTGTCCTCTAACCAGTAGAGGGCGCTCTGTGTGTCCTGTATTCTGTCTAACCAGTAGAGGGCGCTCTGTGTGTCCTGTATTCTGTCCTCTAACCAGTAGAGGGCGCTCTGTGTGTCCTGTATTCTGTCCTCTAACCAGTAGAGGGTGCTCTGTGTGTCCTGTATTCTGTCCTCTAACCAGTAGAGGGCGCTCTGTGTGTCCTGTATTCTGTCCTCTAACCAGTAGAGGGCGCTCTGTGTCCCCTGTATTCTGTCCTCTAACCAGTAGAGGGCGCTCTGTCCCCTGTATTCTGTCCTCTAACCAGTAGAGGGTGCTCTGTGTGTCCTGTATTCTGTCCTCTAACCAGTAGAGGGCGCTCTGTGTGTCCTGTATTCTGTCCTCTAACCAGTAGAGGGCGCTCTGTGTGTCCTGTATTCTGTCCTCTAACCAGTAGAGGGTGCTCTGTGTGTCCTGTATTCTGTCCTCTAACCAGTAGAGGGCGCTCTGTGTGTCCTGTATTCTGTCCTCTAACCAGTAGAGGGCGCTCTGTGTCCCCTGTATTCTGTCCTCTAACCAGTAGAGGGCGCTCTGTGTGTCCTGTATTCTGTCCTCTAACCAGTAGAGGGAGCTCTGTGTGTCCTGTATTCTGTCCTCTAACCAGTAGAGGGCGCTCTGTGTGTCCTGTATTCTGTCCTCTAACCAGTAGAGGGCGCTCTGTGTGTCCTGTATTCTGTCCTCTAACCAGTAGAGGGCGCTCTGTGTGTCCTGTATTCTGTCCTCTAACCAGTAGAGGGCGCTCTGTGTGTCCTGTATTCTATCCCCCCTAACCAGTAGAGGGTGCTCTGTGTGTCCTGTATTCTGTCCTCTAACCAGTAGAGGGCGCTCTGTGTCCTGTATTCTGTCCTCTAACCAGTAGAGGGCGCTCTGTGTGTGTCCAGTATATTTGTCATCTATCTAGTAGAGGGCGCTCTGTGTGTCCTGTATTCTGTCCTCTAACCAGTAGAGGGCGCTCTGTGTGTCCTGTATTCTGTCCTCTAACCAGTAGAGGGTGCTCTGTGTGTCCTGTATTCTGTCCTCTAACCAGTAGAGGGCGCTCTGTGTGTCCTGTATTCTGTCCTCTAACCAGTAGAGGGCGCTCTGTGTCCCCTGTATTCTGTCCTCTAACCAGTAGAGGGCGCTCTGTCCCCTGTATTCTGTCCTCTAACCAGTAGAGGGTGCTCTGTGTGTCCTGTATTCTGTCCTCTAACCAGTAGAGGGCGCTCTGTGTGTCCTGTATTCTGTCCTCTAACCAGTAGAGGGTGCTCTGTGTGTCCTGTATTCTGTCCTCTAACCAGTAGAGGGTGCTCTGTGTGTCCTGTATTCTGTCCTCTAACCAGTAGAGGGCGCTCTGTGTGTCCTGTATTCTGTCCTCTAACCAGTAGAGGGCGCTCTGTGTGTCCTGTATTCTGTCCTCTAACCAGTAGAGGGCGCTCTGTGTGTCCTGTATTCTGTCCTCTAACCAGTAGAGGGCGCTCTGTGTGTCCTGTATTCTGTCCTCTAACCAGTAGAGGGCGCTCTGTGTGTCCTGTATTCTGTCCCCCTAACCAGTAGAGGGCGCTCTGTGTGTCCTGTATTCTGTCCTCTAACCTGTCCTCTAACCAGTAGAGGGTGCTCTGTGTGTCCTGTATTCTGTCCTCTAACCAGTAGAGGGCGCTCTGTGTGTCCTGTATTCTGTCCTCTAACCTGTCCTCTAACCAGTAGAGGGCGCTCTGTGTGTCCTGTATTCTGTCCTCTAACCAGTAGAGGGCGCTCTGTGTGTCCTGTATTCTGTCCTCTAACCAGTAGAGGGCGCTCTGTGTGTCCTGTATTCTATCCCCCCTAACCAGTAGAGGGTGCTCTGTGTGTCCTGTATTCTGTCCTCTAACCAGTAGAGGGAGCTCTGTGTGTCCTGTATTCTGTCCTCTAACCAGTAGAGGGCACTCTGTGTGTCCTGTATTCTGTCCTCTAACCAGTAGAGGGCGCTCTGTGTGTCCTGTATTCTGTCCTCTAACCAGTAGAGGGCGCTCTGTGTGTCCTGTATTCTGTCCTCTAACCAGTAGAGGGCGCTCTGTGTGTCCTGTATTCTGTCCTCTAACCAGTAGAGGGCGCTCTGTGTGTCCTGTATTCTATCCCCCCTAACCAGTAGAGGGTGCTCTGTGTGTCCTGTATTCTGTCCTCTAACCAGTAGAGGGCGCTCTGTGTCCTGTATTCTGTCCTCTAACCAGTAGAGGGCGCTCTGTGTGTGTCCAGTATATTTGTCATCTATCTAGTAGAGGGCGCTCTGTGTGGTTCCTGTATTCTGTCCTCTGGTCAGTAGAGGGCGCTGGTGTTTTACTCATGTTATTTCCTCCATCTTTGTGCCATGCAGGGAGCAGTCCATGTCCACGGTGGGGTTCTGTGTGGTCAGCACTCAGAAGAGGGGTTACCCACTGGAAGATGCCACTCATATTGCCTTGCGTGAGTCTCCTTCACTCTGCTGAATCCTGGGTTATACCATTTCATATCACCCCTCCATTGTACTGGTGTTCAGGAGGACCTCTACTCCGATCATAAGATAAAGCTTTGTGTAAAGTCTTTCAGGAGATGGAGAAATGAAGCAAAAAAAGGGGACATTGTTACCAATCAAAATTCAGACAAAACTTTCGTTATTCGTAAATTCGCATTTATCTGAATTTTTGAATCGTAACAAATTTTAATCTGAAATAAATTCTAACTAAACGAATTATCCCAATTCAAACATGAAGTTGAATTTGAAATGGAAACATATTGCAATAAATATAGTAAAGTATAAAAGTGAAATAAGATGATGAGGCTGCTTCATAGAATAGAATAAAACTGAAGAGAAAATAAAGGAATAGAATAGAATATTTTTTATATTCTATTTTTTTTCTGTTCTGTTTTATTTTATTCTATAAAGCAGCCAAAGTAGGAATCATCACCTTATTTCACTTTTATACCTTATTGTATTTATTACAATATGTTTCCATTTCAAATTTAATTTTTTAATCTGATTTGAAAAAAAACGAATATATGAAACTAATTTCAAAAACGAATCATCCTAACAAATATGACAAAACAAAATTAACTGAATACGAAAGTAAAAAAAAAATGTTTCCTTTGTGCACAGCTCTTGTACAAAGTAACATTGTTTATAAATATTGATCAGAGGGGAGATTAAGAGATACAAGGTAACAGTTTTATAAATATTGATCAGGCACGGGATAGAGAGATGCAAAGAAACATTGTTTATAAACATTGATCAGACAGAAGATAGAGATACAAAGTAACATTGTTTATAAACATTGATCAGATAAGAGAGATACAAAGTAACGTTTATAAAAATTGATCAGATAAGAGAGATACAAAGTAACGTTTATAAACATTGATCAGATAAGAGAGATACAAAGTAACGTTTATAAAAATTGATCAGACAGAAGATAGAGATACAAAGTTACATTGATCAAACAGGAGATAGAGAGATACAAAGTAACATTGTTTATAAACACTGATCAGACGGGAGATAGAGGGATACAAAGAAACATTGTTTATAAACATTGATCAGACAGAAGATAGAGATACAAAGTAACATTGTTTATAAACACTGATCAGACGGGAGATAGAGGGATACAAAGAAACATTGTTTATAAACATTGATCAGACAGAAGATAGAGATACAAAGTAACATTGTTTATAAACATTGATCAGATAAGAGAGATACAAAGTAACGTTTATAAAAATTGATCAGATAAGAGAGAGAGATACAAAGTAACGTTTATAAACATTGATCAGACAGAAGATAGAGATACAAAGTTACATTGATCAAACAGGAGATGGAGAGATACAAAATAACATTGTTTATAAACACTGATCAGACGGGAGATAGAGACAAAGTTAAAAATAAAAGTTAAAGGTTCGTTTTTATTTTTTTAATAACAAACATGTCATACTTGCCACACCTGTGCAAGGATTTAGCAAAGAGTGGCCCCGATGCTCCACTTCTAGGGTCCCCCAGCGGCGCTCCTTGCTCCTCCTCTTCTCGAGTGCCCCCACGGAGACCCGCATCCCAAGGGGGCACTCGTGCGGGGAACGCTCCCGAGTCGTGCTGTTGGGTCTATTGACACAGACAGCAGGACTCGGCCCCGCCTCCGGCTGCCCTGTCACTGGCTTTGATTTCTGCGGGAGCCAATGGCTCCTGCTGCTATCAATGCAGCCAATCGGGGAACCGAGACAGCGGCTTGAGCTGCTCTGCATGCCCCCCCCCCCCCCCTTCCCCGTTGCTGGAACGATCGGGGCCAGGTAAGTAAAAGGGGGGGGCTCTGGGTGGCTGAAGGTTTTTCACCTTAATGCATAAAGGTGAAAAAACGTGAGGGTTTTACAACCCCTTTAGTAATGAATCTGATTCCTGTGCATTGAACGTGGGGGGGGGGGGGGGTTTATTATTCGATGTGTATATATCTCACATGACCTTGTTTTCTCCCGTTCTGCAGGCACAGTGCGGAGGTTCCTGGAGTCACATGGAAGCGCTCTGGAGAAAGTGGTGTTTGCAGTCACAGAGCAGGAAGAGGTATCTTGATAGAATTTATTTATTTTTTTTTTTTATCTTCTCTCACCTCCAGTCATCTTTTCATAATGCTACTTTTTGCTGAGCTTTTCCTGGCGCTGATCAACTTTTCCTGATGCAGAATAGTGGAACTGAACACAAATCTGCATTTTTTTTTTTTTTTTCCCCGTTTTTAAACATGAACAAATCACCATGTAAAAGGAGAACTGGCCCAAAATATAATATTAAAAAGAAAATAAATAAAATAGCTTTTATCATATTTAACCACTTGCTTACTGGGCACTTTCACCCTCTTACTGCCCCAGGCCAATTTTCAGCTTTCAGCGCTCTCACGCTTTGAATGAAAATTGAAAATTTATTTATTATTTTTTTCACCCAGATTGAGCTTTCTTTTGATGGTATTTAATCACCACTGGGGGTTTTTATTTTTTGCTAAACAAATAAAATACCGAAAATTTAGGGGAAAAAAAAAAAAAGTTTTTCATGTTTTTTGTTATAAAATTTTGCAAACAGTTAATTTTTCTCCTTCACTGATCAGCATTTAGGGGACCGATGTCCCTCTAACAGAAATCGGTAACCGGCTTCTGTTTATTATTATTATTATTATTATTATTATTATTTCAGGTACTTATATAGCGCTGTCATTTTACGCAGCGCTTTACATATACATTGTACATTCACATCAGTTCCAAGGAGCTTACAATCTAAAGTCCCTAACTCACATTCATATACTAGGGGCCAATTTAGACAGAAGCCAATTAACCTCCCAGCATGTCTTTGGAGTGTGGGAGGAAACCGGAGTACCCGGAGGAAACCCACGCAGGGAGAACATGCAAACTCCAGGCAGGTAGTGTTGTGGTTGGGATTCGAACCAGCGACCCACATGATCAGCTGTCGGCTAATTACAGCTGATCACGGAAGTAAAGGGCCCGCTGTGATTGGCCCTTTACCCTGCTCTGTGATCAGCTGAGTTTGAAGAACACAGAGCACACCTCTGGGGCACGTGGGCGCCGCGGGAACGGGAGGACGTCATGGACGTACATGGACGCCCTCCAGGCATTTGAGGTCCCTGCTGTAGCCCTCTTTCGGATATAGCGCAGACGTCAAGTGGTTAAACTTATATCATTTTTTTTCTATTTACTATATAATATATATATATATATATATATATATATATATATATATATATATATATATATATATATAATTTCTTTTTTTACTTGTGCACTATTTCATTCATTTATATCAGGGATATGTAATTAGCAAAACTACAAGTCCCATCATGCCTCTGCCTCTGGGTGTCCTGCTTGTGGCTTTCGCAGTCTTGCTATGCCTCATGGGACTTGTAGTTCTGAAACAGCTGGAGGTCCGCTAATTGCATATCCCTGATTTATGTTCTTCTCTTATTGGGAGAAAATAAACCTTGTATCCCTTTTTTTTCTTTTTTTTTTTCATTCAGAAGAGAGTATCAGTACAAGGGAGGGTTTTATTGTGCAATCGCTATGATAGCGTGTCACAGCGATCGTGTGTTCAAGAGTCGGCCCACCCTGCTCCCGTTTATTGAAGACGTGGATCTCTGTTCTGGGAGCGCGCTATGGCACGTGTTTCCAGTACAATATTCTGCATATATGTGTGAGCTCAGCGTAAATGGGATAAATGCCCTCCCCACACACGGCTGTATCCATAGTCCTTCCCCACACCTCTGTCCAAAAAAAAAATCAAAATAAAAAATTGCAAGGGTTAACTAAAGCCAAAAACCCCTTTTTTTTTTTTTGCTCAAAATTTCCCTTCACTTCCTGTCCCATAGTCACAATAGGAAGTGAGAGAAAATCCCTGGTTGTCACTATAACTTGGTGTCTCCATTGGAAGATTTCCCCTCTATTCCTGTCCTGGTGACAAAGCAAAATTTAGGATTTACCTTTTGGTGACTAAGTCTTGTAACTCTAAAAATTTAAAAATTTTTGTATCGACATTTTGCTGACTCCTGAATGACCTGTAGTGTCTTTATATAGGAAAGGATTTGTGGTGTTCTTCTCTCAGCAGATGAAAATTTTCTATGTCTTTCAGGCTACTTACTTGCGGCTGCTGCCCCTGTATTTCCCTCGTTCCCAGTGGGAGGAGCAAAGCTCGCTGCCCCTCCTACCGCCAGATATCGGCAATGCCGATGGTGAGCCGATTGTCCCAGAACGACAGATCCGAATTAGTGAGAAACCCGGTGCACATGAAGGTCAGTTCTGCCATAAATAATCCCCATGTTTTATTTATTTTTTTTTTTTTTTGGTTTTTGTTTTTTTTATATCACCCACCTTTTAGTGCCTCAGCGTTCTTGTACCTCACATCAAGGATGACTGTTTATTATGAGAGGAGGTTGGTGCCATCTTTGTTCAGGCATCATCCAGTGTCACCATCTACTCTCTGGACTCAGGTGACCGTATATGACCGTCATCCTAAAAGTTCTTGGCTGTATTCACAAATGCTCGGCACAGATCACCCATATCATATCATATCATATACTGCAGCCTTTCACAATGTGACTTGTTACAATGTTACAGTCTGACCTCTGGACTCCTCTCTACAAAGTTACAATGTTACAGTCTGATCTCTGGACTCCCCTACAAAGTTACAATGTTACAGTCTGATCTCTGGACTCCTCTACAAAGTTACAATGTTACAGTCTGATCTCTGGGCTCCTCTACAAAGTTACAATGTTACAGTCTGATCTCTGGACTCCCCTCTACAAAGTTACAATGTTACAGTCTGATCTCTGGACTCCTCTACAAAGTTACAATGTTACAGTCTGATCTCTGGGCTCCCCCTACAAAGTTACAATGTTACAGTCTGATCTCTGGACTCCCCTACAAAGTTACAATGTTACAGTCTGATCTCTGGACTCCCCTCTACAAAGTTACAATGTTACAGTCTGATCTCTGGACTCCCCTCTACAAAGTTACAATGTTACAGTCTGATCTCTGGACTCCTCTACAAAGTTACAATGTTACAGTCTGATCTCTGGGCTCCCCCTACAAAGTTACAATGTTACAGTCTGATCTCTGGACTCCCCTACAAAGTTACAATGTTACAGTCTGATCTCTGGACTCCTCTACAAAGTTACAATGTTACAGTCTGATCTCTGGGCTCCTCCTACAAAGTTACAATGTTACAGTCTGATCTCTGGACTCCTCTACAAAGTTACAGTGTTACAGTCTGATCTCTGGGCTCCCCTCTACAAAGTTACAATGTTACAGTCTGATCTCTGGACTCCCCCTACAAAGTTACAATGTTACAGTCTGATCTCTGGGCTCCTCCTACAAAGTTACAATGTTACAGTCTGATCTCTGGGCTCCTCCTACAAAGTTACAATGTTACAGTCTGATCTCTGGACTCCCTCTACAAAGTTACAATGTTACAGTCTGATCTCTGGGCTCCCCTCTACAAAGTTACAATGTTACAGTCCGATCTCTGGACTCCTCCTACAAAGTTACAATGTTACAGTCTGATCTCTGGGCTCCCCTCTACAAAGTTACAATGTTACAGTCCGATCTCTGGACTCCTCCTACAAAGTTACAATGTTACAGTCTGATCTCTGGGCTCCCCCCTACAAAGTTACAATGTTACAGTCTGATCTCTGGACTCCCCTCTACAAAGTTACAATGTTACAGTCTGATCTCTGGACTCCCCTCTACAAAGTTACAATGTTACAGTCTGATCTCTGGACTCCTCTACAAAGTTACAATGTTACAGTCTGATCTCTGGGCTCCCCCTACAAAGTTACAATGTTACAGTCTGATCTCTGGACTCCCCTACAAAGTTACAATGTTACAGTCTGATCTCTGGACTCCTCTACAAAGTTACAATGTTACAGTCTGATCTCTGGACTCCTCTACAAAGTTACAATGTTACAGTCTGATCTCTGGGCTCCCCCTACAAAGTTACAATGTTACAGTCTGATCTCTGGACTCCCCTACAAAGTTACAATGTTACAGTCTGATCTCTGGACTCCTCTACAAAGTTACAATGTTACAGTCTGATCTCTGGGCTCCTCCTACAAAGTTACAATGTTACAGTCTGATCTCTGGACTCCTCTACAAAGTTACAGTGTTACAGTCTGATCTCTGGGCTCCTCCTACAAAGTTACAATGTTACAGTCTGATCTCTGGACTCCTCTACAAAGTTACAGTGTTACAGTCTGATCTCTGGGCTCCTCCTACAAAGTTACAATGTTACAGTCTGATCTCTGGGCTCCTCCTACAAAGTTACAATGTTACAGTCTGATCTCTGGACTCCTCTACAAAGTTACAATGTTACAGTCTGATCTCTGGACTCCCCCTACAAAGTTACAATGTTACAGTCTGATCTCTGGGCTCCTCCTACAAAGTTACAATGTTACAGTCTGATCTCTGGGCTCCTCCTACAAAGTTACAATGTTACAGTCTGATCTCTGGACTCCCTCTACAAAGTTACAATGTTACAGTCTGATCTCTGGGCTCCCCTCTACAAAGTTACAATGTTACAGTCCGATCTCTGGACTCCTCCTACAAAGTTACAATGTTACAGTCTGATCTCTGGGCTCCCCTCTACAAAGTTACAATGTTACAGTCCGATCTCTGGACTCCTCCTACAAAGTTACAATGTTACAGTCTGATCTCTGGGCTCCCCCCTACAAAGTTACAATGTTACAGTCTGATCTCTGGGCTCCCCTCTACAAAGTTACAATGTTACAGTCCGATCTCTGGACTCCTCCTACAAAGTTACAATGTTACAGTCTGATCTCTGGACTCCCCTCTACAAAGTTACAATGTTACAGTCTGATCTCTGGACTCCCCCTACAAAGTTACAATGTTACAGTCTGATCTCTGGACTCCTCCTACAAAGTTACAATGTTACAGTCTGATCTCTGGGCTCCTCCTACAAAGTTACAATGTTACAGTCTGATCTCTGGACTCCTCCTACAAAGTTACAATGTTACAGTCTGATCTCTGGGCTCCCCCTACAAAGTTACAATGTTACAGTCTGATCTCTGGACTCCTCCTACAAAGTTACAATGTTACAGTCTGATCTCTGGACTCCTCCTACAAAGTTACAATGTTACAGTCTGATCTCTGGGCTCCCCCTACAAAGTTACAATGTTACAGTCTGATCTCTGGACTCCTCCTACAAAGTTACAATGTTACAGTCTGATCTCTGGGCTCCCCCTACAAAGTTACAATGTTACAGTCTGATCTCTGGACTCCCCTCTACAAAGTTACAATGTTACAGTCTGATCTCTGGGCTCCCTCTACAAAGTTACAATGTTACAGTCTGATCTCTGGGCTCCTCTACAAAGTTACAATGTTACAGTCTGATCTCTGGGCTCCTCTACAAAGTTACAATGTTACAGTCTGATCTCTGGGCTCCCCTCTACAAAGTTACAATGTTACAGTCTGATCTCTGGGCTCCCCTCTACAAAGTTACAATGTTACAGTCTGATCTCTGGGCTCCCCTCTACAAAGTTACAATGTTACAGTCTGATCTCTGGGCTCCTCTACAAAGTTACAATGTTACAGTCTGATCTCTGGGCTCCTCTACAAAGTTACAATGTTACAGTCTGATCTCTGGGGAGGGAAGACTGGGAAAATGCTTCCTCCTGCCTGCAGCAGACTGATGACATCATCTCGTCCTAGGCAAAGTCACTGAACTGGAGCTGAAGGATGTCTTTTCTATGGTGAAAGGAGAAGCCATCTTGAAATATAACGTTCCACTAAGACAATATAATCAGCTGAATGGCTTTTTGCCAAGTTTTCACTCACCAGCTAAAAGTTGAAATCAGGCTTACATTTAGAGAACATGCTCGATATGCTGATGGGGGAGGGGGTGGTGCTTGGCTTTCAGGGATGTTAAAGGAATGGGTGTCCCCCTTCGATATTCCTTTTATCTTCCTGTTTTGGTGACGGCGGTAACATTTTGGGTTTCTTTGTCTCAAGGAAAAAGATTGAATCTCCCCAAAAGAGAGCGCGAAAGACACTGTAACCCTTCCACACTCTGTGAGAAAAAATGATGTTCTGGTTAGAAGAAAGTTTTAATTTTGTGGGTGTTTTTATTTTATATTTTAGATGACACAGATGAAGAGGAGGGGCTGGATCATGACTTGTGTCTGATTGGCTCGCACGCCTTTGCACGCATGGAAGGGGATGTAGACAAACAGCGTCGCCTTGCACTCCAGGGGCAGCTGTCTGGGGCCACTCTACAGAAGCAGCATCAAAGGAAGTGAGTATGCGGGGGTAGGATATTATAGGAAGGGAGTATACAGGGGTTGGGGGAGGATCTTGGAGGAAGGGAGTATACGGGGTGGGGGGGGGGATATCGGAGGAAGGGAGTATACAGGGGGAGGATATTGGAGGAAGGGAGTATACAGGGAGGAGGATATTGGAGGAAGGGAGTATACAGGGGGGATGATATCAGAGGAAGGGAGTATACAGGGAGGAGGATATTGGAGGAAGGGAGTATACAGGGAGGAGGATATTGGAGGAAGGGAGTATACGGGGGGGGAGGATATTCGAGGAAGGAAGTATACAGGGGGGAGGATATCAGAGGAAGGGAGTATACGGGGTGGGAGGATATTCGAGGAAGGGAGTATACAGGGGGGAGGATATTGAAGGAAGGTAGTATACAGGGAGGAGGATATTGGAGGAAGGGAGTATACAGGGGGGATGATATCAGAGGAAGGGAGTATACAGGGAGGAGGATATTGGAGGAAGGGAGTATACAGGGGGAGGATATTGGAGGAAGGGAGTATACGGGGGGGAGGATATTCGAGGAAGGAAGTATACAGGGGGGAGGATATCAGAGGAAGGGAGTATACGGGGGGGGAGGATATTGGAGGAAGGGAGTATACATGGAGGAGGATATCGGAAGAAGGGAGTATACAGGGGGGGAGGATATCAGAGGAAGGGAGTATACGGGGGGGAGGATATTCGAGGAAGGGAGTATACAGGGGGGAGGATATTGGAGGAAGGGAGTATACATGGAGGAGGATATCGGAAGAAGGGAGTATACAGGGGGGGAGGATATCAGAGGAAGGGAGTATACAGGGGGGAGGATATTGGAGGAAGGGAGTATACAGGGGGGAGGATATCAGAGGAAGGGAGTATACGGGGGGGGAGGATATTCGAGGAAGGGAGTATACAGGGGGGAGGATATTGGAGGAAGGGAGTATACATGGAGGAGGATATCGGAAGAAGGGAGTATACAGGGGGGAGGATATCAGAGGAAGGGAGGATATCAGAGGAAGGGAGTATACAGGGGGGGGGATATCGGAGGAAGGGAGTATACAGGGGGGAGGATATTGGAGGAAGGGAGTATACAGGGAGGAGGATATTGGAGGAAGGGAGTATACAGGGAGGAGGATATTGGAGGAAGGGAGTATACAGGAGGGGAGGATATCAGAGGAAGGGAGTATACGGGGGGGGGGGGATATTTGAGGAAGGGAGTATACAGGGGGGAGGATATTGGAGGAAGGGAGTATACATGGAGGAGGATATCGGAGGAAGGGAGTATACGGGGGGGAGGATATCAGAGGAAGGGAGTATACGGGGGGGAGGATATCAGAGGAAGGGGGTATACAGGGGGGAGGATATCGGAGCAAGGGAGTATACAGGGGGGAGGATATCAGAGGAAGGGAGTATACAGGGGGGAGGATATCAGAGGAAGGTAGTATACGGGGGGAGGATATTGAAGGAAGGTAGTATACAGGGGGGAGGATATCGGAGGAAGGGAGTATACAGGGAGGAGGATATTGGAGGAAGGGAGTATACAGGGGGGGGGATATCGGAGGAAGGGAGTATACAGGGGGGAGGATATTGGAGGAAGGGAGTATACAGGGGGGAGGATATCGGAGGAAGGGAGTATACGGGGGGGAGGATATTGGAGGAAGGGAGTATACAGGGGGGAGGATATCGGAGGAAGGGAGTATACAGGGGGGGAGGATATCAGAGGAAGGGAGTATACAGGGGGGAGGATATCGGAGGAAGGGAGTATACGGGGGGGAGGATATCGGAGGAAGGGAGTATACAGGGGGGGAGGATATCGGAGGAAGGGAGTATACAGGGGGGGAGGATATCGGAGGAAGGGAGTATACAGGGGGGGAGGATATCGGAGGAAGGGAGTGTACGGGGGGGAGGATATCAGAGGAAGGGAGTATACAGGGGGGAGGATATCAGAGGAAGGGAGTATACAGGGGGGGAGAATATCAGAGGAAGGGAGTATACAGGGGGGGAGAATATCAGAGGAAGGGAGTATACAGGGGGGGAAAATATCGGAGGAAGGTAGTATACGGGGGGATGATCAGTAATCGTTTTATTGCTGGGGGGGGGGAGACTGTAGAACGGCATTTACCTCCTTTACCCCGTTAAGTGTGAGGTGTCCGCTGCCCATAGGAGAATTGGTGGTGATTTTGTTTATGTTGCAGTATCCAAAACAGAGATCTCTCTTTGCTATTGGAAATAATTGCAAACAAAAAAGTCAACACTAAATAATCTCTATGTGAAATAGACGATTTCCCAACACTAAGCAGCTTGTCAACTTTAATATCTTATCACATTTCAAAAAAAGGTCCGGGTAGCGCCAGGATACCTGAGCACAAAAGCCCTTATTGTACGCAAACAAAACCTCAACGGCATGAGGGAACCGATATCTTCTATAGATAAATCGGCCTTGTGGATGAGAATAACACTCATCTGGAGGTGTGACCTCCAAGCGATAGGTAGGTCATAACACACCCTGAAGCGCCTGAAAAAGTCAGAATAGCACTTCCCCCACCTTGGGAAGTAACAACAATCAACAATCTCTACTTGATCAGCTGCAGGGCAGAGGAGGGGGGGGGGGGGGGGTCAAATAGATACTTCCTTTAAGAGAATCTGTCTCTCGCCTATGGGGGGGGGGGGGGGGGGGGGGGGGTGCTTGTTAGCCCCTTTGTGATAGCACTAAAGTTAAAAGAAGAAATATGAGTGTGTAAAAATAAATAAATAAAATAATAATAATAATACTCTTTGTGTGATGTCATACTTGACCTGTGACGTGTGTGTGCTTTTTATTTAGTTATAACCGATGGCTGTCTCGGGCACGGACGGAGGACCTGTCTGACATCGCTGCGCTCAAAGCTTTATACCAGTCCGGTAAGTGTGTGTTCCGTTGCGTGTCTTCCCTGTCCGGAACCCCCCGGCTGTAACTGGTGATTCACTAAAAAAAGACATCCTTGGTAAGGGGGCCACTTCCTTCAATATACTAATTTTGGAGGAAGCTTCACCCGCTGCAGCTCCTTCCCACCTCATTTTAGCTTAGCAGTAATAGTTGAGAGCTGGGAGTGTGTCACTTCGGGGCATTAGGTCTGGCTTACTGATAGGGGTATAGATCGGGGTATGCAGCTCCGCCTCGCAGATCGGGGTATGCAGCTCCGCCTCGCAGATCGGGGTATGCAGCTCCGCCTCGCAGATCGGGGTATGCAGCTCCGCCTCGCAGATCGGGGTATGCAGCTCCGCCTCGCAGATCGGGGTATGCAGCTCCGCCTCGCAGATGGGGGTATGCAGCTCCGCCTCGCAGATGGGGGTATGCAGCTCCGCCTCGCAGATGGGGGTATGCAGCTCCGCCTCGCAGATGGGGGTATGCAGCTCCGCCTCGCAGATGGGGGTATGCAGCTCCGCCTCGCAGATGGGGGTATGCAGCTCCGCCTCGCAGATGGGGGTATGCAGCTCCGCCTCGCAGATGGGGGTATATATCCATAGTCACCTTCATAGCCTGGTTGGTGAGTTCAAGCAGCTTCCTTCTGCTAATTCATAGCGGCGATCTGGGCAAGATAATCTGCAGTGGTGGCTGACAAATCCCCCCACCGCTTCCGCTAGGGCTGGGGCTGTGGACTGTATGCTCCTCCCGCGTCTCCTGTCCGTTTTGCAAAGCGCTGGGCATCTAATAGGATCGCCTGCCGCTTTGGCCAATCAGGAAACGGGTCTCACGGCCTGCCTCCTCCCAATTGGGTGGGATCACGGCGCAGAGCCCACCCTTTTTTTTTTTTTTTTTTTATGAAGCCTATTAGAGCCTCTGGCTCTAATGAGGTGCTTTAAAATAACCCCCCCCCCCCCCCCCCGCCATAGGAATTCATGGTCCGGTGTCCTGAAAGGGGCCGGGCGCATGGATAGTGAGGTGGTGCCCGTACGCCCACAATGCACGGACCGCCACTGCAGAGCAGGTTAGTATAACATGGTGGATTATTTTATGTTTTTTAACTAAAACAACAAACTAGGAATATCACTTTAGGTGCCTTGGACATGTTTTTTTTTTCTGTTTTGTAACCTTTCCATCTTTATTGAGCGTTTGGGGTATAAAGTAGAATTGTGTTCCTCTTTCAGGAGTTGATAACTGCGGCCGGACGGTCATTGTGGTAGTGGGAAGGAATATTCCTGTCTTGGTAATAGACATGGAGAAGGTAACGTTGTCTGCAGCGTTTTTGGTTATATGTGTAACATGCTTTGTATGTGTCTTTGTTGCCTTTCAAGACCAACCAAGGATTCGGACAGCACAGTGGTGTAGGGGTTAACACTTTCGCCTAGCAGCAAAAGGGTCCCAAACACAACACTACCTGCTTGGAGTTTGCATGTTCTCCCTGTGCGGGTTTCCTCCGGTACTCCGGTTTCCTCCCACACTCCAAAGACACGCTGGTAGGGTTAATTGGATCCTGTCCACATTGGCCCCTAGTGTGTGTATGTATGAATGTGAGCTCCTTTGGGGCAGGGACTGATGTGACTGTGCATGTTCAGTACTGAAAAAATTGACTGCTCTATATAAGTACCTGACATAAATAAAATTCTAATATCAAGTAAAGTGCCAGGTGCTAGTAAATATACATACATACATACATACATACATACATACATACATACTTGTATGCAATTTACAATTCCTGCACCTTTATCCCTTCAGACCGCCCCCAATTCCTGCACCTCCACACTCTGGATCCACCCCCAAATTCCGACGCCTGCAGATCCACCACAAAATCCGCCCCCAGATTCCCGGGCCTGCGCACCGCAGATCCGCCCCCGGATTCCCGGGCCTGCGCACCGCAGATCCGCCCCCGGATTCCCGTGCCTGCGCACCGCAGATCCGCCCCCGGATTCCCGGGCCTGCGCACCGCAGATCCGCCCCCGGATTCCCGGGCCTGCGCACCGCCGATCCGCCCCCGGATTCCCGGGCCTGCGCACCGCAGATCCGCCCCCGGATTCCCGAGCCTGCGCACCGCCGATCCGCCCCCGGATTCCCGGGCCTGCGCACCGCCGATCCGCCCCCGGATTCCCGGGCCTGCGCACCGCCGATCCGCCCCCAGATTCCCGGGTTCCTGCGCACCGCCGATCCGCCCCCAGACTCCCGGTTCCCGCGCACCGCCGATCCGCCCCCAGATTACGGTTACCGCACACCTCAGCCCCATTCCGGCACCTGTCAATGGCGGCATTCCAATGAAAATGCATGCAGGTGATTGCTGACCCATCTTAGGATATTTGAAATCTTTATCTGAAAGCAGATTAGGGAACTTCTGATTTTCTAAAATAGTAGTAAGGCCTATAAAGTGACTTCATCTCAGCGTTTTTTCACTTCTGACATGCGTGTCCTTTTTGCAGGCTCTCCTGTACTTCATCCATATGATGGACCACGTAGCGGCCAAGGATTATATCCTGGTGTATTTCCACACACTGACCAGGGAGCATAACCACCTGGACTCCGACTTCCTCAAGAACCTCTACGATGTGGTGGATGCCAAGTAAGTGAACCTACGACAACTAAGCGTTGTTTGAGTACCATTTCAGTACGTGGGATGAGCTGGTACAACTGTGCCAGACTGAAGGGAAGGCCGGAGGGAGGATTTAACGACGTCGCCTCTTACAACCTACTACAAATATCCAGAGAGTGAAGCCTTTAAAACGAGCTCATGGCTTGATCCAGGCAGCTATACAGCAGTGTGGTGGCCCCCCAATCCCCGCTTTGTGCTTCCCAGGCTCTCCGCTCTTCCACAGGACCACAATAAACTGTCCCAGGATGGTGAATGGGAGGAGATTGAGGAACATGCATTTCTTGATCTCCTCTACTGTGCAAGAAGCCGAAAGTGCTCGGCTCTTAGTGGTTGTGGCAGCTCTACAGGCGCCCCATCCGTTTTTACAGTGTTGTGGAAACCCCCTCCCCGCTCCCAGGCTCTCCTGTTCCACCAGTGGTCAGGTTGGCTACCCACGGTAGAGATGGAGGAACACTAGTTGCCCGATCTCTGCTGTAAAGAATGAGGCCGGCCATGAGGATTTTTTTTTCTTCTGGTTTCAGAACGGTCATTCCCTGGCTGTAGTAGCCAGGGAAGCAGCTAATCAAGCACTGTCTGTGATTGATTAGCTGCAGGGGGGTGGGGGGGGGGACATTGGGGATCTAATGGACCCCTGATGGTTTCATAAAGAGAACCTGTCACCTGACCAATGCTATAACATTGGTGGGGCTTTTTGGCTCCCGCCTACATATGAAAATTGTGTTCAAACCACACATGTGAGGTGTCGCCGCGGACAGTAGAGCGAGAGCAATAATTCTAGCCCTGGACCTCCTCTGTAACTCAAAATATGTAACCAGTAAAAAATTTTAAAGCGTCGCCTATGGGGATTTTTTTAATAGCAAAGTTTTGGCGCCATTCCACGAGCGTGTGCAATTTTGAAGCGTGACATGTTATGTATCTATTTACTCGGCGTAACATTATCTTTCACATTATGCAAAAAAAAAAATGTGCTAACGTTTTGTTTTTGTTTTTTAAAGCATGAAACTGTTTTTCGAACACTATTTTTTTTTTTTTTGGAAAAAAAAAAAAATTACTGCTCAAATACCGTGTGAGATAAAAAGTTGCAACGACTGCCATTGTAATCTCTAGGGTCTTTGTTAAAAAAAAAAAAAAAAAAAAAAACATATATAATGTTTGGGGGGTCTTTGTAATTTTCTAGTAAAAAAAAAAATGATGATTTTTACATGTAGGAGAGAAATGTCAGAATTGGCCTGGTTGGGAAATGGTTGAAGGCAATTTTGTTATTATATAAAAATAAAAAAAACAACAAACATGTCATACTTACCTGCTCTGTGTAGTTGGTTTTGTACGAAGCAGCCCCGATCCTCCTCTTCTCGGGTCCCCCGCCGCCACTCCTGGTCTTTCCCTCCTGAGTGCAGTGGGGGGGGCACGCAATCAGGCTCGCTTTCATGCTGCGGCTCTGCGTGGTTATTCACACACAGATGCGGCTCGGCCCCCTTTCTCTCCTGATTGGCAGGAGTTGCTGTCTCAGCCAATGAGGAGGTAGAGAGCCGAGGCACTCGTGCACATCGCTGGAGCGAGACAGGGATTCAGATATGTATTAGGTGGGGCTGGGGTTGTGGGGGGGGGGCTGCACAGATGAGGTTTTTTACCTTTATGCATAAAAGTAAAAAAAAAAAAACTTGACACTTTTAGAACCTCTTTAATCTCCCTGCAATGTTGCCTGCAGTTCCTACACTTTCCTATAGGTGGCACTGTGTGTTCATGTAAAAAAGAAGGTTACATTTTGAGGATATACAATACATAGTGTTACATTTTAAAGTAAACCTTCTTCATTAATTCATGTGCAATCTTATCCGTTTTTTTGTTTTTTTTTTTTCTTTAAAATCTGACGAATTTATCTTTACAGGTACAGAAAGAATTTGAAGGCTTTATATTTCGTCCATCCGACGTTTCGTTCCAAGGTATGATGTTGTTCTATTGTAAGGTAAAACTGTTTGTTCTGCCTGTACGATGGTAAAGTGTACCTGTATAACGGGGGGGGGGGGGGTCCTGCATTGTCAACACCTCCCATGCGACGAGGAGCCCCTTGAAGATTTTGATGCACACCCCCCCCCCCCAAACATTCTTTTTACATATAATACTACGTTTCTGTGTTTTTTTGTTGGTCGTCGTAAATCTAGCATTTTCTTTATGTATTTAAAGTGATTGTAAACGATCACCTTGTAAAAGAACCCATTCAGTTTAAAATAAAAATGAAAGGCAAAACGTTTTTGTATAGAATAACATTATAAATACCTTTTTTTAAAGCGGTAGTAAACCCGCTGACTTTTTTTTTTTTTTTTTTTTTTTTTTTTTCTTTTCTACACCTGTAAGGGAAAAAGCATTAGCTCATTATGAAATATTTACCGTAGAACGAGGCGCCGGTATCTCACCCGGTCCACGCCGAGGGAGCTGACATTTTCTCTTGCGGGTATCGCGACTCCGGCGCTGTGAGTGACTCCTTTCCGGCAAGGTCCGGCGTCTGCCGGACTTTCAGCCGAGAATCCCCAGAGCGCATGCGTCGCTGAAGTCAGCGGCTCATTGTGTGGGGAATATCTCCTAAACTGTACAGGTTTAAGAGGTGTTCTTTTTACCTTACAGGTAAAAGTAAAAAAAAGAAAAAAAAAAAAAAGACTTTACTGCCGCTCTAATATAAAGTGATCACATTCCCTCTGTTCTCAGCTGCGTAAGAGCTGGGGGGGGGGGGGGGGGGGGGGGAGAAACGGCAGTGCACCGATCTTCCCAGTGAATGGCTGTGCGGTAGGGGGTGTGTCAGGACAAGTCTAATCATTGGAGGGAGAGCACATGGAGATCTAAGCAGAGGGACTGGTGGGAACACCAGAGATTTCACACAAAGGAAGCAATACAAAGAACGGGAGACTTTCTCATACCAGTTAATGGTACAGCAGCCACATATCAGGAATAAGAAATGTTGGAGTAACAAATGATTTAACTTTCTCAGAAATAACTGGTGGTCCTGCCAGTTTCCTTTTGGAATCTAACTATGCCAAGCATGGAAGTAGATCAGTGCTGGTGTGCGAGGCCGCAGATGAGGCGGTACAACCAGTCCTAATTTTAGGGACCCAGGCCCCATCAGCTAAATGGGGGGGGGGGGGGCAGGGCAGCTGTATTGTTCGGTTATCATGAGGCCCAGAAGGTGGGAGCAGGGTGTAGGCAGATTAATCAGTGCTGCTTTTCTGCTGCCAACCTTGGGGGGGGGGGGTAGGTGTGGTTGGGGGGGGTCCCCGTCAGGAGGGCTGTATGGGGCCCAATGACTTCTAACAGCGTCCCTGCCAGCGTGGTCCGTTTTGCATCCCTTGGGGCTCTGCTTGGAGTTGCCCGTTTCTCCCGAAGTCAGTTTTGCCCCCCCCCCCCCCCCCTTCCCTCATAGCTTTTTGCTGTCTTGCTGTTGGCTTTTATAGTACTGTGTTCCAGGTTCATGTTATGCCAGGGGGCATAATGTCAATAGTATGACAAAGATGCAGGGAACCAGTATTCCCCAACCAGAGTCAGTGTTTCCCCCCCCACCAGAGTGCCCCCTTGTGCCAGGTGTCCCTGTCAATCTACCCTCCCAGTCGGAGTGCCCCCTTGCACCAGGTGTCGTCACACCCCACCCCCGCATCAGGTGTCCATCCCCGTGCCCCCTTGCGCCAGGTGTTGGGGCCCCCCCCCCCACATTGGGTGCCCCCTTGCGCCAGGTGTCCAACCCCCCCCCCATCGGGGTGCCCCCTTGCGCCAGGTGTCCAACCCCCCCCCCATTGGGGTGCCCCCTTGCGCCAGGTGTCCAGCCCCCCCCATTGGGGTGCCCCCTTGCGCCAGGTGTCATTCTTAAACCCCCCTCCCTCATCAGAGTACACACATGGAGTGAGTATCCATCATAATGCTCTCCATGGCAAGCGCTCTTTTGGTCAGCAACTTCCAAACCCCGTTCTGGGGTCTAAATGTTGGCCACAGACAGATTTCCAGGTCCAGAGCTACCAGCCTAGCCTCAGAGCTTGCCCCATCTCTGAAAACTGATACTGTGGGTAGGCTGAATGGAAAGAGCTATTTACTTGGGCTGCTGAGGGCTGATTTCCACCATTGCAACAGATCCACCATGTTCTTCTTCTGGTCTCTGTATAAACTTGCTGGAATCACATCATGGGGGTCAACCGAGGTTTTCATTAAAAATCCGGAAACGAGGACGTCACAAGAACTAGGACACGGCCTACATCCATGCCGTATGGTTTGCAGCAGATCCACCATGTTCTTCTGGTCTCTGTATAAACTTCCCACTTGCCCCTGATTTCCACCATGGAAGCAGATTCACCACATTCTTCTGGTCTCCGTAAAAAAAAAAAAAACTCCTCCCTGATCCTGCTGATTTCCACCATGGAGCCTGGTCCACCATGTTCTACTGGTCTCCATAAAAACTCCCCGATTACCAGCATAGCTGCAGATCCACCATGTCCTTCTGGTCTCCCTGCAGTCCTGACTCTGATTAGCTGCCACAGAACAATTTTTGTCCAAATGTTTTTTCAGCAGCTGTGACTTCAGCAGCCCCAACAGACTCGGAGCTGTCACTCGAGTGACACTCTATACCAGGGTTTCTCAAGAACATCCATAGAATACAGTCAAGGGACATCTAGACATCCGCAACATTTCTCTGAGAGAATTCAGACAAAAATTGTTCTGTGGCAGCTAATCAGAGTCAGGACTGCAGGGAGACCAGAAGAACATGTTGGATCTGCGGCTATGCTGGAAATCGGGGAGTTTTTATGGAGACCAGAAGAACATGGTGGACCAGGCTCCATGGTGGAAATCGGCAGGATCAGGGAGTTTTTTTTTTTTTTGTTTGTTTTTTGTTTTTTTTAACGGAGACCAGAAGAATGTGGTGAATCTGCTTCCATGGTGGAACTTGGGGGCAAGTGGGAAGTTTATACAGGGACCAGAAGAAGAACATGGTGGATCTGCTGCAAACCATACAGCATGGTTGTAGGCCATGTCCTCGTTTCTGGATTTTTAATGAAAAACTCCGTTGACCCCCATGATGTGATTCCAGCAATGAAAAGTTTAAAGCCTTTCCTGGCCAAGAAACGTAAAAAAAAGGGAACATTTTCCATATCTGGCAGCTCTCCGCCTCTGAATAAATAGATAAATCTGACGTAGCGGCACGCTCCCAAACCACGACTTATCCAACCCTGCTCTGCTGGCAGCTCCCTGCCTCGGAAATGTGGCGTTAAAGTAGAAACAGCTGTGATCGCTGGATCGCCAAGCCGTAGAGCGCAACGAGACGCAATGTTGGCTCCTGGATTGTGCTGTAGCCTGGCGCTGGGGTCTCTATCGACTGCTCGATGTAGAGTTCACACAGCTGTATATTAAAGGGCCACTCCACCCAAAACCGTTTCAGTTCCTGGAAGCTGGGGAGTTAAATCACGAAACTGGATTCTTTGGGACTTTGGTAGAGAGATCTTGGCATCCAGAGTTCCCATCTGTGTCCACTAAGAGGGGGTCCCGCTCTGCCTGTTGGGTCGTCAATGCCTTTCCTGTACGTTAGTAGACGAAGGATTAGAGAGACTCCATTGCTATTACCAACCACAATCTTTCCAGAAGACTAGATGTCCCTTGACTGTATTCTATGGATGTTCTTTATCTGTAAAATCCCCCCCTTGTGTAGACATCCAAAAGCCCTGAGACTGCTGCCGGCTGACGCCATCTTGGATGTGATTTTTAGCAGCCCCAACAGACTCCGAGCTGTCACTCAAGTGACACTCTAGACCAGGGTTTCTCAACCAGGGTTCCATGAAACCCTAGGGTTCCTCCAGAGGTTGCTAGGGTTTCAATGAGCAATTTCTTCCTCTCAGATAAGTTCCCACTGACACTATTAAACTTTTTAACTATCTGCAAGGGGGTAATTCTTCCAAATGGCCACGAGTGTGGGGAGCATTCTTCCCACTGACCCTCACACTAATGTATCATGAGTTGTAGATCAAGATCTTTTTTAGCAGGGGTTTCCTGAGACGGAATTATTTCAAGGGGTCCTCTGTGTCGAAAGGTTGAGAGAGGCTAATCTATAGTATTCCCCTTCACTCCTCCCTGGGCAGCTGCTTGAAAGTATATGTACAGACGAGAGGAACTGGGCCAGCACAGAGAGCAGCTAGACACACTCAGAAGGGGGGGGAGGGGGTGGAGGAGCTGGTCCATCACAGACAGTAGCTAGACACTCTCAGAAGGGGCAAGTGGAGAGGAGCTGGGCCAGCACAGAGAATAGCTAGACACACTCAGAAGGGGTGGGGGTGGAGGAGCTGGTCCATCACAGACAGTAGCTAGACACTCTCAGAAGGGGCAAGTATAGAGGAGCTGGGCCAGCACACAGTAACTCAACACAAAAGAGGAGAGGGCTGTGCTGAACAAGGAGAGAAGGCTAGACACTTTCAGAAAGGACTGCGTGTTGGAGGAGCTTGGCCGGCACAGACAGTAGCTATGCACTCTCAGAAGGGGAAAGGAGCTGGGCCAGCACAGACAGTAATTCAACACAAAAGAGGAAAGGGCTGTGCTGAACAAGGAGAGAAGGCTAGACACTTACAGGGGAGGAGTGTTTGAGGAGCTGGGCCAGCACAGACAGTAGCTAGATACTCTCAGAAAGGAGGGGGCGGTGGCTGGGCCAGCACAGACAGCTAGACACTCTCGGATGCAAAGAGGGATGGATTAGTGAGTCCAGCACAGACAGTAGCTAGGCTCTCAAAAGGGGGGAGGGGAGCGGTGGAGTTGCTGGGCCGACACAGACAGTAGCTAGACACTCTCAGAAGGGGGTGAAGGAGCTGGGCCTGCACAGACAGTAATTAGACACAGAAGAGGAGAGGGCTATGCTGAGCAAGAAGAGAGAAGGCTAGACACACTCGGAAGGGTGGAGGAGCTGGGCCTGCACATACCGTAGCTAGCCACTCTCAAAAGTGGGTGCAGGAGCTGGGCCAGCACAGACAGTAATTGGACACAGAGGAGGAGAAGGCTGTGCAGAGTTCAGAGGCATTGCAAGTGAATACAATCAATGTATGGAAAGGAAATACACTGCAATTAGGCATATAAAAGACTCGACTTTCTGTCTGCCGAGTTTGGTGACGGGGTCTCTTTAAGAGGATAGCGGTATGTTGAAATGTGTCATCGCTCACGCTGCGGATCGACATCTTGATGACAGCTGTGTGCCGCTGGAGAGAGGAGCCTCTCCCCTCATAGCCCGGCCAATTCCCGCACCAGTAGGATGATGTGACTGGGCCTAGGTGAAGTAGCTGAAAGCCTTATCTAGGCACCCCCCATTCCCTACTACCGGCCACCTACCTCTTTCTGCAACATATACAGGAGCAGAGCCAGCCGAGGGATCATAGAGGAGTTTCCTGTCTGCCCAGCTTCCGGCATGAAGATTGGGAATTGGGACTGGAACATCTGCTGGTTACACTGGTCTGCCGGACCTCTGAGGACCTCCTCCCTGAAAACCGCCGCCTTGTTAGTCCTCTTACTACAGTACCTTTTAGTCCGTGATACAGAAAAAGCATGCAGCAAAATCTAGCAGGGATGGTGGGAACCCCTCATAATGGGCACAGCGGGTGTACAGACCTGGGAACTCAGCACAGGGATGGTGGGAACCCCTCATTATGGGCACAGCGGGTGTACAGACCTGGGAACTCAGCACAGGGATGGTGGGAACCCCTCATAATGGGCACAGCGGGTGTGCAGACCTGGGAACTCAGTACAGGGATGGTGAGAACCCCTCATAATGGGCACAGCGGGTGTGCAGACCTGGGAACTCAGCACAGGGATGGTGGGAAACCCTCATAATGGGCACAGCGGGTGTACAGACCTGGGAACTCAGTACAGGGATGGTGGGAACCCCTCATAATGGGCACAGCAGGTGTACAGACCTGGGAACTCAGCACAGGGATGGTGGGAACCCCTCATAATGGGCACAGCGGGTGTGCAGACCCGGGAACTCAGCACAGGGATGGTGGGAACCCCTCATAATGGGCACAGCGGGTGTGCAGACCTGGGAACTCAGCACAGGGATGGTGGGAAACCCTCATAATGGGCACAGCGGGTGTACAGACCTGGGAACTCAGTACAGGGATGTCCCCAAAATATGTTAGAATCCATTAGAGCCTTTGTGTATCAGCATGTTCCTAAGATCTTGAGCGGTTTCCCCTCTTCTACCAATCATCCTCAGATCTGCCCTGTAATCTGAAAGTGATTTGGTGGTTGAGTAGGTCATAGAACGCCTTGATACATGGGACCCCAGGTACCTGACTACCAGTGTCGCCCCCTGCTGTCCTCGCGCTCTATCAGTGACCTGACTCTGATTTTTTTATTTGTTATTTTTTTTGGTTCCCCCTTCAGGTCTCCACCTGGTTCTTCACCACATTCACGGTTTCCGGACTGAAGGACCGAGTCCACCAAGTGGAAAGCCTGCACCAGCTCTTCACCGCTATCGCGCCTGACCAGATCGAGATACCGCCATTCGTCCTGAGTTACGACGCTCGGGTAAGAGCCCGGGGGGGAATGGGTGCCGGTGTCATGTAACTAATGTAACTATTGTAGAGCTGTGTCTTTATTTCACTTGGCACCACCCCTCTACCACAGTTTTTGGATATGACATTACGTGACATCCAGCAATTGCTTAGTAGGAACTTCTTCTGGCTGCGCAACGTTCCTAGTATTTTAAGGCCTTCCTGTAGTTCTCAGTGCTACACGGAGGATGTGATCAAGTAGCCGGTGATCTTTACTATTGACCCAAACCGCACAACTGCGCCCCCCCCTCCCCCCACAGTAGCTTGAACAACATAGGCTTATGGAACATGTAACTATGTATATAAACTATATACCAGGGGTCTCCAAACTTTCTAAACAAAGAGACAATTTGCTATCCATCAGACTTTAGGGGGCACGGCCATTGGTGTCAGTGGGAGGAATAGTGTCCCCTCGTTGGTGTCAGTGGGAGGAATAGTGTCCCCTCGTTGGTGTCAGTGGGAGGAATAGTGTCCCCTCGTTGGTGTCAGTGGGAGGAATAGTGTCCCCTCGTTGGTGTCAGTGGGAGGAATAGTGTCCCCTCGTTGGTGTCAGTGGGAGGAATAGTGTCCCCTCGTTGGTGTCAGTGGGAGGAATAGTGTCCCCTCGTTGGTGTCAGTGGGAGGAATAGTGTCCCCTCATTGGTGTCAGTGGGAGAAATAGTTCCCCATCATTGGTATCAGTGGGAGGAATAGTGTCCCCTCATTGGTGTCAGTGGGGGGAATAGTGTCTCGTCAGTGGGGGGAATAGTGTCTCGTCAGTGGGGGGAATAGTGTCCCCTCATTGGTGTCAGTGTGGGGAATAGTGCCCCATCGTTGGTGTCAGTGGGAGGAATAGTGCCCCATCATTGGTGTCAGTGGGAGGAATAGTGCCCCATCATTGGTGTCAGTGGGAGGAATAGTGCCCCATCGTTGGTGTCAGTGGGAGGAATAGTGTCCTGCCGGGTGAAAATGTCAATGCCAGGATGATGGTTGTAGGTGCACGCATTATCCCGGTATAACCACTGCTAAACCGAGGGCGTCATATGATGGCCACCGTTCGGCAAGTTGTTGACCACTTGCCGTCCAACATATGTAAATGAACGTCCTTGGGTTTCAGTGGTTATACCAAGATGATTTCCTGCACCTACAGGCATCGTCCCGCTATCATTCTTTTCAGCCAGCGATTTCTCTTTTTTGCAGAAGTGATCTGAGTGGTTAATTAGCCACTCGATCACTTCTGCGGGTGATGGAAGGGGGTCCCATCCCCCTCTCGCGCCTCTCCAGTCCCATCGCCGTGCCTGGTAGTGATGCGGCGATGGCTTCCCTGTTCAGAGAGAGACATCGTTCCCCCTCTTTCTGTAACCCTGGAAACCAGTAGCGTGCATCACATCCGGTTCCGCCCCTTTGTTTACCTGACCACTAGCGGTCAGGAAAACAGTTGATCAGACCGATCTCGGTCTGATCGACTGCATGGGAGGCCAGAGGAGAGATTTGGGGTCTATTAGACCCCAAATCTCTCCATAAAGAGGACCTGTCCTGGCCCATGCATCGCAAGGGATGTTGTTTGTCCCTTGTGATGGCAATAAAGTTAGTACAAAAAAATGTAAAAAAAAAAAAAAAAAAAAAATGATTTATTTATTTTTTTGTATTAAAAAAAAAAAAATAATAATAAAAAAAAAAAATTAAAGCGCCCCGTCCCCACCGTGCTTACGCGCAAATGCGAGCACATAAGTTACTCCCGCATGCATATGTAAACGGTGATTGCACCGCACATGTGAGGTATTGTCGCGATCGTTACAGTGAGAGCAATAATTCTAGCACTAGACCTCCTCTGGGACTCTAAACTGGTAATCTGTTAAGGCATTTAAAACGTCACCTATGGAGAATTTTAAGCACAATAGTTTGCCGCCATTCCACGCGCAGACACAATTTTTTTTTAGATTTTTAACAGTATTGTACATTTCCATGTTGCAGACGCAATTTTAAAGCGTGACATGTTAGGTGTCTATTTACTCGGCGTAACATCCTATTTTTAGAGGGTTTCAGCTCCCCCCCCCCTCCCCAAAAAAAAAATTGACATGCCAAATGTGGCATGTCAGGGGGTCACCTTCTCTTAAAACGGATGTTCCATTTTTGGGTGGAACTCCGCTTTAAACTGTGTGAGGGCTTCTTTACTGTCAGAGCACTAATGGAATTTTCTTCCACAGCTGGTGATGTCAGCATGGAGTGTTGATCATTTAAAAAAAATCTTGGATGGGCATCTTATTGAAAACAATATACAGGGATATAGCAAATGGTATTGGCATAAAAGAGGAATTAAACCCTGGGGGGGGGGGGGGGAGTTTCCCTCTTCTTTGCAAAGTAAAGGCATAATGTGCTAGTACGCATCGCATACTAGCACATTATGTGACACTTACCTGCAAATGAAGCCCGCGCCGTTCCCCGCTGCAGGCCTCATCCATGTTTGCCCCCCTCTTCCTTCTGGCTATGTGACTGGCCGGAGCTGTGTGACGTCACTCCCGCGCCAGTCACGGCACCCGCTCCTGAAGAATCGGCCGTTCCTTCAGAGCGCATGCATCGATGACATCATCGGCGCAGTATACAGTAAATATATCCTAAACGGCGCACGTTTAGGTGATATTTACAGTACCCATAGGTGATCCTATAATAAGGCTTACCTATAGGTACAAGTACTGCAGGGAGGTTTACAACCTCTTGAACACACGCCCACACAGGTTGAACTAGATGACTTTTTTTTTTTTTGTTAACCTTCCCTAATATGTTACTATATATTTTGAGCAATAAGGTAAACAAAACTGGCTTGTCTGCATTTTTTTGCTCCCACGTTGGGTGGTGATCTGTTACCCCCCCCCCCTCCCCCCAACCTACAATGATGGAATTTGGCTGGGTAAGTTGTAAGATAAACGTCATGCTTAATAAAGTTTATCTAAACCCAAAAACAAAGGGATGAAAAGGTAAGTAGTATGACTAGTAGACATGTGTGATTTCAATTTGAAAATTCAGGCGAAGTTTGTGTTTTTTTTTTATTTGACGATTCGGATGTATCCGAATTTCCAAATCACAATAGTAACAAATTTCGACAAATACGAAATAATACATTTTAAAAACAACAAATTTGTTCGTATTCATTTCATTTGCACGACATGATGCGATGGTTTGGACCTAAAGCGCGGAATAATAATAATAATAATATTATTATTGAAGTAACAACATAACCAATAAACTGAATTGATTCAGATCCGTTTGTTTTTGTTTCTAGTGAGTTTAGCGTAAATATTCTAATATTCTTTTTGTATTGGGTTTGAGAGACCATTTGTTTTAATTTGTGTTCATTGAGAATAAGGAAATTAATTCATCTTTGATGAATTAATACGTATTAATTTGGATTTGTTCTTTTTATTAGGATGGGAGTTTGGGGTAGTCTTTGAATCTTGGGTAATCAGCCGGTTTTCTTTTTGCATTAACGCTTTTCATGATTATAAAAAAAAAAATGCACTACATAATAAATGAAAGCATATTGCAATAAATACAGTAAAAGGGGGGCCCGTCCATTAAGGGCACACAGGCGCCGCCCCTCCCATCCATCGCCGCCTCCCCCTATCCATGCGTCCGGCTCCTTTCAGGACGCCGGGTGCATGGATTCCAACGCGGGGTGGGTTTTTCTTTTTTGAAGCACTGATTAGAGTCAGAGGCTCTAATAGGCTTTAAAATAGGGTGGGCTCGGGTTTCAGTTAATGCTCTCACAGCCCACCCAGGTGTGTTGCAACAGCGAATGAGTATCCGCTATTGTAACGCTCATTCTCCTCCCGGCCAATCAGGAAGCGGGTTTTGGCACCCGATTGGCTGAAAGGAAGCCGCGATCCTTTTGGACGCCTAGGAGGGGGGGGGGAGCCGCACGCTGGAAGCCGCTGATGGAGGAGAGGACACGGAGCCACTACCCGCCTAGATGGTGTAAATGCTGGACCGACCGGCAAACAGTGGGGGAGGGGAGGTGCCGCCGGTTGTTTGCCGTCCGCCCCCCCCAAAAAAAGCCGCTGTACAGTAAGGCAGGCATGTCCAAAGTCCAGCCCACTGGCCAATCGCGGCCCACTTTCTTTTTGTGGCCCCCAACGATCTACCAGCGCCGGGGCCACAAAAGATATTTAATGCGCTGGCTGCCTTGGAGGGGTCAGGGAGGAGGCGGGAGGAGGCGGGACGAGCGCCGTACACACAGGAGAATTTCCTGTTTACATGGCAGCCTCTGTAATAGGAAGTCCCGTCTCCTGGGCTGCCATTGGGAGACTGTTCTGTCCATCAGAGGAGGCAGGACTTTGTATTAAAGAGGCCGCCGAGAAAACTGAAGTTTTTCCTGTATGTAATCTTTTGGCGCTTGTCCCCCCCTGTCCCCTTCAAGGCTGCAGATGGATGGGCATCAATTAGGCTGCATTCCTGGCAATGGTGGGTGCTGCATTCCTGGCAATGGTGGGTGCTGCATTCCTGGCAATGGTGGGTGCTGCACTGATGGCTATGGTGGGTGTTGCATTCCTGGTAGTGGGGCTGCTGCACTGATGGCAATGGTGGGTGCTGCATTCCTGGCAATGGTGGGTGCTGCATTCCTGGCAGTGGGGCTGCTGCACTGATGGCAATGGTGGGTGCTGCATTCCTGGCAATGGTGGGTGTTGCATTCCTGGCAGTGGGGCTGCTGCAATGATGGCAATGGTGGGTGTTGTATTCCTGGCAGTGGGGCTGCTGCAATGATGGCAATGGTGGGTGCTGCATTCATGGCAGTGGGGCTGCTGCACTGATGGCAATGGTGGGTGCTGCATTCATGGCAGTGGGGCTGCTGCACTGATGGCAATGGGGCTGCTGCGCTGACGGCACTTGTGAGGCTGCCGATGGGCACTGCCCCTTTTTTGCTTCACAGTTCTTTATTTAAAATGTAGTTTTTTTTTTTCCTGAAACTTCCTTTTTAAAGTGAAGGTGCGTGTTATAAGCCGATAAATACGGTATATACAAATATCACGCCCGAGCTCATCTTTTCACCACACACAGCCACAAAAGGCAAGAGAATTCTTGTTGGGCCATGTGTATTAGCGCTCGAATGAACACCTAGACTGAATTTTAATGGTTTAAAGAATGTCAGGCAAAATGGTCGGCCCTCACGCATGTTCCCTTCATCAAATCCAGCCCTCTTTGAAAAAAGTTTGGACACCCCTGCAGTAAGGTATAAAAGTCAAATAAGATGATTCCTACTGATTGCGTTTGGATTGGATGGAGATGGATTCGTTAGAAATCTCTGAATCGCAACATAATGAATAAATCCGAAATTAACTTGGAAATAACAAAAGAATAACAGGACTTTGAAAATACAACTTGATTCGTAACGAATAGATGAAAGCAATCCAAATATATTATTATTATTATACAGGATTTATATAGCGCCGACAGTTTACGCAGCGCTTTACAACAACATTAGGGCAGACAGTACAAGTACAATACAATTCAATACAGGAGGAATCAGAGGGCCCTGCTCGAATATACGAAACAGATTCCGAAAACGAATCATTCTTGCATAACGAATTTGACAAATCCAAAACAGAAACTGAAACAAATTTTTCCATCGTATGTATCTCTAATGGCCAAAATGTATTTCAAGAACGGGACTTTTGAGGTGCCAACATCAGAATCAATATAGAAAAGCAGATGATTTTTATTGATACAAAGATATATAAAAACAGATATTGGTTAAAAATCAAATAGGATACATATTTCCAGAAGATCAATTACACCATATACATAAATGAACCAAACACCTATACATTTCTTATATGGCAGCTGGAAGTAGTCAGCTTAACATGTTTTGCCTTGGGCTTCATCAGGAGATTTTCTACTACAATAAGTAGTCATATCAAAGAGATAACGCATAATATCATAATCTGCAAAATGATTATAATGAACCCAAAATATTGAAGCGCATCCTTGCCATCAAAGGATTCGGAGGACTGAAATACCATACAACATGTTCACTCAAGACATGAGGAAACCAAATGAGACCCAAAATGATCCCCACGCCAACTGTATCACACAGGAATCGGGGGTGGTAAATGTTGAACCACAGGAAAGGTAGCAAAGGACTCAAGTAGTGCTTTGAATCCTTTGGTGGTAAGGATGCCCTTCCATAAATATTTTGGGTTCATTATATTCATTTTGCATACTATGATATTAATATGTTATCTTTTTGATACAACTGCTTATTGTAGTAGAAAATCTCCTGATGAAGCCAAAGGCGAAACATGTTGAGATGACTACTTCCAGCTGCCATGCAAGAAATGTATAGGAGTTTTTTTTGTTTTTGTTTTTTTTGTTTTTAAATCCTTTTTATTGAAGTTTATCATTGCTGACAATACAACAACACAAAATCTTTGTGTTACCCATGTAGGGGTGTATGAAAATATCTGAAACAATTGCATGAGTAACATTAAGATAATACTGGTGCAACTTCTTGTTAAAAGCATATGACAGAAAAGATGGCATTGAAAAGGTGTATTAAAGTGGAAGTAAACACTCTCCTATACCCAGTGAAGTGAACAGCCTCAGATGATACACAGAGATGAAACCAATTTCCCTACATAAGTATATCATGTACAGTATCTCACAAAAGTAAGTACACCCCTCACATTTTTGTAAATCTTTTCTTCTATCTTTTCATGTGACAACACTGAAGAAATGACACTTGTCTACAATGTAAAGTAGTGAGTGTACAGCTTGTATAACAGTGTAAATTTGCTGTCCCCTCAAAATAACTCAACACACAGCCATTAATGTCTAAACCGCTGGCAACAAAAGTGAGTACACCCCTAAGTGAAAATGTCCAAATTGGGCCCAATTAGTCATTTTTCCCTCCCCGGTGTCATGTGACTCGTTAGCGTTACAAGGTCTCAGGTGTGAATGGGGAGCAGGTGTGTTAAATTTGGTGTTATCGCTCTCACTCTCTCATACTGCTCACTGGAAGTTCAACATGACACCTCATGGCAAAGAACTGTCTGAGTTGAGGATCTGAAAAAAAAATTGTTGCTCTACATAAAGATGGCCCTAGGCTATAAGAAGATTGCCAAGAATCTGAAACTGAGCTGCAGTAAGGTGGCCAAGACCATACAGCGGTATAACAGGACAGGTTTCTCTCAGAACAGGCCTCACCATGGTCCACCAAAGAAGTTGAGGTCACATGCTCAGCGTCATATCCAGAGGTTGTCTTTGGGAAATAGACGTATGAGTGCTTCCAGCATTGCTGCAGAGGTTGTAGGGGTGGGGGGGTCAGCCTGTCAGTGATCAGACCATACACCTCACACTGCATCAAATTGGTCTGCATGGCTGTTGTCACAGAAGGAAGCCTCTTCTAAAGATGATGCACAAAAAAGCCCACAAACAGTTTGCTGAAGACAAGCAGACTAAGGACATGGATTACTGGATCCATGTCCTGTGGTCTGATGAGACCGAGATAAACTTACTTTTGTTCAGATGGTGACAAGCGTGTGTGGCGGCAACCAGGTGAGGAGGACAAAGACAAGTGTGTCTTGTCTACAGTCAAGCATGGTGGTGGGAGTGTCAAGGTCTGTGGGACATCCTCGAACAGAATGTGGAGGAGCGCAAGGTCTCTAACATCCACCAGCTCCGTGATGTTGTCATGGAGGAGTGGAAGAGGACTCCAGTGGCAACCTGTGAAGCTCTGGTGACCTCCATGCCCAGGAGGGTTAAGGCAGTGCTGGAAAATAATGGTGCTATGAGCACATGCCTGATGAAGGGGTCCTGCGTGACTGAAATGTTGCACTCTCCTTTTGTTGTGATCATGCAATAAATTATCCGTTTGGACGCTATTTATGTCGTTCCATGGTGTGCTGGCAAATATCTTCATTGTGACTTGAACCAGTATCCAGCTGGTTGTTGCTGCAGCACTCAAATTTGAGACCTCATCCAGGAATGTGTACGATGGGAATAATGGTGGCCACACAAAATATTGAAACATGGGCCCAATTTGGACATTTTCACTTATCGGTGTACTCACTTTTGTTGCCAGCGGTTTAGACATTAATGGCTGTGTGTTGAGTTATTTTGAGGGGACAGTAAATTTACACTGTTATACAAGCTGTACACTCACTACTTTACATTGTAGACAAGTGTCATTTCTTCAGTGTTGTCACATGAAAAGATAGAAGAAAAGATTTACAAAAATGTAAGGGGTGTACTCACTTTTGTGATATACTGTATATCTGCTGTCTTCAGCTTTTATATATTCTTTAGAAAAGTTTACATCATGTTGGAGATTTTCTCTTTCTGTTCAGCACTGAAAGTGAAGTCCAGGCATACAGCCAAGACAGCCGATTGGAGGAAAGTCAAACACCCACTCTCCACATAGGTAGAGACTTGCGAAGCTGTTCTGTAAATAGTTCAGCTCTTCTAATCTCTTTAAAGCAACCTCCCTCACAGATTTCAGGCTGGTTATATCTCAGTTGACAGCGAACTTGTCAGAAGTTATGCTGATAACAGAAGAAGGAAGCAAGAAAAGCCACAGGGCATAGTGCTTTGAAGAGAGATAAGAAAACACTACAGATATGTGCCCAGCTCAAATTTCATTAATCAGGTTTACATCCACTTTAACCACTTCCCGTCCACCCCATTGACTTCCGCAGTGTGGCTCCGTTATCCTGACTGGGCGTTATGACGTCCAGCAGGATAAACCACTCATGCGCACCCCCGGGGGAGCTCAGAGTAGCGATCGGTGGTGTGTCACTCTGACACACCGCATCGCCAATCATGGTAAAGAGCCTATGACCTAGGCCCTTTACCACGTGATCAGCTGTGACCAATCACAGCGGAACCAGGAATGCGTGGGGGAGTTGTTAATAAGAAAGATTATAGATGGGGGGGGGGGGGGTGTATATTGAGGTCAGTGCATAATTGGGTCAGAGGTCGTAACACCCCCTGGCGTACAACTTGGTGGATATGTTTAATTTTGTATTTAGTCCACTTGACTGGGTCAGGCAACATATATAGGTGTGGCAAGGAAGGGTTTTTCCAAAGAGGTGTGTTCGATGACGCGGCCACGTCGGGGTATTTTTCACAGGAGAGGCCAGACCTCCAAGCTCTTATAGTATACATGTAGGTGGCATTCGAGGATAAGGGGCTTTTAGGCCTCTAAATAAGAGCCCCTGGAGGGCTTCTAAATGTATGGGAGTTTTAGTTCTTTTATGTATATAGTGTAATTGATCTTCTGGAACTATGTATCCTATTGGATTTTTCACCAGTGTGTTTTTATTCCTCTTTGCATTAATAACATTATCTTCTTTTATATATTGATTCTGATGTTGGCACCTCAAAAGTCCCGTTCTTGAAATACTTTTGGGTTTGGCATATTTATTGGTATGTTGATGTCTTTTTGGTTTCTCCTCTGTCCATTCTTTGTATAGTTTTAGGTAAGGAAAAATGATTAATTGGCTGGCATTAAACCCTAGACAATTAGTAATTTGCCAAGGCTTTAGTTATGCTTTAATGCCATTGTGAGAGCAGATTTTCTATCCCCTGTATATGGTGCCTAACCATCAAGTGGGGAATATTTGGTCTCCTTGTATAGTTCAGAGGCTTAAACATTCTAGGTAAACCCCGTAATCCTTCCATAGCAACCTCTACACAAGCCTTTCCCAACCTTAAAATAACTTTTAGGTGTTAGGAAACCCCTGATAATCAATCATTAGGTCTACACCCCACGGGACATTTAGTGTGGACCGTAAGTTGTCAAAGTAAAAATAATGGCCAAGAAACGAAATGCAGATTGTGAAAAATGTAAGTGTTGTTTTTTTTGTTTTGATTTTTTTTAATATTGGTGGTCAGTGGAAATGAATCGACATTCATTGGTGGTCCAGTGGAAATTTGTCCTGCTACCCTAATGATCAGAGGAAAATAACCTAAATACATTGGTGGCCAGTGGAAATTTGTCCCCTTGCCCTAATGGTCAGAGGAAAAAAAAACTACATACATTGGTGGTCAGTTGAAATGTAATCCCTTACGCTAATGGTCAGTGGAAAAGGATCCACATACATTGGTCGTCAATGTAAAATTTGCCCCCTCCCACCCCCCCCCCCCCCCCCCCCTTACTCTATTGGTCCAGTGAAAAGACTCCACATACATCGGTGGCCTGTGGAAATTTGGCCCCTTGCCCTAATGGTCAGAGGAAAAGAACCCACATTGATGGTCATTGGGAATTTGATCCCTTACCCTAATGGTTAGAGGAAAGGAACCCACATACATTGGTCGTCAATGTAAAATTCTCCCCCTCCCACCCCCCCTACTCTATTGGCCAGTGAAAAGACCCCACATACATCGGTGGCCTGTGGAAATTTGGCCTCTTGCCCTAATGGTCAGAGGAAAAGAACCCACATTGATGGTCATTGGGAATTTGATCCCTTACCCTAATGGTCAGAGGAAAGGAACCCACATACATTGGTCGTCAATGTAAAATTCTCCCCCTCCTACCCCCCCTACTCTATTGGCCAGTGAAAAGACCCCACGTACATCGGTGCCCTAATGGTCAGAGGAAAAGAACCCACATACATTGGTGGTCAAAGAAAATCAACCCCCCCCCCCCACACTCTAATGGTCAGTGGAAAGATCCCACATACATTGGTTTTCAGTGAAAATTTGTTCCCCCTGTCCAAATTGTCAGTGGAAAAGAACCAAAGTACATTGGTGATCAATGAAAATTCCCCCTACACTATTGGTCAGTGGAAAGATCCCACATACATTGGTGGCCAGTGTAAATTCGCCCTTCTACTATTATGCTATTATTTAGTGTTCAATGTCTCAATATATCCATCACCATGATCAGAAGCCCATTCCACCGGCTCCCAGTCACATGATTACTGTTACAGATAGGTGTAAACTTTTAAAGGTCCGTCATCTGGAAAGGGATAGGAATACATTTGCATGTCTTCATTAATCCTACTTCGAGTACTCCTACTATTAGGAAACACCCTCACCCTTCTTATTGCCCCTTTTGTCAGGGAAAGGTAAACATGATTTACGTATTTCAGTGGTGGAAACAAAAATGCTCCCCTTTGATAACTAATCTCCTCCGTTTTTAATACCACCTCAAAAAATAGTTGTTGAAAAGGACATGAGATAGGAATGAAATGACATCTGCTGAGAACTTGCTGGAAATCTTTAGCCGTCTACCTTCTGTAGTGAACAATTGGGGAAAAAAAATTAAGTGTTGAAGATTGCCAGCACGCTCTCAGCAAATGTTATTTCACTTCTTCTCCTACCTTGTCTATTGCAACATCTATTTTTTGAGGAAGTTTTAAAATGGAGGAGATTAGTTGCCAAAGGAGAACGTGTTTGTTTGGAGGATTCCAACACTGAAATACATAAAGCAAGCATGTTTACTTTTCCATGAGAGAGAGGTCATAGAAAGTGTGAGCGAGTTTCCAATTTGAGGTGGAGGGATGGTGTGAGCACTCAGCAGGGCCGTAAACAAATTATTATTTTTTTTTTATTATTACTGAGAGGGCACACCCCTGAAGCAATGGGGTCAAGAGAGCACAGGGGTCAGAGGTGCTCTATGCACAGAGAGCAGGAGCCAAGGGTGTGTGACGGGCAGGGAGCAGGGGCCAAGAGTGTGTGATGAGCAGGGGCCAAGGGTGTGTGATGGGCAGGGAGCAGGGGCCAAGGGTGTGTGACGAACAGGGGCCAAGTGTGTGTGATGGGCAGGGAGCAGGAGACAAGGGTGTACGACGGGCAGGGAGCAGGAGACAAGGGTGTACGACGGGCAGGGAGCAGGGGCCGAGGGTGTGCGACGGACAGGGGGCAGGGGCCGAGGGTGTGCGACGGGCAGGGGCCGAGGGTGTGCGACGGGCAGGGGCCGAGGGTGTGCGACGGGCAGGGGCCGAGGGTGTGCGAGGGGCCAGGGGCCAGGGGCCGAGGGTGTGCGACGGGCAGGGGCCGAAGGTGTGCGACGGGCAGGGGCCGAGGGTGTGCGACGGGCAGGGGCCGAGGGTGTGCGACGGGCAGGGGCCGAGGGTGTGCGACGGGCAGGGGCCGAGGGTGTGCGACGAGCAGGGGCCAAGGGTGTGCGACGGGCAGGGGCCAAGGGTGTGCGACGAGCAGGGGCCAAGGGAGTGCGACGGGCAGGGAGCAGAGGCGCAGGGAGTGCGACGGGCAGGGAGCAGGGGCCAAGGGAGTGCGACGGGCAGGGAGCAGGGGCCAAGGGAGTGCGACGGGCAGGGAGCAGGGGCCAAGGGTGTGCGACGGGCAGGGAGCAGGGGCCAAGGGTGTGCGACGGGCAGGGAGCAGGGGCCAAGGGTGTGCGACGGGCAGGGAGCAGGGGCCAAGGGTGTGCGACGGGCAGGGAGCAGGGGCCAAGGGTGTGCGACGGGCAGGGAGCAGGGGCCAAGGGTGTGCGACGGGCAGGGAGCAGGGGCCAAGGGTGTGCGACGGGCAGGGAGCAGGGGCCAAGGGTGTGCGACGGGCAGGGAGCAGGGGCCAAGGGTGTGCGACGGGCAGGGAGCAGGGGCCAAGGGTGTGCGACGGGCAGGGAGCAGGGGCCAAGGGTGTGCGACGCGCAGGGGCCAAGTGTGTGCGATGCGCAGGGAGCTGGGGCCAAGGGGGTGCGACGGACAAGGGGGTGAGACGGGCAGGGGGACAAGGGGGTGTGATGGACAGAGAGCAAGGGACAAGGGTGTGTGACGGACAGGGGGAGAAGGGGGTGTGACGGACAGGGGGAGAAGGGGGTGTGACGGACAGGGAGCAAGGGTCTGATGGGTAGGGAGCAGGGGACAAGGGTGTGATGGGTAGGGAGTAGGGCACAAGGTGTTGTGACGGGCAGGGGACAAGGGGGTGTGACGGGCAAGGAGCAGGGGACAAGGGGGTGTTGACGGGCAGGGAGCAGGGGACAAGGGGGTGTGGCAGGCAGGGGACAAGATGGTGTGGCGGGCAGGGAGCAGGGGACAAGGGTGTGTGATGGACAGGGAGCAAGGGACAAGGGCCATGTGACGAGCAGGGGACAAGGTGTTGACAGGCAGGGAGCAGGGGACAAGGGGGTGTTGACGGGCAGGGAGCAGGGGACAAGGGGGTGTGGCAGGCAGGGGACAAGATGGTGTGGAGGGCAGGGAGCAGGGGACAAGGTGGTGTGACGAGCAGGGGACAAGGGGGTGTGACGGGCAGGGAGCAGGGGACAAGGTGGTGTGACGGGCAGGGGACAAGGGGGTGTGATGGGCAGAGGACAAGGGTGTGTGACAGCAGGGGTCGGGGGCGTGTGGCGCGCAGGGGTCAGGGACGTGCGATTTCACAGGTCACAGCAGATGATGACAAAAAATTACCTTCCTCCCCCCTCATAAAAAAAAAAAAAAAACACACTTGATAGACCAAGGCAGTTCAGAGTGAGGAAAGTTCTCCTTTGGCTGGGTAATGTTACTAGGGCCAGGGTTGAGCAACCTTCCTCGCTGTCAACTGACAGGCTGTCAAACAGTGACCGTAAGATATAGAGATATAGATAGAGATATCTATCTCTATATCTCTGATAGTTAAACTCTCCAGCATACGCCACAATATTAGCTTTGCATGCACCCACCCTTGCAAATTACATCCGGGATTTATATCCATAATAAAATAATTTGTTTTTAATGGCTGAGAATTCTGTGCTGACTCTGAAGTGGTTAAATGTCACTGTTACCTGATAAGAAACACATGTCCCCCATCACAATGAATAAATGCAAAGTCATCCAGGCTGAACAGGGTTACTAGTACTGGGCGCCCCTTTGATTCGATGCTCTTGTGGGAGGGGCGATGGCAGGCGATCACATGGATGCACCATACAGTCGGAGTGGTGTGAAACGTTGAACGTCAGCTATGAGGAGCCTGCAACCCAGATGGGGACCTTTCCCTGGTATGCTGCTGTGTATTATATTCTCAGACACGGCAAACTTGTAGCTTTATCAATGTTCCCTACTGCTAATACCATATGGGCAAATATATCACTCCACATGTGGTAGTGCAGCTGAGCCTGTACAAAATGTTTTAGATAGACAGCAGCCTAAATATAGAGCCATTTATCAAACTTTCCATCCAGAGCCTTTGGTTTATAGACCAGATACATCCTAAATATAGAACCTTTTTTCCAACTGTCCATCCAGAGCCTCTGGTTTATAGACCAGATACATCCTAAATATAGAACCATTTATTTGCACTATAAACCAGAGCCTCTGGATGGACAGTTAGATAAATGGTTTTATATTTGGGATGTATCCGGTCTATAAACCCGAGCCATTTATCCAACTGTCCACCCAGAGCCTCTGGTTTATAGACCAGATACATCTTAAATATAGAGCCATTTATCCAACTGTCCATCCAGAGCCTCTGGTTTATAGACCGGATACATCCTAAATATAGAACCATTTATCCGGTCTGTAAACCAGAGGCTCTGGATGAACAGTTGGATAAATGGTTCTATATATGGGATGTATGCGGTCTATAAACCAGAGGCTCTGGATGGGCAGTTGTATAAATGGTTCTATATTTAGGATGTACCCGGTCTATAAACCAGAGGCTCTGGATGGACAGTTGGATAAATGGTTCTATATTTAGGATGTATCCGGTCTATAAACCAGAGGCTCTGGATGGACAGTTGGATAAATGGTTCTATATTTAGGATGTATCCGGTCTATAAACCAGAGGCTCTGGATGGACAGTTGGATAAATGGTTCTATATTTAGGATGTATCCGGTCTATAAACCAGAGGCTCTGGATGGACAGTTGGATAAATGGTTCTATATTTAGGATGTATCCAGTCTATAAACCAGAGGCTCTGGATGGACAGTTGGATAAATGGTTCTATATTTAGGATGTATCCGGTCTATAAACCAGAGGCTCTGGATGAACAGCTGACTATGACTGCCGTATTGATCCAGGATCAATTTGTGATGTATGTGAATATGTAGTCATGCTCGGTATCCAGAATACTCCATCACTAATTGAATCGGTTTCTTCTCTCTGCAGGAAAACGGACCTGTCTTCCCATCACACTCCTCCTCCTCAGGCCTATAAGCCCTTGGCCCCCTCTCTCCTCCATCTACCGGCCCCTGTGGACGGCTCTCTTGGGAGAATTCCCTTCCCCCGCCAACAGATCCGCCGCAGCTGGACAATACGTGTGGGAAGGGCGCTCCACTGACCCGACAATCCCAGAGACCGATGAGAGGGGGCTGCCTGCGTCCTATTTATACTTTGCTGATGTGTAAATAATTCCGCCCGGCAGAGGCGCGTCCGGCTATCCCAGCTCCGCTCAGAATAAACCAAGTCCCGTTATAATGTGATTCTGCTGCCCTCTGAGTCTTGTTTTATCGTCTCCGGCACCGACAACAATATTGGAAGACCTGATAAATGACAGTACGGCATAGAAAATCATTTCCGCAAAACGTATCAATCAGCCCGTCTCTTCACTTTGTATTGAAGAAGCCCAATCAGGATGAAGAAAAAAAGACCAGTAACCTGAAGATTTTTTTTTTTTCCCCCAATTTCAAACCGCAGAAGTGACTGCATGAAGGATTACAAATCAACTCCCAACTGTGTCATTTCATCCCGGATTTATTTTTTTTGTATTAGTGATGGTTTAGATTCTGTTTCAGGGTTTGTTGCCCTCCATGTTGGTGGAGAGTTCCCTCACATACTGACCTGGAGCCACGCAGAGCATTACTCAAATAGCATTTCCAGATTCCATTTTTCTGCACACTAGGGATGAGCTCAGGCGTGTTCAGATCCTAGTCCATGACCGCCTGGGCTATCCCACCAGGAACCCATATTTGTACTGGGCCAATCACAACTGGCTGAGGAATTCCCCACTCCGCAGCTGTCCATATGATTGGCCCAGCACAGTGACCAATTCCTGGAATGCGTTCTGTGTATATTTGCTTTGCTTAAAAAAAGAAAAAAACAAAAACTTGAGGCAATGTGGTTATCTCCGTGTGGATTCCCCTAAGCGTTGTATGAAAGGGAAATACCGGAAGCTCAGCGTAGTGCCCCCTAGTGTCAGACCAGAAAGGAGACACAGGAAGCTCAGAGCAGTGTGGCCCCTGGTGTCACACAGGAAGCTCCCAGCAGTACCTCCCAGTGTTGGGCAGAAAGGTAGACACCGAAAGCTGAGAGCAGGGTCCCCTAGTATTGCATGAGATGTCGGGCAGTGTCCCCCTGGTGTTGCACAGGAAGCTCACAGCAGTGTTCGACAGGAAGGGAGACACGGGAAGCTCAAAGCAGTATCACATGGGAAGCTCATAGCATTAATCCCTAGGGTTGGGGTTAGTAAGCAGTAAGGGAGACAGCTCAGAGCAGTGTCCCCAGGTGTCACATGGGGGTGCTGAGCAGTGTCCCCAGGTGTCACATGGGGGTGCTGAGCAGTGTCCCCTGGTGTCACATGGGGGTGCTGAGCAGTGTCACATGAGGGTGCTGAGCAGTGTCACATGGGGGTGCTGAGCAGTGTCACATGGGGGTGCTGAGCAGTGTCACATGGGGGTGCTGAGCAGTGTCACATAGGGTGCTGAGCAGTGTCACATGGGGTGCTGAGCAGTGTCAAATGGGGTGCTAAGCAGTGTCCCCTAGTGTCACATGGGGTGCTGAGCAGTGTCCCCTGGTGTCACATGGGGGTGCTGAGCAGTGTCCCCTGGTGTCACATGGGGTGCTGAGCAGTGTCCCCTGGTGTCACATGGGGTGCTGAGCCGTGTCAAATGGGTTGCTGAGCAGTGTCCCCTAGTGTCACATGGGGTGCTGAGCAGTGTCCCCTAGTGTCACATGGGGTGCTGAGCAGTGTCCCCTGGTGTCACATGGGGCGCTGAGCAGTGTCCCTTGGTGTCACTTGGGGCCCTGAGCATTGTCCCCTGGTGTCACATGGGATGCTGAGCAGTGTCACATGAGGAGCTGCCTTATTCTGTGCTGTGATCGTCTCCACCTCTTATGTAAATAAGAGAATAATTTATTAGGATGGAGATGTAGAAAGTCTGTGAGCTCTGGTCTGTGCAGCCTGCAGAGATAAAGCTAAGAGGAATCTCAGGTCTTTCACTGAACTGTCAACAAATGATAATAGAGAACACAGGAATGGGAGGAGCTGCCTTGTTTTGTGTTGTGATCATTCTCCACCTCTTATGCAAATAAAGGAGCATAATGATTTACTAAGAATGGAAATGTGGAAAGTCTGTGAGCTCTGGTCTGTGCAGCCAGCAGGGATGCAGGAAAGAGGTCACTGAGACTCTCGGGTCCTTCACAAATTAGGACAGGACTGGGAGAAGCCACTTTCTGGGATTGGCTGGTGGCTGCAAAAGAGGGTGGTGTGGAAAGCTAATGACCTCTGGGCTGTGCAGCCTGCAGAGATGAAGCTAAGAGGTCTTAGCATTTTTCCAGGTCCTGCACTGCAGCTGTCAACAAATGAGGAGAGAGAAGACAGGACTAGGGGGAGCTGCCTCGTTCTGTGCTGTGATCGTCTCCACCTCTTATGCAAAAAAATTTAAAAAAGAGAATAATGATTTATTAGGAGTGATAAAGTCTGTGAAGCCCTCATAGATGCAGCTAAGAGGTCAATGAGAATCTCGGGTCCTTCACAGCAACTGTCAAGAAATGAGAACACATACATGGAAGGAGTTGCCTTGTTCTTTTGTTTTCTTTGTTGTGATCGTCTCCACCTCTTATGCAAATAAAGGAGAATAATGATTTATTAGGTTGGAGATGTGGAAAGTCTTGAGTTCTGGTTTGTGCAGCCCGCAGAGATGAAGCTAAGTGGTCTAAAGCCCTATTCACACCATTAGATTTTCTGCAGATTTTTCTCTTCAGATTTACCAAAACCATGTAGTGCAAGGGCCTGCCTGATTGCATACAAAGTGAAACTCTTAAGGTTTGACCTCATATTATATGGTTTTGGTAGATCCGAAGACAAAAATCTGCAGAAAATCTAATAGTGTGTATGGGGGTCTTAGAGTTTCCCAGGTCCTTCACTGTCAAGAAAGGAGAAGAGAGAACACAGGACAGGACTGAGAAGAGACACTTTCTGGGTTGGGCTGGTCTCTGCAAAAGAGGGAGGTGTGGAAAGCTAATGACCTCTGGGCTTTGCAGCCTTCAGAAATGATGTGATCGTCTCCACCCCCTTATGCAAATAAAGGAGAATAATTATTTATTAGGATGTGGCTGTGGAAAGTCTGTGAGCTCTGGTCTGTGCAGCCTGCTGAGATGAAGCTAATTGGTCTTCGGCTCCATTCACACCTATGCCATTTGCATTTGAGCATTTCTGCTGTGCTTTTTACATTTGATTTTACTGCAATTTTGCCACAATTTGCGTTTTTGTATGCTTTTTTGTAATTTTTTGGGAAAATTTATTGTTGGGCAGATTAACCCTTTAAGGACCAGGCCTATTTCTGGCATTTTCTTAGTTAAAGTTAAATCAGTATTTTTTGCTAGAAAATTACTTAGAACCCCCAAACATTTCATTTATTTAGAGATAGATAGATATATAGGGATAGAGAGAGATAGAGAGAGATAGAGATATATCTCTATTTTAGCAAAGACTCTGGAGAATTAAATGGCGGTCGTTGCACTATTTTACATCACACGTTTTTTGCGCAGCGGTCTTTCAAATGCAATTGTTTTGTAAAAAAAAAATACACTTCACTGAATTGTTAAAAAAAAACTAAACAGTAAAGTTAGCCCAATTTATAAATAGATACCTAAAATGTTACGATTTAAAATTGTGTACACTCGTGGAATGGCGACAAACTACGTATAGTTTAAAAATCTCCATAGGTGCGCTTTCAAAATTTTTAATGGTTACCAGTTAAGAGTTACAGAGAAGGTCCTGTGCTAGAATTATTGCTCTCGCTCGAACGATCGTGGCGATACCTCACATGTGCGATTTGAAAACGGTTTACATTTGCAGGCATGACTTGCGTATGCGTTTTTTCTTTGGTGCGCGAGCACGCGGGGTCGCTTTATAAAAAAAAATATATATATAATTCTCTTTTATTTATTTTGACACTATCCCTTAAAAAAAACGTTTTACTTTTTCTGTCACAAGGAATGTACACATCCCTTGTGACAGTAATAGGCAGTGACAGGTACTCTTTATGGAGGGGTTTGGGGTCTAAAAGACGCCAAACCCCCCACCACTGCACTTAAAAGTATTCAAAACACCAAAATTGGCATTTTTGAATACTGTGGATTTTTTTGAATCAGCGCCGTTGTCTGCTGCAAAAACACGGAAGTGACGTCGCTTCCGGGTTACTACATCGGAGACCCGATTTAAAGTTCATTTCGGCTTCGTGCAGGTCTCCGGGCAGCCGGCGGACGTGCCGGCTGGTCGCTCGAGTCGCCCAGTGGGGTGGGAGACCTGGGGGGAGCAACAGAAGGCGGTGGGAGGGGCGGGATGTCCACTCCCGCGCCTTGTGATAATGGCCGTGCGGCTGCTTAGCCACATCAGTTGTTATCACATGAAGCTGACCGCCAACTCTGAAACGATACCGGGGTGATGCCTTCTAGCTGCAGGCACCACTCTGGTGCAACCACTTCCTCAAAATGATGTACAGGTACGTGATTTTGGGAGTAAGTGGTTAAAGAACGCAAATCACAATTCTACAGCTTCTCCATTGAAGCAAAAAAAACACACAAAAAAAACACCCTTTTGCATTTAAAAGAAGTCCCTGACCCTTTCCAAAAATGCAGAGGCACAAAAAATGCATTGATGTGAACGTGTTCCATAGGAACTCATGTTATAAATAATGTCCTGCGTTTCTGCAAAAAGCATATGAAGAAACTCATTGGTGTGAATGGAGCCTTTAGAAATTCCCAGGTCCTTCACTGCAGCTGTCAACAAAGGAGAAGAGAGAACACAGGACAGGACTGGGAGGAGCCATCTTGTTCTGGGCTGGTCTCTGCAAAAGAGGAAGGTGTGGAAAGCTAAAAAAAAAGAAAAAACCTGGGCTGTGTAGCTAGCAGAGCTGAAGCTGAGAGATTATAGGGAAATCCCTGGTCCTTTGTAGCAAAAAAACATCCAACTCTTCATTTTATTGAAAAAGCACCACCCTCTATGAGTTTCCAACTTATGACTAAGGCTCTGTGCGGCAGAAACATGTAAAAAAAAAAAAAATAAATTGTCGACACGTTTCTGCCTCACAAAGCCTTAGTCATGAAGCAGAAACTTGTCAGATGGTTGCTTTTGCGCTGTTTTAATAAAAGTGAAGATCAGGAGCAGGGGTCTCCAAACTTTTTCTAAAGAAAGGGCCAGTTTACTGTCCTTCAGACTTCAGGGGGCCAAATTGTGCCCAGTGGGACTAAACAATGTCCAATCTGGTGACGTTGGGAGGAATAGTGCCCCCTTTTTTTTTTTTTTTTTTTTTTTTTTTTTATGTCAGTGGAAGGAATTATGCCACATCATTGGTGTCAGTGGCAGGAATTATGCCCCATTGTTGGTGTCATTGGCAGGAATAATGCCTCAAGGGGCCAGATAAAGGCAAGCAAAGGGCCACATCCGGCCCCAGGGCCGCAGTTTGGAGACCACTGATCAGAAGTGAACTGCATTCCATACGCTAGCAGGGACGGAATGTCTGTGTGGCAAGAGTGGGCGCCATGTTTTCTTACTTGAACAGATCCTTCCTTGCAGGGAAGAGACTTGTTATAATTAGAATAATGCCGGCCATACACGGTTCGAATTTCAAAAGAATTTTCTTTCGAAAATCGTATCAAATAATTTTTGTACAAATTTCGCACCATTAGTGGAGCTGCAGCAATGGCTGATTTTCGTGCGGCAATCAAATTTGAGGAATCGGACATGTTGGAAATTTTTAGAAAAACAAGCGATTTTCTAATCAATGATGGGAGAATCGTGCGAGAAATGTAATAAGAAAAGAAAATTTACAGAGAGAAAAGATTCTCAGCCACGAAAATTCTTTTCTGTAGCAACATCAGATGAAATTGAAGGCTTGGTCGGCCGAATTTCGAAAAGCAATGGTGGCGCCATCGGATCACAAAAAAAGGGAACACTCTGCTTTTGAAAAGAAAATTTGTTCGAAATTCAACCGTGTATGGCCTTAAGTCTGCAGACCCTAAAAATGAAATGTCCCTGCGTCAGTGGAGCTACTGAAAAGAAAATGACGTCCTAGCATAAGCGGTGCCACTGGAAATAAAAGATGTCCCTGTGTCTGGGTGTCACTGAAGGGGGGGGGGGGAAAATGTCCCCGTGTCTGTGGGGTCATTGAAAGGAAAAATGTCTCTGCATCGCTGGCGCAATTAGAAGGTAAAATGCCCCTGTGGCCGTGGTGTCACTGGAAGTAATAAATGTCCCTGACTCTGGCGTTTCTGAAATTGTCCCCATGTCTGTGGTGTCACTGGAAGGAAATTCTCTCTGTGTTGATGGTGTTCTTGCAAGGAAAATTGCCCCCGTGTCGGTGGTGTCACCGGAAGGAAAAAAATATCCTTGAGTTGGTGGTGTCACTAGAAGTAAAAATGTCCTTGCAACCCCCTGCTACAAATACAGAACTCTCCCATACAGAGCTGTTCCATCAACCTCCCCTAGGTATATTCAACCAGTCTTCAGTGTGAGCCCAGGAGCGACACACTGCCAATTGCAAACGCAGAAGCCGGCAGAGGAATCCATCTTCTGTGTTTATCGGTGACAGCGGTGAGCACAAGGCCAGTGCCGGAAGTAGCGCCTAAAAAAAAAAAAAAAAAATCCCCGTTGACAGGAGTGACACTGCAGCCACCCCTACCAGTAAGACCCCTTTCACACTGGGGCGGCGTCAGCGCTAAAGCACCGCTCATTTTAGTGGCGCTATGCTGCTGTTTAAGCGCTGCTTTTCGGCCGCTAGTGGGGCACTTTTATCCCTAAGAAAGGGGTCAAAACTCCACTTTTGCGGCGCTTTTGAGAAGCTTTGAAAGTGCTGCCCATGCAGCGCTCCCAAACCACCCCAAAGGTGCTGCTTGCAGGACTTTTTTTTCCATTCCCACAAGCGCACCGCCCCCGGTGTGAAAAGGCACACTGGAAATGTATGAGAGGCGGTTTTCAGGCGATTAGCGGAGGCTATTTCTAGTGCTAAAGCGCCTGAAAACCGCCCCAGTGTGAAAGGGGGTCTTAGTCACATGGAGCATGGTAAAGCTGCAGCTCCCAGTGTACCCATTTCCTGCTAAAAGAGCAATGCTGCAGTCAGGGCTCCTTCTGCCCCAAGCCCCCCTGCCGTCCTTTGCCCCGGCCTCGGTACCTGCCCTCAAGGAGCTTACATGCTTAATCTCACATACATACACATATTAATGTCAATTTTAAACAGGAACCAACTGACCTACCAGTTTGTCTTTGAAATATTGGGAAAGCCCATGTAAACCCAAGGAGAACATGCAAACCCAAGGAGAACATGCAAACCCAAGGAGCACATGCAAACCCAAGGAGAACATGCTAACCCAAGGAGCACATGCAAACCCAAGGAGAACATGCTAACCCAAGGAGCACATGCTAACCCAAGGAGAACATGCAAACCCAAGGAGAACATGCAAACCCAAGGAGAACATGCTAACCCAAGGAGCACATGCTAACCCAAGGAGAACATGCAAACCCTAGGAGAACATGCAAACCCTAGGAGAACATGCAAACCCAAGGAGAACATGCAAACCCTAGGAGAACATGCAAACCCCATGCAGAAGTGCTTATAAGGGCCAGAGATAAAATGCAACATGTACAGATCCCCCCAGTACAGATGGCGGGCAATGACAACGATTCGGGACACGAGCTCCTCCTCTGGCTTTCATACCCTGATGCCCTTGTCATACACCTCCATGCGTTATTTTCTCTACAGACCTTCAAGCCACTATGCTCTACATTATTAATGAATAGCCTATGGCAGTTTCTCTGAATAGGGAAGTCGGGTTTCATAGGGATGGCTCAGGTGGTCAGATGTACCTTTTGTGCTGCAATATACTATTTCATAAGTTGCAAATATAACTATTGAAACTCTGTCGTGTTTTATTTAGTAGACCCCGGGAAGAGCCACAAGGCACACGGTTTTGCATATATGCATGCAATATTCTTTACTTGCAATTTAGGATAGTTTGCATTTAAAGAAAAAAAGAAAAAAAACTTCAGTTCAGAACTGCGGTCTAAAAACGATAACCTCGTCGTAGTTCCTCCCGGCAGAGCCTAGTTGGTCTCCAGTGCTTCATATTTTCAATGTGCTGCCGAATTTTCCAGCCGCCATAGGAAGGAATGGAAAGGGATCAGTGCGGCACTTCCAGGGATGAACCTCAGAAGCTCTGTCTCTTTATCAAGGCCAACAAAGTGGTTTAATTAATTACCCGAAGACTTCCTCCTCGCAGAGCTGAGCTCTTGGCTTCCGTACCGGATTAGGCGTCTTACAAAGCAGAGAGAAAATCCTCTGTAATGGAGATGGGTTGGGGAGGGAGATAGCGATTGGTCTATTTTATCACAGGTGTGTCTACAGGATGTAGGTACATTTACACTATATTATCAAAAGTATTGGGACGCCTGCCTTTACACGCACCTGAACTTTAATGACATCCCAGTCTTAGTCCGTAGGGTTCAATGTTGAGTTGGCCCGCCCTTTGCAGCTACAACAGCTTCAACTCTTCTGGGAAGGCTGTCCACAAGGTTTAGGAGTGTGTCTATGGGAATGTTTGACCATTCTTCCAGAAGAGCATTTGTGAGGTCAGGCACTGAGAAGGCCTGGCTCGCAGTCTCCACTCTAATTTGTCCCAAAGGTGTTCTATCGGGTTGAGGTCAGGACTCTCTGCAGGCCAGGCACCCCAAACTCGCTCATCCATGTCTTTATGGACCTTGCTTTGTGCACTGGTGCAAATCATTTGTGTCAGCATACTGAGACATTTTGGACAATTTCATGCTCCCAACTTTGTTGGAACAGTTTGTGGATGACCCCTTCCTGTTCCAACATGACTGCACAGCAGTGCACAAAGCAAGGTCCATAAAGACATGGAAGAGCAAGTTTCGGGTGGAGGAACTTGACTTGCCTACACAGAGTCCTGACCTCAACCCCATAGAACACCTTTTGGAGGAATTCCTTCTCATCCACATCAGTAACTGACCTCACAAATGTGCTTCTGGAAGAACGGTCAAACATTCCCATAGACACACTCCTAAACCTTGTGGACGGCCTTCCCAGAAGAGTTGAAGCTGTTATAGCTGCAAAGGGCGGAGCCAACTCAATATTGAACCCTACGGACTAATGCCCCGTACACACGGTCGGATTTTCCGATGGAAAATGTCCGATTGGAACGTGTTGTCGGAAATTCCGACCGTGTGTGGGCTCCATCGGACATTTTCCATCGGATTTTCCGACACACAAAGTTGGAGAGCAGGAGATAAAATTTTCCGACAACAAAATCCGTTGTCGGAAATTCCGATCGTGTGTACACAAATCCGACGGACAAAGTGCCACGCATGCTCAGAATAAATAAAGAGATGAAAGCTATTGGCCACTGCCCCGTTTATAGTCCCGACGTACGTGTTTTACGTCACCGCGTTTAGAACGATCGGATTTTCCGACAACTTTGTGTGACCGTGTGTATGCAAAACAAGTTTGAGCCAACATCCGTCGGAAAAAATCCTAGGATTTTGTTGTCGGAATGTCCGAACAAAGTCCGACCGTGTGTACGGGGCATAAGACTGGGATGTCATTAAAGTTCATGTGTGTGTAAAGGCAGGCGTCCCAATACTTTTGGTAATATAGTGTATTTTGTCTTCCCCAGCAACCGTTGTGGGTATGACCTTTAACCTCTTTACAACCACCCCATAGCAAGATTTACTGATACAGGGTAACCCCTCTGTGCAGAATCATGTATATATATCCGAGATTCTGCACTTCCCGGTTTTGGGAGCTGATGAGCCGTTTATAGCGCAAAAAATAAAAACCGTAGAGGTGATCAAATATCACCAAATCGCCGCCTGTCTCGTATCATCGCCGCCTGTCTCGTATCATCGCCGCCTGTCTCATATTGCTGCCTGTCTCGTTTTGCCACCGCCTTCTCGTATCATCGTCGCCTGTCTCGTATTGTCGCTGCCTGTCTCGTAGCGCTGCCTGTCTCGTAGCGCTGCCTGTCTCGTAGCGCTGCCTGTCTCGTAGCGCTGCCTGTCTCGTATTGCCACCTGTCTCGTATCATCGCTGCCTGTCTCGTATTGCTGCCTGTCTTATATTGCTGCCTGTCTCGTATCATCGCCGCCTGTCTCGTATCATCGCCGCCTGTCTCGTATCATCGCCGCCTGTCTCGTATCATCGCCGCCTGTCTCGTATCATCGCTGCCTGTCTCGTAGCGCTGCCTGTCTCGTAGCGCTGCCTGTCTTATATTGCTGCCTGTCTCGTATCATCGCTGCCTGTCTCGTATCGCCACCGCCTTCTCGTATCATCGCCGCCTGTCTCGTATTGTCGCTGCCTGTCTCGTAGCGCTGCCTGTCTCGTATTGCTGCCTGTCTCGTATCATCGCCACCTGTCTCGTATCATCGCCACCTGTCTCGTATTGCTGCCTGTCTTATATTGCTGCCTGTCTCGTATCATCACCGCCTGTCTCGTATCATCACCGCCTGTCTTGTATCATCACCACCTGTCTCATCTCGTAGCGCTGCCTGTCTCGTATTGCTGCCTGTCTTATATTGCTGCCTGTCTCGTATCATTGCTGCCTGTCTCGTTTCGCCACCGCCTTCTCGTATCGTCGCCGCCTGTCTCGTATTGTCGCTGCCTGTCTCGTATTGTCGCTGCCTGTCTCGTATTGCTGCCTGTCTCGTATTGCTGCCTGTCTCGTATCATCGCTGCCTGTCTCGTAGCGCTGCCTGTCTCGTAGCGCTGCCTGTCTCGTATCATTGCTGCCTGTCTCATATCATCGCCGCCCATCTCGTAGCATCGCCGCCCGCCTCGTACCATCGCCGCCCGTCTCGTATCACTCTGTCTGATATCATCTCTGCCTGTCTTGTATCGCTCCCTATTTCGTATCGCCGCCTGTCTCATATCGCCGCCTATCTTGTATTGCGACCTGTCTGATATCGCCGCCTGTCTCGTATCGCCGCCTGTCTCGTATCGCCGCCTGTCTCGTATCGCCGCTCTCTCTCTCTCACGCTGCTCACTCAGCATGGGAAGAACATCTGCTGCAGCTCTGACTCCGCTGTTTCAGGAGCGCCGCAGGCTCATTAAACCGACTAATTACTTCTGACGAGGTCCTGGATGTTATTTTCTTTTTTATTCCATGTCCATATTTAGCTCCTGCCATCTGTCCGCGGCCCACGAAAATCCCATATAATCTCAGGCTGGCCGCTCCAGGGTCACCGCCAGGTATGATTCAGATGGAAACACCGCAAATCTGTTAACCCCACTGAGTCCTGGGGACAGCCAGACGGGACCAAGGACTTCTCCCTCTGCTTTATAGTCAGGGGAGTCCTCCGGCAGAGCAGAGTATATCAGGAGAGGAGAGTTAGAGGAAGGAGCGGAGTCCTCCAGCAGAGCAGAGTATTTTAGGAGAGGAGAGTTATAGAGGAAGGAGCAGAGTCCTCCGGCAGAGCAGAGTATATCAGGAGAGGAGAGTTATAGAGGAAGGAGCAGAGTCCTCCAGCAGAGCAGAGTATTTTAGGAGAGGAGAGTTATAGAGGAAGGAGCAGAGTCCTCCAGCAGAGCAGAGTATTTTAGGAGAGGAGAGTTATAGAGGAAGGAGCAGAGTCCTCCAGCAGAGCAGAGTATATCAGGAGAGGAGAGTTATAGAGGAAGGAGCAGAGTCCTCCAGCAGAGCAGAGTATTTTAGGAGAGGAGAGTTATAGAGGAAGGAGCAGAGTCCTCCAGCAGAGCAGAGTATTTTAGGAGAGGAGAGTTATAGAGGAAGGAGCAGAGTCCTCCAGCAGAGCAGAGTATATCAGGAGAGGAGAGTTATAGAGGAAGGAGCAGAGTCCTCCAGCAGTGCAGAGTATTTCAGGAGAGGAGAGTTATAGAGGAAGGAGCAGAGTCCTCCAGCAGTGCAGAGTATTTCAGGAGAGGAGAGTTATAGAGGAAGGAGCAGAGTCCTCCAGCAGAGCAGAGTATTTTAGGAGAGGAGAGTTATAGAGGAAGGAGCAGAGTCCTCCAGCAGAGCAGAGTATTTTAGGAGAGGAGAGTTATAGAGGAAGGAGCAGAGTCCTCCAGCAGAGCAGAGTATATCAGGAGAGGAGAGTTATAGAGGAAGGAGCAGAGTCCTCCAGCAGTGCAGAGTATTTCAGGAGAGGAGAGTTATAGAGGAAGGAGCAGAGTCCTCCAGCAGTGCAGAGTATTTCAGGAGAGGAGAGTTATAGAGGAAGGAGCAGAGTCCTCCAGCAGAGCAGAGTATTTTAGGAGAGGAGAGTTAGAGAGGAAGGAGCAGAGTCCTCCAGCAGTGCAGAGTATTTCAGGAGAGGAGATTTATAGAGGAAGGAGCGGAGTCCTCCAGCAGTGCAGAGTATTTCAGGAGAGGAGAGTTATAGAGGAAGGAGCGGAGTCCTCCAGCAGTGCAGAGTATCTCAGGAGAGGAGATTTATAGAGGAAGGAGCAGAGTCCTCCAGTAGTGCAGATTATTTCAGGTGATGAGAGTTATAGAGGAAGGAGCAGAGTCCTCCACCAGAGCAGCGTATTCCAGGTGATGAGAGTTATAGAGGAAGGAGCAGAGTCCTCCAGCAGTGCAGAGTATTTCAGGAGAGGAGAGTTATAGAGGAAGGAGCAGAGCCCTCCAGCAGTGCAGAGTATTTCAGGAGAGGAGAGTTATAGAGGAAGGAGCAGAGCCCTCCAGCAGTGCAGAGTATTTCAGGAGAGGAGAGTTATAGAGGAAGGAGCAGAGAGGTATTGCTGAATTTTGCTGAAGAAGTTTTCTACATTGTATCGCCTGATTGGTGGGTCAGAGAAATGTCATCACAGTGGTGGCACAGATAGGCCCCTCCCCTGAGGAACACTTTTTTTTTTTTAATAGGCTCAGGAGACATTTCAGCAACAGCCATTTGTTCTCCGCACTTGGGCGTTATAATTAGGTCAAATTTTAGTGTAGATTCTGCCCATGAAAAAATGATAAATGTATCAATTTCCACATACACATATATATATATATATATATATATATATATATATATATATATATATATATATATATACACAGACACAGGAATAATATGAGTGATAACTTGAGAAATTATAATTTAAGTAACCTGCCCTAAAAAAAACTATCCCCCCTCCCCCTCCCCCCCTGGCCAGGGCCCCTGGATTCTTTTCTTTGTTCCCGGATTGGTGGTGTGATCTGTTTTTCTGTATTATTATCTCCCTTCTCATTTTTAACAATGTGATAATGAGATAATCGCCATCCCGCTGAAAGCCGCTTTATATCCGGAGGGTTTGGAGGAAAATTTTGGCGTGGCGCCTCCTCTGTGGTCTGGAAAAGAACATAAAGTGGGAATGCGGCGCTGTCCCGGAGTCACAGACCTCCTCCATATCACCCACCACACCATCCGTCCACATGTGGGCTCCGACCACCATACTGGCCCAGGGCCACCAATAACGTCAGACCAAGAGACAAAAATATCCAGAACCAGAGCTAAAAAAAAAATTTAAAAAAAAGGCTTCAGGATCCTTTTATAAAGATTGGCGGAGGAATTGTTTTTGACTTTGGTTGCACGTTTCTCTGGTCTGCCATTAAAGTGGAACTCCTACCAAAACTTAAAAAAAAAACAATGAATAGACTGGCGGGGAGGTGGTGAGAAAGCTCCGCTATGATCTCCGAGAAACATTTTGTATTTTTTTTTTAGCCAGAGGGTGGATCCTTCACACAATAGAGCCCCTTTCTGTAGAGAGATCTCTGCTTCCACCCAGAAACCAATGGCCCTTCTCAGCAGAGAGATCTCTGCTTCCACCCAGAAACCAATGGCCCTTCTCAGCAGAGAGATCTCTGCTTCCACCCAGATACCAATGGCCCTTCTCAGCAGAGAGATCTCTGCTTCCACCCAGAAACCAATGGCCCTTCTCAGCAGAGAGATCTCTGCTTCCACCCAGAAACCAATGGTCCTTGGCAGAGAGATCACTGCTTCCACCCAGAGACCAAGGAAGGATCCTGCTCTGCAGAGTGATCACTGCTTCCACCCAGAGGCCAATGGTCCTTCTCGGCAGAGAGATAACTGCTTCCACCCAGAGACCATGGAAGGATCCTGCTCTGCAGAGAGATCACTGCTTCCACCCAGAAACCAATTGTCCTTCTCGGCAGAGAGATCACTGCTTCCATCCAGAGACCAAGGAAGGATCCTGATCTGCAGAGAGATCACTGCTTCCACCCAGAGATCAAGGATCATAATCTGCAGAGAGATCACTGCTTCTCCACAGAGACCAAGGATCCTGCTCTGCAGATAGATCACTGCTTCTCCCCAGAGACCAAGGATCCTGCTCTTCAGAGAGATCACTGCTTCCACCCAGAGACCAAGTATCCTTCTTGGCAGAGAGATCACTGCTTCCACCCAGAGACCAAAGAAGGATCCTACCCTGCAGAGAGATCACTGTTTCCACCCAGAGACCAAGGAAGGATCCTACTCTGCAGAGAGATCACTTCTTCCAGAGAGATCTCTGCTTCCACACAGAAAGCAAGAGCCCTTCTCTGCAGAGAGACAACTGTTTATACACATAGAGAAAGGCCCCTTCTCTGGAATTAGACCATGGCTTCTACCCAGAGTCCAAGGGTCTTTCTCTGCAGAGGGACTACTACATTCACAGATAAAGCAGGGGCCCTTCTCTGCAATGTAACACCTGCTTCCACCCAGAGACCAAGGGTCCTGCTGCTCCTGTAGAGAGATCACTGCTTTCACATAGAAAGCAAGTGTCCTTCTCTGCAGTCCTTCTTTGCAGCGGGACCACTACTTTAACACAAAGATCAAAGGTCCTTCTCTGCAGAGGGATCACTGTTTCCACACATAGAGCAAGGACCCATCTCTGCCAAGACACCACTGCCTACACCCAGAGACCAAGGGTCCTTCTCTGCAGAGAAACCATTACTTCCACACAGAGACCAAAGGTTCTTCTATGTGGAGAGATTACTGCTTCCACACAGAGAAACCAAGGACCTTTCTCTGTGGAGAGACCAATGCTTCCACACAGAGAGCAAGGGCCCTTATTTGTAAAGAGATTACTGCCTTCACATAGAGAGCAAGGGCCCTTCGCTGCAGAGAGATCACTGCTTCCACACAGAAAGCAAGAGCCCTTCTCTGCAGAGAGACCAATGCTTCCACACAAAGGGCAAGGGTCCATCTCTGCAGAGAGACCAGTGCTTCCACATAGAGACCAAGGGTCCATCTCTGCAGAGTGATCACTGTTTCTATACAGAGAACAAGGGCCATTTTCTGCACCACTGCTTCTGCACAGAGAGCAAGGGTCCTTCTCTGCAGCATGCTGGCAGGGGACAGGCATTTCTACTTGGCCTGTGACCCCAGCCCCCCTCCATCCCCCACATTCATTTTCATCTGTTCTCAGTCTATTATCCAGCCCAATTTTATCTACTTACTCTGAGCCCAGGTTGTCCCAGACCCGCCCCCACAGGACATGTGAAAGGAAAAGCAGTATAATGGTGAGTTCATTTCTCTGTCACACTACTCTCCTCTCCTATCAGATTCTTGTCAGCACATGACCTGGTTGGCTTCTCGTGCTGCTTCTCCCTCTCACAATCTGAGCTCTGCTGTACAGGGACCGGGAGAGTTAGATTAAATTCAAGCACTTACTGTACATCATGTACTGGATACATGCATTGGTGTGTGCAGCCTATTGTATTAGGGTGTGCACCCCAGAGCACAAACACACGTGTGTGTATATCAGTCAGGACGGTGTCGGTAGGGCAGTGGACGGAGTCGGTAGGGCGGTGGACGGTGTCGGTAGGGCGGTGGACGGTGTCGGTAGGGTGGTGGACGGTGTCGGTAGGGCGGTGGACGGTGTCAGTAGAGCAGTGGACGGTGTCGGTAGGGCAGAGGACGGTGTCGGTAGGGCGGTGGACGGTGTCGGTAGAGTGGAGGACGGTGTCGGTAGGGCAGAGGACAGTGTCGGTAGGGCAGAGGACAGTGTCGGTATGGCGGTGGACGGTGTCGGTAGGGCAGAGGACAGTGTCGGTATGGCGGTGGACGGTGTCGGTAGGGCGGAGGACGGTGTCAGTAGAGCAGTGGACGGTGTCGGTAGGGCGGTGGACGGTGTCGGTAGGGCGGTGGACGGTGTCGGTAGAGTGGAGGACGGTGTCGGTATGGCGGTGGACGGTGTCGGTAGGGCAGAGGACAGTGTCGGTATGGTGGTGGACGGTGTCGGTAGGGCAGAGGACAGTGTCGGTATGGCGGTGGACGGTGTCGGTAGGGCAGAGGACAGTGTCGGTATGGCGGTGGACGGTGTCGGTATGGCGGTGGACGGTGTCGGTAGGGCAGAGGACAGTGTCGGTATGGCGGTGGACGGTGTCGGTAGGGCAGAGGACAGTGTCGGTATGGCGGTGGACGGTGTCGGTATGGCGGTGGACGGTGTCGGTAGGGCAGAGGACAGTGTCGGTATGGCGGTGGACGGTGTCGGTAGGGCAGAGGACAGTGTCGGTATGGCGGTGGACGGTGTCAGTAGGGCAGAGGACAGTGTCGGTATGGCGGTGGACGGTGTCGGTAGGGCAGAGGACAGTGTCGGTATGGCGGTGGAGGGTGTCGGTAGGGCAGAGGACAGTGTCGGTATGGCGGTGGACGGTGTCGGTATGGCGGTGGACGGTGTTGGTAGGGCAGAGGACAGTGTCGGTATGGTGGTGGACAGTGTCGGTATGGCGGTGGAGGGTGTCGGTAGGGCAGAGGACAGTGTCGGTATGGCGGTGGACGGTGTCGGTATGGCGGTGGACGGTGTCGGTATGGCGGTGGACGGTGTCGGTAGGGCAGAGGACAGTGTCGGTATGGCGGTGGACGGTGTCGGTAGGGCAGAGGACAGTGTCGGTATGGTGGTGGACGGTGTCGGTAGGGCAGAGGACAGTGTCAGTATGGCGGTGGACGGTGTCGGTAGGGCGGTGGACGGAGTCGGTAGGGCAGAGGACAGTGTCGGTATGGTGGTGGACGGTGTCGGTAGGGCAGAGGACAGTGTCGGTATGGCGGTGGACGGTGTCGGTAGGGCAGAGGACAGTGTCGGTATGGTGGTGGACGGGGTCGGTAGGGCAGAGGACAGTGTCAGTATGGCGGTGGACGGTGTCGGTAGGGCGGAGGACGGTGTCGGTAGGGCGGAGGACGGTGTCGGTAGGGCGGAGGACGGTGTCGGTAGGGCGGAGGACGGTGTCGGTAGGGCGGAGGACGGTGTCGGTAGGGCGGTGGACGGTGTCGGTATGGCGGTGGACGGTGTCGGTATGGCGGTGGACGGTGTCGGTATGGCGGTGGACGGTGTCCGTAGGGCAAAGGACAGTGTCGGTATGGCGGTGGAGGGTGTCGGTAGGGCAGAGGACAGTGTCGGTATGGCGGTGGACGGTGTCGGTATGGCGGTGGACGGTGTCGGTAGGGCAGAGGACAGTGACGGTATGGCGGTGGACGGTGTCGGTAGGGCAGAGGACAGTGTCGGTATGGTGGTGGATGGTGTCAGTAGGGCAGAGGACAGTGTCAGTATGGCGGTGGACGGTGTCGGTAGGGCGGTGGACGGTGTCGGTATGGTGGTGGACGGTGTCGGTAGGGCAGAGGACGGTGTCGGTATGGCGGTGGACAGTGTCGGTAGGGCAGAGGACAGTGTCGGTATGGCGGTGGACGGTGTCGGTAGGGCAGAGGACAGTGTCGGTATGGCGGTGGACGGTGTCGGTAGGGCAGAGGACAGTGTCGGTATGGCGGTGGACGGTGTCGGTAGGGCGGTGGACGGTGTCGGTAGGGCGGTGGACGGAGTCGGTAGGGCAGAGGACAGTGTCGGTATGGTGGTGGACGGTGTCGGTAGGGCAGAGGACAGTGTCGGTATGGCGGTGGACGGTGTCGGTAGGGCAGAGGACAGTGTCGGTATGGTGGTGGACGGGGTCGGTAGGGCAGAGGACAGTGTCAGTATGGCGGTGGACGGTGTCGGTAGGGCGGAGGACGGTGTCGGTAGGGCGGAGGACGGTGTCGGTAGGGCGGAGGACGGTGTCGGTAGGGCGGAGGACGGTGTCGGTAGGGCGGAGGACGGTGTCGGTAGGGCGGAGGACGGTGTCGGTAGGGCGGAGGACGGTGTCGGTAGGGCGGTGGACGGTGTCGGTATGGCGGTGGACGGTGTCGGTATGGCGGTGGACGGTGTCGGTATGGCGGTGGACGGTGTCCGTAGGGCAGAGGACAGTGTCGGTATGGCGGTGGAGGGTGTCGGTAGGGCAGAGGACAGTGTCGGTATGGCGGTGGACGGTGTCGGTATGGCGGTGGACGGTGTCGGTAGGGCAGAGGACAGTGTCGGTATGGCGGTGGACGGTGTCGGTAGGGCAGAGGACAGTGTCGGTATGGTGGTGGACGGTGTCAGTAGGGCAGAGGACAGTGTCAGTATGGCGGTGGACGGTGTCGGTAGGGCGGTGGACGGTGTCGGTATGGTGGTGGACGGTGTCGGTAGGGCAGAGGACGGTGTCGGTATGGCGGTGGACGGTGTCGGTAGGGCAGAGGACAGTGTCGGTATGGCGGTGGACGGTGTCGGTAGGGCAGAGGACAGTGTCGGTATGGCGGTGGACGGTGTCGGTAGGGCAGAGGACAGTGTCGGTATGGTGGTGGACGGTGTCGGTAGGGCAGAGGACAGTGTCGGTATGGCGGTGGACGGTGTCGGTAGGGCAGAGGACAGTGTCGGTATGGTGGTGGACGGTGTCGGTAGGGCGGAGGACGGTGTCGGTAGGGCGGAGGACGGTGTCGGTAGGGCGGAGGACGGTGTCGGTAGGGCGGAGGACGGTGTCGGTAGGGCGGAGGACGGTGTCGGTAGGGCGGAGGACGATGTCGGTAGGGCGATGGACGGTGTCGGTATGGCGGTGGACGGTGTCGGTATGGCGGTGGACGGTGTCGGTATGGCGGTGGACGGTGTCGGTATGGCGGTGGACGGTGTCGGTATGGCGGTGGACGGTGTCGGTATGGCGGTGGACGGTGTCGGTATGGCGGTGGACGGTGTCGGTAGGGGCGGTGGACGGTGTCGGTAGGGCGGAGGACGGTGTCGGTAGGGCGGAGGACGGTGTCAGTAGTTATTATTTTTTTTACAATATTATTTTTTATACAATTTTTTTAGGAGCCCTGTTGGGGGCTTTGGTGAAATATCAAGGGTCTAAACAGAGAGAAGGGGACTGAGGACAGAGGTTCCCCAGTACCTTTCTCTGCAGCCTCAGCTGCACTGGACAGTGAATGAATAGGAATTTACAAACTAAAACGTAGTTAACATAGTTTACCATGCTTCAGTTACGAAAGAACACAGGAGTGATCTGTATTCATTCATTCATCCATCCTGAAACACAGCAGCCAGCAGGAGAGAAGAAGAGTAGAGCTGGTAGCACTGCAGTGGAGAGACAGGGGAACATCAGGAAGCAGGGGGAATCGGCCTTGCATAGGGTGATAAGGATGTGCCCAGGCACACCCAGCACACCCTGTGTGCACACCTATGGGTGCATGTGATTTTGTCTTTTATTTTGGCCAAAGTTCAGGTTTTCTACCAAAAACAATTTGAGAGAGACACGAGGCGGCGCGCCTCATCTCCCAGTTTTCGAACATTTGATCAGATTGCTCCGTATGAATTTGGGATAAGTGAGTTGGCGAGCCGTCTGTGGAAATAATAACGACCAAAGAGTTAACAGAAGAACAGAAGGATGTCATCTGATCCTCGGTCTTTTGTGTGACAATTATCACGGATTGCAGCGGTGACGTCCGCGCTCGTCACGCACTATTCAGGGTCTAATCCACGCTGCAGTGGTCGGAGGCGCAGCACAATGGCCCAGACTAATTCCCAGCATCCTCCGGGGGCCACCAACCTGAAATCCAAGCAGCTGCCGTATAACCAGGAATGTAAGGAGATCCTACCTGACAGTCCGGACCTTCAATAGGAGAGGAAACGGGACGACAAAGACGCTGACGTCTGCTTGTCACTGCGATCCTCCTCCTCGCTCACGTCAAGTGCTGCAAATCGCTTCTAATGTACACAACTGATATCTCCAGCAGTTAGATAAGCAAGGAGATTACAGCTGAAAAGTTTAATGTAAATGCAACCTGTCTAGAAAACGCCCAGTCCTTGAGACAAACGCCCGATATTCAAAGCGTAGAGACTCAGCGATGACGTCACCAAGTGGCTCTATCGCGTTAAGGATATCAATTTTGGGATCTGCATCAATGGACTTTTTTTGTGAAAGTATTTGGGGGCCCCCTTATTATTAAAGTGGACTTTGAGATTTCGATATGCCCATTGCCTGCAGACCCCCACCACCACCACCAGGCCAGGGTTATGGGGAAGAGGCCCTTTGTCCATAGCAACATGAGGACATGGGTGCTTTCCCAGGGAGCCAATGTTGAGGCCTAGTATGATTTTGTAGGGGCATGCTGCCCTCCCACCACCACCTTTCCTGATCTGCCAGGCTGCTAAGATAAGTGTTTGGTTTGTTTCTTTGAGTACTTTTTTTTTGGGGTTCTCCCTTAAAATCAATATAGAAGTAGGAGGGGACTTCACAATGTGTTTTTTTTTTTTGCGTAATGTTCTTAAAATTCATCTCACTATGTTGAGCAGTGGTGGCCCGTCCATAGGGGGTGCATGAGCGCCGCCCCACTAATCCATGTGCCCTGCCCCCAATCTAAATGCAGGACACTGGTGAGATGGCACTGATGAGGCGGCACTAATGAGATGGCACTGTTCAGGCTGCACTGGTGGGCACTGTTGAGGCTGCACTGGTGGGCACTGATGAGGCGGCACTGTTGAGATGGCACTGATGAGGCTGCACTGGTGGGCACTGTTGAGGCTGCACTGGTGGGCACTGATGAGGTGGCACTGATGAGCACTGACGAGGCTGCACTGATGGGCACTGATGAATCTGCACTGATAGGTGGTACTGATGGGCACTAAGAAGTGGCACTTATAGGCAGCACTAATGGGCACTGATAAGCAGGACTGATAGGTGGCACTGATGGACACTAAGGTGGCACTGATAGACAGCACTAATTGGCACTGATAGGTGGTACTGATGGGCACTAAGAGGTGGCACTGATAGGCAGCACTAATGGGCACTGATAAGCGGCACTGATAGGTGACACTGGCAGAACTGATTGGCAGCACTAGTGGGCACTGATTAGCAGCACTGGTGGGCAATGTTGGGACTGATGTCCCTGTAACAGAAGCTGGTTACCGGCTTTCTTCATTCTCCCACTATCAGCCTGAGGAGAAAAAAAGCAGATAACCAGCTTGTGTTTACATCCGGGATCAGCTGTCATTGGCTGACAGCTGATGAATGATGTAGTAAAGGGCTGCTGTGATTGGACGAGCAGTCAAAGGGATAAGATGTGTTGGTGGTTGTCTGTTTTTTTTTCCAGATTTGCTTTGTATCCCTTACTCATTCACTTTGGGGGACCAGTATCTGGGGGCATCCTTCTTGTTAAAAGCGGGCTTCCAGAGTCTGATAAGCCCCTCGCCCACAGACCCCCCACAACCACTGGGTCAGGGTTGTGGGGAAGAGATCCTTGTCCTCAACATGTGGACAAGTTGCTTTGCCAGGGAGTCCCCCTCAACAAGGTACCCTCCCCATATTGAGTGCTTGTGTCCCCCAGGAAAATGGCCAGACCACTTTGCCATCTGTTTATTAATCCCTTGTCTATTAGCCTAAAAAAATTGCCATCACCATTTTCATTCGCCTCCCATTGACTTCAATAAAGTTCATGTTCTGCATCCAAAACGTAGTAATGTTCGCCCCAAAATAAAGCCAGGTACATTCAGCTCATTCATCACTAATTATATGTACACAGATAAGGAATAAAGTGATTACCATTGATTATCTCATTACAATGGCATCTGAAAGCCAGCGGGATATGTTAGGCAGCTAATAAACATGTGGACCCTATAGGTCAGTGATGGTGAACCTTGGCACCTCAGAACTACATTTCCCATGATGCTCATGCACTCTGCAGTGTAGTCGAACATCATGGGAAATGTAGTTCATCTGGGGTGCCAAGGTTCACCATCACTGCTATAGGTGATGTGTTGAAAGCAGAAAAAATGGACAAGCGTAAGGATTTGAGTGATTTCGACAAGGACCAAATTGTAAAGTTCAGATGACTGGGTCGGAGCAACTCCAATACTGCAGTTCTTGTGGGATGTTCCCGGTCTGCAGTGGTCAGGACCAACCAAAAGTGGTTCAAGGAAGGAAAATCGGCCAACCGAAAATGGTCATGGGTGGCCAAGGCTCGTTGATGGAGGTGGGGAGGGAAGGCTCATTGATGGAGGTGGGGAGGGAGGGCTCATTGATGGAGGTGGAGAGGGAAGGCTCGTTGATGGGAGTGGGGAGGGAAGGCTCATTGATGGAGGTAGGGAGGGAAGGCTCATTAATGGAGGTGGGGAGGGAAGGCTCATTGATGGAGATGGAGAGGGAAGACTCATTGATGGAGGTGGGGATGGAGGCTCATTGATGGAGGTGAGGAGGGAAGGCTCGTTGATGGAGGTGGGGAGGGAAGGCTCGTTGATGGGGGTGGGGAGGGAAGGCACATTGATGGAGGTGGGGAGGGAAGGCTCATTGATGGAGGTGGGGAGGGAAGGCTCGTTGATGGAGGTGGGGAGGAAGGCTCATTAATGGAGGTGGGGAGGGAAGGCTCATTGATGGAGGTGGGGAGGGAAGGCTCATTGATGGAGGTGGGGAGGGAAGGCTCATTGATGGAGGTGGGGAGGGAAGGCTCATTGATGGAGGTGGGGAGGGAAGGCTCATTGATGGAGGTGAGGAGGAAGGCTCATTGATGGAGGTGGGGAGGGAAGGCTCGTTGATGGAGGTGGGGAGGGAAGGCTCATTGATGGAGGTGGGGAGGGAAGGCTCGTTGATGGGGGTGGGGAGGGAAGGCTCGTTGATGGAGGTGGGGAGGAAGGCTCATTGATGAAGAATGGGAGGGAAGGCTCATTGATGGAGGTGGGGAGGGAAGGCTCATTGATGGAGGTGAGGAGGAAGGCTCATTGATGCAGGTGGGGAGGGAAGGCCCATTGATGAAGGTTGGGAGGGAAAGCTGGCCTGTGAAGTCCTATCCAATATAAGAGCTATTGGAGCACAAATTGCTGAAAAAGTGAACTCTGATTCTGATAGAAAAGTGTCAGAACACACAGAGCATTGCGGTTTGTTGTGTATGGGGGCTGTGTAGCCACAGACCGGTCAGGGTGCCCATGCTGACCCGTGTCCAGAGCCAAAAGCCCTTACAATGGGCACGTGAGCATCAGAACTGGAGCACGGAGCAATGAAAGAAGGTGGCCTGGTCTGATGAATCACGTTTTTTCTTTTACATCATGTGGATGGCCGGTTGCGTGTGCGTCATTCGCCTGGGGAGGAACCAGGATGCAATATGGAAGACAAGCTGGCGGAGGCAGTGTGATGCTTTGGGCAATGTTCTGCTGGGAATGGGTAGCCTTGGCTCCTGCCATTCATGTGGATGTTACTTGACACGTACCTACCTAAACATTGTTGGTGACCAAGTACACCAATTCATGGAAACAATATTTCCTGATGGCAGTGGACTCTTTCAGTGGGATAATGCGCCCTGACACACTGCAAAAATGGTTCAAGAATGTTGACTTGGTGTTGACTTGGCCTCCAAATTCTCCAGATCTCCATCCAATCGAGCATCTGTGGGATGTACTGGAAAAGTCCATGGAGGCCCCACCTCACAGGACTTAAAGGATCTGCTACTGACGGCTTGGTGCCAGATACCACAGCGTACCTTCAGAGGTCTAGTGGAGTCTATGGCTCAACGGGTCAGGCCTGTTTTGGCAACAAAAGGGGGATCTACTCAATATTAGGTGGGTGGTCATAACGTTATAGCTGAATGGTTTATTTAAACTATACTCCACAAAGTCCCAGAGAGGAAACATATGGTCACTGGAATCCACATCCAAAATATGTAGATATATTTGGATTCCAATCACCATGTGTTTCCCTTGTGTCTTCATGGAATATACACGGGAATATACACAAAAATGTTTCTTTCATCGGTGAACTGCAATAGCCATGGTGATTGTATCATCTGTAATCATATACTAAAGAGTGTATCTTCTATTTTATATCTGGGGTGATGGTTGGCTGTAAAGCCTTTCTGAATCTCTTCTCCTGACTAGTCTGTATGAAGGCATCAGTCACTATTGAACTTGGTATTTTTGCTGATAGTCTCCTTGAAGGACTTTAACATACTTTCACATCAGTTGTTAGACACTGTGAACACACTTTAGGTTGCTCAGCCCCTGCTTTCTCCTACTTCTTCGATACTCCCAACAGTGAGATCTCCCTGCCATAATTCCCAACACTTCCTGAGAGTTTTGTATTCCAGATTCTCCTATTCTCCATTTGTGTTCTGTGAAAGAAGGCTGCCCTTACATTGACCACCTGTGAAAGACGTCCCACTTAAATTTACCACTAGTGAAAGAATCCCTCCCTCCACTACAATGGCCACCAGTGGGAAGAGGGCCTTACTTATGTTGGTGGTCAGGAATGATTACATTGGGAATCAATGTTAGGCTCCCCTTGCATTGGTCACCAGTGAAAGAAGGCCCTTCCCACAATGGCCACCAGTGATAGAAGGCCCTCTTGACAGTGGCCACCGGTGAAATAAGGTTTACCTACAATGGGCCCCGCAATGGTGGTTAGAAGGTGTTGTATCCAGTTACATGGTGGATCAATGTAATCTATCCTTACATTGGCCACCAGTAAAAGTAAGTTGTGCTTGGTTACTTTGGGGATCAGTGAAAGGCTGCCCTTATATTGGCCACCAATACAATGGCCACCAGTGGGAAGAGAAACCTTCTTACACTAGTGCTCAGAAGAGTTGTATCTGGTTATATTGGGGGTCAGTATAAGGTCCAATTACTTTGGACACCAGTTAAAGGAGGACCCACCTTACAATGCTTTCCCCCCAGAACTAGGGGCCCCACTTGCATTAGTAGTCAGAAGAGTTAAGTCTGGTTACATTGGGAATCTGTGTAAGGCCCCCCTTACCTTGACCACCAGTGAAAGAATGCCACCCTTACAATGGCCACCAATCTGAGGAAAGCCCTTCTTATGTTGGTGCTCGGAAGAGTTTACCAGATTACATTGACCACCTGAAAAAGAAGGCCCACCTTACTAAGGCTACTAGTGACAGGTCCTCTTAAATTTTTCTATAATTTTGTAACATCTTTATTCAACCAGATTATATTAACATCTATAGGCACAGGGCTCCACATGGAACATTCTCCTGATTGGTCAGTGTAGTGATTCTTTGTAACTGTGCAGGATGCGTATCCCCTGCCTTCCCAGCAGTCATGTAGCTGGATTTAGAAGATTCATCATTGCCACCCCAGGAGGAGATCACAGAGGAGCGTTGTCACCCCAGGAGGAAATCACTGTGGAGCGTTGTCACCCCAGGAGGAGGAGATCACTGTGGAACATTCTCACCCCAGAAGGAGGAGATCACTGTGGAGCGTTGTCACCCCAGGAGGAGGAGATCACTGTGGAACGTTGTCACCCCAGGAGGAGGAGATCACTGTGGAGCGTTGTCACCCCAGAAGGAGGAGATCACTGTGGAGCGTTGTCACCCCAGGAGGAGGAGATCACTGTGGAACGTTGTCACCCCAGGAGGAGATCACTGTTGAGCGTTGTCACCACAGAAGGAGGAGATCACTGTGGAGCGTTGTCACCCCTGGAGGAGGAGATCACTGTGGAACGTTGTCACCCCAGGAGGAGATCACTGTGGAGCGTTGTCACCCCAGGAGGAGGAGATCACTGTGGAGCGTTGTCACCCCAGGAGGAGGAGATCACTGTGGAATGTTGTCACCCCAGGAGGAGGAGATCACTGTGGAACGTTGTCACCCCAGGAGGAAGAGATCACTGTGGAATGTTGTCACCCCAGGAGGAGGAGATCACTGTGGAGCGTTGTCACCCCAGGAGGAGGAGATCACTGTGGAATGTTGTCACCCCAGGAGGAGGAGATCACTGTGGAACGTTGTCACCCCAGGAGGAAGAGATCACTGTGGAGCGTTGTCACCCCAGGAGGAGGAGATCGCTGTGGAACGTTGTCACCCCAGGAGGAAGAGATCACTGTGGAGCGTTGTCACCCCAGGAGGAGGAGATCACTGTGGAATGTTGTCACCCCAGGAGGAGGAGATCACTGTGGAGCGTTGTAACCCCAGGAGGAAATCACTGTGAAACGTTGTCATCCCAGGAGGAGGAGATCACTGTGGAAGGTTTTCACCCCAGGAGGAGGAGATCACTGTGGAGCGTTGTCACCCCAGGAGGAAATCACTGTGAAACGTTGTCACCCCAGGAGGAGGAGATCACTGTGGAACGTTGTCACCCCAGGAGGAAGAGATCACTGTGGAGCGTTGTCACCCCAGGAGGAGGAGATCACTGTGGAACGTTGTCACCCCAGGAGGAAGAGATCACTGTGGAGCGTTGTCACCCCAGGAGGAGGAGATCGCTGTGGAACGTTGTCACCCCAGGAGGAAGAGATCACTGTAGAGTGTTGTCACCCCAGGAGGAGGAGATCACTGTGGAACGTTGTCACCCCAGGAGGAGGAGATCACTGTGGAGCGTTGTCACCCCAGGAGGAGGAGATCACTGTGAAACGTTGTCACCCCAGGAGGAGGAGATCACTGTGGAACGTTGTCACCCCAGAAGGAGGAGATCACTGTGGAACGTTGTCACCCCAGGAGGAAGAGATCACTGTGGAGCGTTGTCACCCCAGGAGGAGGAGATCACTGTGAAACGTTGTCACCCCAGGAGGAGGAGATCACTGTGGAACGTTGTCACCCCAGGAGGAAGAGATCACTGTGGAGCGTTGTCACCCCAGGAGGAGGAGATCACTGTGGAACGTTGTCACCCCAGGAGGAAGAGATCACTGTGGAGCGTTGTCACCCCAGGAGGAGGAGATCGCTGTGGAACGTTGTCACCCCAGGAGGAAGAGATCACTGTAGAGTGTTGTCACCCCAGGAGGAGGAGATCACTGTGGAACGTTGTCACCCCAGGAGGAGGAGATCACTGTGGAGCGTTGTCACCCCAGGAGGAGGAGATCACTGTGAAACGTTGTCACCCCAGGAGGAGGAGATCACTGTGGAACGTTGTCACCCCAGAAGGAGGAGATCACTGTGGAACATTGTCACCCCAGGAGGAAGAGATCACTGTGGAGCGTTGTCACCCCAGGAGGAGGAGATCACTGTGGAACGTTGTCACCCCAGGAGGAAGAGATCACTGTGGAGCGTTGTCACCCCAGGAGGAGGAGATCACTGTGGAGCGTTGTCACCCCAGGAGGAGGAGATCACTGTGGAACGTTGTCACCTCAGGAGGAGGAGGAGGAGGAGATCACTGTGGAACTTTGTCACCCCAGGAGGAAGAGATCACTGTGGAACCTTGTCATCCCAAGAGGAGGGTCCATAAAGACATGGATGAATGAGTTTGGGCTGGAGGAACTTGACTGGCCTGCACAGAGACCTGACCTCAACCCGATAGAACACCTTTGTGGTGAATTAGAGTGAAGACTGCGAGCCAGGCCTTCTTATCCAACATCAGTGCCTGACCTCACAAATGCGCTTCTGGAAGAATGGTCAAACATTCCCATAGACACACTCCTAAACCTTGTGGACGGCCTTCCCAGAAGAGTTGAAGCTGTTATAGCTTCAAAGGGTGGGCCAACACCATATTGAACCCTACGGACTAAGACTGGGATGCATTAAAGTTCATGTGTGTGTAAAGGCAGGCATCCCAATACTTTTGGTATTATGTGTACATGTGTATGATAAGAGTGATCATTGTTCTTAATGTTGGCAGCGCACTGTTTCCTGTTGGCTCACACGGCAGACATAGCTATGTACGCAGCGTATATGAAAGTCTTGGAGCGCACGCACCTTCCATATGTTACAGAAATGTTTCATATTTTATCCTCTCACTTCCCCTTTTCTACAGATGTTGGGGTTTCTTCGAACTCGGCTCATTTACCTTGAAGAAGCGGCACATCTCAGAATTCATTTGGTGTTTTTTTTACCCTTTACATACTTTCCACTATTTCAAAGCTAAATATATTCTAGTCTACAAAATAAAAAAGTCATTGTGGGTGGAGCCATGCCAGATTCTGTTTCCCACGCTGCCCTACAGATATAAATATAACACGTTTTTGCTTACAGGAAACCTGTCATTAACACAGGAGCGCCCATTGTTTACGTCTTGTGGAAAATGCTGGGTGCCTGGCTCTCATTCTGAGCCTCTGGCTTTAATCATTTGCAAGTCACAGGCCTGGGGCAACTTTGCAGATTTGGACTTCAGACCCTTTCAATCAGGATAAAAGTCACCTGGAAATTTGAATACAACACGCTTTAGGAGGGATCAGTGATAATATACAAAAATTGTAAATTATTATTTTACTCCTTTAACTCCTTTTTTGTTTTTGTTTTGATAGTTCTTAACCACTTCAGCCCTGGAAGGTTTTACCCCCTTCCTGACCAGAGCACTTTTTTGCGATTCAGCACTGCGTCGCTTTAACTGATAATTGCGCGGTCGTGCGACGTTGCACCCAAAAAAAATTGATGTCCTTTTTTCTCCCACAAATAGAGCTTTCTTTTGGTGGTATTTGATTACCTCTGCGGTTTTTATTTTTTGCGCTATAAACAAAAAAAGAGCGACTATTTTGAAAAAAAAAGCAATATTTTTTTACTTTTTGCTTTAATAAATATCCCCCAAAAATATATAAAAAAAAAACGAATTTTTTCCTCCGTTTAGGCCGATATGTATTCTTCTACATATTTTTGGTGAAAAAAAGTCGCAATAAGCGTATATTGATTGGTTTGCGCAAAAGTTATAGCATCTACAAATGATGGATATATTTATGGAGTTTTTATTTATTTTACCAGTAATGGTGGCGATCAGCGACTTATAGTGGGACTGCAATATTGCAGCGGACAAATCAAACACATAACTGACACTTTCTTGACACTTTTTTTGCTGACCAGTGACACTAATACAGTGATCAGTGCTAAAAATACGCACTGTCACTGTACTAATGACACTGGCTGTGAAGGGGTTAACATCAGGGGCGATCAAAGGGTTAAATGTGTCCCTAGGGGGTGCATTCCAACTGTGTGGGGGATGGTTTGACTGGGCAAAGAAAGAGATCCATGTTCCTGCTTAGCAGAAACACAAAATCTCTCTCTTCATCTCTGACAGAACGGCGATCTGCCTCGTTTACATGGGCAGACCGTCGTTCTGCCTCTTCCCGGGAATGATTGAGGGTGGCCAGGGGACAACGGGTCCGCCGGACCAGCTGATTGGCTCCTCCTTTGCTAATCAGCGCGCAATCGTGCCTCCGGTGGCGCACATGCACCCCTCAGAGCTACCGCATAGAACGACGTACAGGTGCGTCAATTCGCACAGCCGTGCCGCCTTGCCACAGTAATTGTGCAGAAGGCATTCCGGAAACGGTTTTGCATAATTAAATATGTGAAAATATGTAGGATTATTATATTATTATACAGGATTTATATAGCGCCAACAGTTTACGCATTGCTTTACAACTTGAAGGTAAACAGTACAAATACAATAGACTTTAATACAGTAGGAATCAGAGGGCCCTGCTCCTTTGAGCTTACAATCTAAGAGGGAGGTGTCACGGAACCACTTCCCGCACTCAGCTATAGTGCTTCCATCAGTACACTGCTTCCTCCAGTCTGGACCTTCAGATATCAGATATTTCAGCCACATATTGTAAGCAAGAACCAGGTGAGACTAGCTCAGTTACAAACTGGAACAAGAAATGCTTATTTTAACAAACTCACACCAAATATATACCACAGTAGGACACCCCCCCCCCCGCTGATCATATTACCCTAACAATACAGACTGTAACCAGAAACATAATTACAACAACTGACATACTATAAACATTACCTTAATTGGTCACCTGAATGACTAGACTATTTGTCCCCTACAAAAGTGAATACAAAGGAGACATTATCATAAGTATAAACACATCCCACAATTGTTTGCTAGGAGAGCCAAAAGGTGTTCCAATTAGCACAATTAACAATACAAACAGTGATCTCCCCCCTCCTAAGCCTAGTAGGCAACAGACTATAGCAGGAGACCTCAGTAGCAGACTGTTCGGCTCCTACATTGAAGAACATGAAACAGAGGCCAATGTGCCCAGCTATTTCAATTAACATATATAGTTCAGAATCAAACAAACCAGGAATAGTCTTTATATATTTCCTGGGAGATATTGTGGATACATATACTGTTCCATCTGAAGTAATCCACCACATTTTCAGTGTCCATTAAGTGGTGGTACATCATTAGAGAATGCTCTGCTCTCTCCCTGGGCCATAGTCAGTGGGTAAGAGGCTTGCCCCTAGTCCTTTCCAGAAGCCCCTATCTTGGTTAGGTCTGTCACAGGAGGGTCAAGAGATACAAGAGGTAATAACTGTGGGGGATAGGCTGATGGAGAAAATAAATGTAGAGTTGTTAGGTGGGGGCCAGATAGGCTTCTCTGAAAAGATGAGTTTTCACGGATCATCTGAAAGTGGATAAAGTAGGAGATAGTCGGACGGATTGGGGTAGAGCATTCCAGAGGATGGGAGAGGCTCTGGAGAAGTGCTGGAGGTAAGCATGGGATGAGGTGACAAGGGAGAGAGCAGGAGGAGGGAGGAGCGAAGAGGACGATTCGGTTGGTATTTTGAGACCAGGTTTGTGATGTAGCTGGGGGCCCGGTTGTGGATGACTTTGTAAGTTGTGGTTAGTATCTTAAATCTAATTCGTTGGTTGAGTGGCAGCCAGTGGAGGGATTGGTAGAGAGGAGAAGCAGATGCCGAGCGGTTTGTAAGGTGGATGAGACTAGCAGCAGCATTCAAGATGTGGATACAAAATGTGTACAACATCAACGTGCTAAAATTAAGTGCCCAAAAATGGCCAAATTGTGGACTTCCTTCCCTTTATTGCTTATTAATAGGGATGAGAAAAACTGAGCAATTTTGGTTTTGCTGAAGTTCAGGAAATTTCAGCAAAATGTATTGCAATCAATAGAGAAGGCGACATTTAGGTGATTTTTTTTGTTACTTTTGTTACTTTTTAAAAGGTACAATAATCCATAAATGTCTACTGAGGGTTACAGAAGCTCTTTTTATCTATCCTGGACCCGTTCTTCTGCCAAATACATCAACCTGTTCGTTATTTTAAAAAGAAGGAAAAGTCTAACAGCACAAATAAATACATGAAAAAAATAAAGGAAAAAAAAAAGATAACTAAATGAAACAAAGCAACCCTAAATGCAATATATATATATATATATATATATATATATATATATATATATTATAAAATCATAATAAATAAGATTACTAAATACTATCCTAAAAATAGCATAGTAAATACTAAATACAAAAAAACACAGCTAAAAAAAAAGGGAAAAAAGAGCAGTTTGTTATCTCAAATATTCAAAAAAAGGCTACGAGAGCAGCACAATTCCTTACTTATCTCTACTCACTAACCTTACCATAGAAGCCAACTGTAGCTGTTTGCTGGGACAGTCCCCGAATTTGGACCTCAGTCCCAATGATACTGCGTCCCTGACCACGTCCTGGGTTCGCACCGTTAAGTGTGATCACAACCGGCTTATCAGTGTGATCCCAGGACATGGACAGTTATGGGTACACGGCATCATTGGGACTGAGGTCCAATTTGTGTCGGACTGTCCCAGCAAATCCGAGACAGTTGGTGTCTATGGTAAGGTTAGTTATGGCTCAATGTTCTCTGTACAGTACTGTGGTATAAGTCAGAGCTATATATATGTATAATAATGATAGTGTGTGACTGTGGGGGGACATTGGAGTGTAAGCTCTTCTGGTTGGTTCAGAAATACTATATTGTCAAAAGTATTGGGACGCCTGCCTTTACACACACACACACATGACATTTAATGGCATCCCAGTCTTAGTCCGGAGGGTTCAATATTGAGTTGGCCCCGCCCTTTGCAGCTATAACAGGTTCAACTCTTCTGGGAAGGCTGTTTACAAGGTTTAGGAGTGTGTCTATGGGAATGTTTGACCATTCTTCCAGAAGAGCATTTGTGAGGTCAGCATACCAAGACATTTTGGACAGTTTCATGCTCCCAACTTTGTGGGAACAGTTTGGGGATGGCCCCTTCCTGTTCCAACATGACTGCGCACCAGTGCACAAAGCAAGGTCCATAAAGACATGGATGAGCGAGTTTGGGGTGGAGGAAGTATGTTAAGATAAACATGGAATCGTGCAAAATTTTTCTCCATTGTGCTGCTCTAGTGACCTTTTTTTAATTTTTGAGATAAACTACTTTTTTCCTTTTTTTTTTTTTTAGATGATTTTTATTGTAATTAGTATTGACTATGCTATTTTTAGTATACCTTTTTTTAATTTATTTTAAATTTTGCATTTAGGGTTGTTTCGTTTATATGGCTGCTTTTTTTTTTTTTTGCTGTCTTTTTTTTAGGATTTACTATGCTATTTTTTTGTATAATATTCAGTACACTTAGTATTTTACACTCGTCGATTTTCAAATGAAAATTTTCATCTTAGTAATGTTTGTTAGATTTTCTCATTTTCAATTTTCTGGGGTGAAATCGAGCTTTCCTTACTGATCTGATGCAAAGGAGCAGGGCGGAAAATTTTTCTTGAAGGAACTAATTTCTAACAGTGTACAGTGGGGACGGAAAGTATTCAGCCCCCCTTAAATTTTTCACTCTTTGTTATATTGCAGCCATTTGCTAAAATCATTTAAGTTCATTTTTTTCCTCATTAATGTACACACAGCACCCCATATTGTACACACAGCACCCCATATTGTACACACAGCACCCCATATTGACAGAAAAACACAGAATTGTTGACATTTTTGCAGATTTATTAAAAAAGAAAAACTGAAATATCACATGGTCCTAAGTATTCAGACCCTTTGCTCAGTATTTAGTAGAAGCTCCTTTTGATCTAATACAGCCATGAGTCTTTTTGGGAAAGATGCAACAAGTTTTTCACACCTGGATTTGGGGATCCTCTGCCATTCCTCCTTGCAGATCCTCTCCAGTTCTGTCAGGTTGGATAGTAAACCTTGGTGGACGGCCATTTTTAGGTCTCTCCAGAGATGCTCAATTTGGTTTAAGTCAGGGCTCTGGCTGGGCCATTCAAGAACAGTCACGGAGTTGTTGTGAAGCCACTCCTTCGTTATTTTAGCTGTGTGCTTAGGGTCATTGATATCCCTGTACTTGGCCGCATTCATCTTTCCCTCGATTGCAACCAGTCGTTCTGTCCCTGCAGCTGAAAAACACCCCCACAGCCAGGGGCGGATCCAGGGGGGGGGGGCAACAGGGCAATTGCCCCCCCAAATAGTCACACTGACAATCTCACATGTCATTGTCACACTCACTTGCTGCCTCTGCCCGGGTCTCTCTCTCACATCAGCCGATCAGCGGCGCCGAGAGAGAGAGAGACTCGTCTAATGTAGTTACGGCCGCACTGACTGGCCAGGATACTAGGAGGAGGAGTGGAGCCTCTTCCCTGCACTCGTTGCTAAGGCCGGGGCCGCCCAGCGTCTAGCAACGAGTGACGTCAGAGAGTCACGTCGGCGGTGGCAAATCTGGGATATGGCAGCCGTGGGTGCCATGGGGGGGCGGCAAAAAGCCACCCCCGCACGAAAAACCTTCACCCGTCCTCCCGCGGCCACCTCCCCCAACCATGTAGCTCCCGGCGCCATGGCTGGCCTGCAGGAGCACGGCGCCAGCACAGCAATTGCTTCTTGGCCTGGGGAGGCGAGTGACAGGCGCCTCCATTATGGATTACGGCCGATGACTGGCCAGACCGGATCCACGTAGGGTAACAGTGTCCCTCTGCGCGGTATCATCTTCTCCACGGAGGAGCGGGGAATTTGACATGAGGTGAGGAGGAGAAGGAATGGTTGAGGGCACGGCGGAAAACCCCCAGCAGCAGCACCAAGGATAGCAGCCAGGTACTACTTCTTGATCGTGATCATATTCATGTGTGTGGGCCAACTGCCAGCCAGAAGCAAGCAGCAAAATTTAGTGCTCAGTGGATTAAATAGATATGCGTAGCCATAGATGTCATAAATAAACTGTAATAAAGGGATTTGTGAACAGTTGTTGCACAAATCACTTTATTACACTTTATTAATGATATCTATGTCTAGGCATATTTATAATTTATTTAATCCATATTGAGCACTATATTTGATTGGCTGCCTGGGCCTGGCACACACGCACAATCGCACGTGATGATGGCTTAAGTCATCATCATGTGCAATTGTGCGTGTGTGTCAGGCATCAAATATAGTGCTCAATATGGATTAAATAAATTATAAATATGCCTAGACATAGATGTCATTAATAAAGTGTAATAAAGTGATTTGTGCAACAAGCTCATTGAACAGTCCACATTCAGTGAAAGTTCATGTACTGCAAACTTTGCAGTGCATGAACTTTCACTGAATGCGGACTGTTCAATGAGCAGGGGCGGACTGACCCATCGGGCACTCGGGCACTGCCCAAGGGCCTGGGGCCATTAGAGGGGGCCCCATAAGAGGCTCTGCAAGACTGCAACACATAGAGTCTAGCACGGGCAGTGGCTGTTTTAGGACCTCTCGCGGCACGTTGCTCCCCGCCAGCCCCTCCTTCCCTCCCAGGTGCTTGTACTGTACATTACATCACCTGGGACAGACGAGAAGAGAGGAGGGGCCAGCAGGGAGCAGCGTGCCATGAGAGGTCTTATTATTACAGACATTAGGTAAGGCTGTGCAATCCGCAAGGTGTGGCAGGTGACGTGGCAAGTGGCAATCTGCATCTGGTGGCAGGCAAGTGACAATCCGCAATGTGTGGCAGGTAACGTGGCAAGTGATACACTCAGGGCTCCCACTGATTCTGCATTATGGTGAGTTAAACTATTTCATTTTATATTACAATGTAATTATAGAAATAATGCGCTTCAATCATCCTGACACTGGTGCCGGGATGATTGAAGCGCAAACACCAGCCGTTTCCCCGATAAATTGCCCACAAAGACAAAGGGATTTTCTGGCAGTGCCCCTCCCGAGACTAGACTCTGGATCCGCCCCTGCCCACAGCATGATGCTGTCACCACCATGCTTCACTGTTGGGATTGTATTGGACAGTGATGAGCAGTGCCTGGTTTTCTCCACACATACTTAGAATTAAGGCCAAAAAGTTCTATCTTGGTCTCATCAGACCAGAGAATCTTATTTCTCACCATCGTGGAGTCCTTCAGGTGTTTTTTATTAGCAAACCCCATGCAGGCTTTCATGTGTCTTGCACTGAGGAGAGGCTTCCATCGGGCCACTCTGCCATAAAGCCCCGACTGGTGGAGGGCTGCAGTGATGGTTGACTTTCTACAACTTTCTCCCATCTCCTGACTGCATCTCTGGAGCTCAGCCACAGTGATCTTTGGGTTCTTCTTTACCTCTCTCACCAAGACTCTTCTCCCCCGATAGCTCAGTTTGGCCAGATGGCAAGCTCTAGGAAGGGTTCTGGTTGTCCCAAACGTCTTCCATTTAAGGATTATGGAGGCCACTGTGCTCTTAGGAACCTTAGGAAGTGCAGCAGAATTTTTTTTTGTAACCTTGGCCAGATCTGTGCCTTGCCACAATTCTGTCTCTGAGCTCTTCAGGCAGTTCCTTTTGACCTCATGATTCTCATTTGCTCTGACATGCACTGTGAGCTGTAAGGTCTTATATAGACAGGTGTGTGGCTTTCCTAATCAAGTCCAATCAATATAATCAAACACAGCTGGACTCAAATGAAGGTGTAGAACCATCTCAAGGATGATCAGAAGAAATGGACAGCACCTGAGTTAAATATATGAGTGTCACAGCAAAGGGTCTGAATACTTAGGACCATGTGATATTTCAGTTTTTCTTTTTTAATAAATCTGCAAAAATGTCAACAATTCTGTGTTTTTCTGTCAATATGGGGTGCTGTGTGTCAATATGGGGTGCTATGTGTACAATATGGGGTGCTGTGTGTACATTAATGAGGGAAAAAATGCAATATAACAAAGAGTGAAAAATTTAAGGGGGTCTGAATACTTTCCGTCCCCACTGTATGTGGCTTTCTTTGCGGTAAAGTCTGTTCATTTCCAAAATCGAATGTTGAAAGCAATCAAAAATTTGAACTGCTTTCAAACGACATTTGTCAAGCCGTCAAATTTTGTTGAACATTTTTGTACAAACTTTCATCGGAATATTTGAAAATCTATTGGGCTTGAGGCGGGTTGCAGGCGGGGGTTAGCTGTGCCTGGGGACCAGGACTGAAATGTTGGTACATATGCATTACAGACCCTTCATAGAAGGTATGGAGATCTTCCTGAACTGATATGAAGAGCTCAGTATGGGGCCCATGTGCGCCCTCTCCACTCTATTCATCATTCATACATCTTTTCTTTTAAAGTTTTGTAATAAATATCTATACATTACCTATGTTTGGCCATGTGTTCTGACTTACAGAATGTAGCTTGGAGTGTATTAGACATTTCTAATATCTCTAGGAAAGTTTAAACAGATTCATAAAAAACAGAAGAATGACGGCAGAAAAAGACCCAAAGAACGAGTCTGCAACTTTTTTATTGTTTGTAAATAAATGTGCTACAAATTCACATAATACTGAATGTAAATGTACCCACGTCCCAAGAGTTCAGATACTGAAGAATGCAAATGTGCCTTCTTTATAAACAGGCAACATTGTATAAAAAAAACCCATAGGAGCCACTGGTGGTCCTTTGTTATTTGTAGCGTCCCCCGCAGGCCGCTGCGTCTTCTGTACTGCCCAGAAACAGCTGCAGGTTTTGTCCTGCGTCACCTCACCTCTCACTACCAGAAGGGGACTTTCAGTTTTCGGTTTCACCCGTACAGAGAGATCTGCATCACCCCCACCCCCACCCCCCCTTCCCGGGAGGAACCAGAATTACAGGTGTCCACGGCCAAAATAGAACGATTCTCCGTAATTACAACATTTCTGAAAAAACGAGTCCCAAACCAAAACCAGTTCCACTAAATGTGTTCTTTTCTTTTTATTTTCTCCGTTAGTTGAACTGGATATGGACTTGTGTCTTTTTTCAACCAGATTAACTATGTAGTTTGTTAAAGAGGGGTTTAGCCATGTTTAGAGACATAATAAAGCATCAAAATGGTTTAAAATAACCAATTACACGAGGTTTACTGTGCTACATAAATTGCCCAAACTGTAAGCGAAATCCACACACAAAAAAAAAGGCATAACATAATAAATCAGCAAAACCCCCAACTGTGAAATGTCTGAATACAAATGTGTAACATAGAAATAATAGATACAATGTAACATTAAAGTAGACATAATATATATATATATATATATATATATATATATATATTATATACACAAATGTAATAGACACAACATATACATATAATAGATACAACATCAACATATAAATGTAACAGATAAATGTAATATACACAATGTATACATATAAATGTTATACATACAACAAATTGTCTAAATATAAATGTAACATATAAAGGTAATAGATACATCAGCATATAAATGTAACAGACACAATGTATATAAATGTAATACATACAACATACAGTTGTGCTCATATGTTTACATACCCTGGCAGAATTTATGATTTCTTGGCCAATTTTTCAGAGAATATGAATGATAACACAAGAACTTTTCTTTCACTCATGGTTAGTGTTTGACTGAAGCCATTTATTATCAATCAACTGTGTTTACTCTTTTTAAATCATAATGGCAACAGAAACTACCCAAATGACCCTGATAAAAAGTTTACATACCCCAGTTCTTAATACCGTGTATTGCCCCCCTTTAACATCAATGACAGCTTGAATTCTTTTGTGGTATTTGTGGATGAGGCTCTTTATCTTCTCAGATGGTAAAGCTGCCCATTCCTCTTGGCAAAAAGCCTCCAGTTCCTGTATATTCTTGGGCTGTCTTGCATGAACGGCACATTTGAGATCTCCCCAGAGGGGCTCAATGATATTGAGGTCAGGAGACTGAGGTGGCCACTCCAGAACCTTCACTTTATTCTGCTGTAGCCAATGACAGGTCCACTTGGCTTTGTGTTTTGGATCATTGTCATGTTGGAATGTCCAAGTACGTCCCATGCGCAGCTTCCTGGCTGATGAATGCAAATGTTCCTCCAGTATTTTTGGACAACATACTGCATTCATCTTGCCATCAATTTTGACCAAATTTCTTGTTCCTTTGTAGCTCACACATCCCCAAAACATCAGCGATCCACCTCCGTGTTTCACAGTAGGGATGGTGGACCTTTCATCACAGGCCTTGTTGACTCCTCTCCAAATGTAGTGTTTATGGTTGTGGCCAAAAAGCAAAATTTTGGTCTCATCACTCCAAATGACTTTGTGCCAGAAGGTTTGAGGCTTGTCTCTGTGCAGTTTGGTGTATTGTAAGTGAGATACTTTGTGGCATTTGCGTAGTAATGGCTTTCTTCTGGCAACTCGACCATGCAGTCCATCTTTTTCCAAGTGCCTCCTTATTGTGCATCTTGAAACAGCCACACCACATGTTTTCAGAGAGTCCTGTTTTTTCCCCTGAAGTTATTTGTGTGTTTTTTTTTTTGCATCCCGATCAATTTTCCTAGCAATTGTGGCTGATAATTTAGTTGGTCTACCTGACCGTGGTTTGGTTTCAACAGAACCCCTCATTATCCACTTCTTGATTAGAGTTTGAACACTGCTGATTGGCATTCTCAATTCCTTGGATATCTTTTTATATCCCTTTCCTGTTTTATACAGTTCAACTACCTTTTCCCCAGATCCTTTGACAATTCTTTTGCTTTTCCCATGACTCAGAATCCAGAAACGTAATTGCAGCACTGGATGAGAGATGCAAGGGTCTGTCGGGAGTCCAGAAACTCATTCGTCTTTTATACACACACACTAATAACAAGCAAACAGATCACAGGTGAGGATGGTTACCTTTAATAGCCATTCAAACCCCTTGGTGTCAACTTGTGCATTTTTCTTCCTTTAAACACGGGGGGTGCTCCTCCTCAAGAAGAAACATGTACGGTCATGGCAATGAACATCTAAATGATTCAGAGAAGGATTGGGAAAAAGTGCTGTGGTCAGATGAGACCAAAATTGAGCTCTTTGGCATTAACTCGGCTCGCCGTGTTTCGAGAAAGAAAAATGCTGACTATGATCCTAAGATCACCATCCCTACAGCCAAGCACGGAGGTGGGAACATTATGCTTTGGGACTGTTTCTCTGCTAAAAGTACAGACCGACTTTGCCGCATCGAGGGGCCATTGGACGGGGTCATGTATTGTAAAATCTTGGATGAGAACCTTCTTCCCTCAGCCACAACACTGAAGATGGGTCATGGATGAGTCTTCCAGCATGACAATGACCCAAAACATACCGCCAAGGCAACAAAGGAGTGGCTCAAGAAGAAGCACATTAAGGTCATGGAGTGGCCTAGCCAGTCTCCAGACCTTAATCCTATAGAAAATGTATGGAGGAAGCTGAAACTTTGCGTTGACAAGAGACAGCCAAGAAACCTTAAGGATTTAGAGATGATCTGTAGGAAGAGTGGATCAAAACCCCTCCTGAGATGTGTGCAAACCTGGTCACCAACTACAAGAAACGTCTGACCTCTGTGATTGCCAACAAGGGTTTCTCCACCAAGAACTAGGTCATGTTTTGCTTGGGGATCAAATACTTATTTTACTCACGGAACTGCAACTCAATTTTTTAACATTTGTATCATGTGTTTTTTCTGGATTTTGGTTGATATTCTGTTTCTATCATTTAAAATACACCTATGATAAAAATAATAGACCCTTCATTTCTTTGTAAGAGGGCAAATTTTCAAAATCTGCAGGGGATCAAAAAATTATTTTCCTCACCGTATATGTAGTCTGTATATATTATATGTATATGTATATACGGTATTATATCTATTATTTGTATGTACCGTATGTATTGCACTGTACATGCTGTATCTATTACATATATATATATATATATATATATATATATATATATATATATATATATATATATATATATATATATACACACACACAGTATCTCACAAAAGTAAGTACACCCCTCACATTTCTGTAACTCTTTTCTTCTATCTTTTCATGTGACAACACTGAAGAAATGACACTTTGCTACAATGTAAAGTAGTGAGTGTACAGCTTGTATAACAGTGTCAATTTGCTGTCCCCTCAAAATAACTCAACACACAGCCATTAATGTCTAAACCGCTGGCAACTTTACCCTCAGCTTCTTTAGCAAGGCAGTGGTCTTCTTGGAGGTGTGTTTGGGGTGGTTATCATGTTGGAATACTGCCCTGTGGCCCAGTCTCTGAAGGGAGGGGATCATGCTCTGCTTCAGTATGTCACAGTACATGTTGCCATTCATGGTTCCCTCAGTGATCTGTAGCTCCCCAGTGCTGGCAGCACTCATGTAGCCCCAGACCATGACACTCCCACCACCATGCTTGACTGTAGACAAGACACACTTGTCTTTGTACTCCTCACCTGGTTGCCCCCACACACGCTTGTCACCATCTGAACCAAACAAGTTTATCTTGGTCTCATCAGACCACAGGACATGGTTCCAGTATTCCATGTCCTTAGTCTGCTTGTCTTCAGCAAACTGTTTGCAGGCTTTCTTGTGCATCATCTTTAGAAGAGGCTTCCTTCTGGGACGACAGCCATGCAGACCAATTTGATGCAGTGTGCGGCGTATGGTCTGAGCACTGACAGGCTGACCCCCCACCCCTACAACCTCTGCAGCAATGCTGGCAGCACTCATACGTCTATTTCCCAAAGACAACCTCTGGATATGATGCTGAGCACGTGACCTCAACTTCTTTGGTAGACCATGGCGAGGCCTGTTATTCTTGTCTTCTTATTGCCTGTCTTCTTATAGACTAGGCCATCTTTATGTAGAGCAACAATTCTCTTTTTCAGATCTTCAGAGAGTTCTTTGCCATGAGGTGCCATGTTGAACTTCCAGTGACCAGTATGAGAGAGTGAGAGCGATAACACCAAATTTAACACACTTGCTCCCCATTCACACCTGAGACCTTGTAACACTAATGAGTCACATGACACCGGGGAGGGAAAATGGCTAATTGGGCCCAATTTGGACATTTTCACTTAGGGGTGTACTGACTTTTGTTGCCAGCGGTTTAGACATTAATGGCTGTGTGTTGAGTTATTTTGAGGGGAAGGCAAATTTACACTGTTATACAAGCTGTACACTCACTACTTTACATTGTAGACAAAGTGTAATTTCTTCAGTGTTGTCACATGAAAAGATAGAAGAAAAGATTTACAAAAATGTGAGGGGTGTACTCACTTTTGTGAGATATTGTATATATATATATATATATATATATATATATATATATATATATATATATATATTGTATCCAGTTATTTATAAGTTACATTTATAATTATGTATATGTTGTATGTATTATTTATAACTTATAAATACATACAACATACAATGTGAATATAAATTTAACATGTACTGTAAATAATAAATACAACATTTACATATAGATAATAGATACTATATATATATATATATATATATATATATATATATATATAATATATACAACATATACATATAAATGTAACTTATAAATAAATAGATACAACATATGTATACAAATGTAATAGATACAACGTACAGTATGCATATAAATGTAACATATAAATAATATATACAACATACAGTATGCATATAAATAATAGACACAACATATACATATTAATGTAACATATAAATAAAAGGCACACCTATTAGATTGTAAGTTCCCAGGGCCCTCCTAACCCTCTTGTGTAGAATTGTATTGTCTCCATTTATATTGTAAAGCACTGCGCAAACTGTTGGCGCTATGTAAATCCTGTATAATAATAACATATACATACTGTATAAATAATAGATACAACATATACAATGTACATATAAATATAACATATAAATAATAGATACAGTAATAAGGAGAGCTGGCAAAACTGTAATCCTTGAGGTGATGTTTATTGGTACATCAGAGTGACAATAAAGCTGACGCGTTTCGTCAATAGCCTTAGTCGTAAATAATAGATACAACATATACAATGTACATATAAATATAACATATAAATAATAGATAGAGCAATTTTCTATATCAGTAAAGGAACACCCCCCACCACCAGTGATATACAATGTGTACTAAATCAGTACTATTATCATTAAATATAATATACAAATGTTTCACCCAAATTGTTTACAGTTCAAATTTTTCATCTGCTGAAAAGAATGAAAGAAGACATAAACCCAATCAATAAAATCTTATATAATATTTAAAGCAGGGATTGAGCCCCTCTCTTAGATGGCTCCACCACCCCCCCTCCCCGGTGCCACCATTATGGCACGTGTGCAGGTGTGCCGAAAGGGCTTTGCCCGGCCTTGGGGTCCTGGCAGAGCCCTTTCGACATATCTGCACTCGCACATGAGATTTTCTTTCATAGGGGTTTGGGACTTCCATAATAGCTGTCTTTGCGCATGCGTGGCATCTCTCACTCGTAGGCAAATCTCCGGGGGGGGGACCCACCTTTGCGCAGATGTGCCGCAGGGCTTTGGAGTGCACATGCTAAGAATCAAAAAGGGGGCAAGGGACAAAAACGCCATTCTTACATAGGCATGGAATACCGAAATGCTGCTTAAGAAGAGCACCAAAAAATGAAGGAAAAACTTTTTATATCCCTTTTTTTGGGGGGGGGGGGATCAATATGACCCCAGGTAGAAGGTTGGCATTAACGAGTTCATTTCTTTTCAAAACGTATTCTCAAATCTGCAAATTTCATTATAATAGTCCCTGGTGATCCTGCCATGACGGTCCTTCTTTAGACACTTCTTATTCTAGGGTGACAACACTTTAGTTTCTGACACCCAGCTGGGATTTTACCTTGTTTTCCTGTCACATGGGTCCCCATCTCAAGACATATAACACAGACATGGTCCACTGCCGTCACCATCTGAAAACACGCTTTAAAAAATGTCATACAGCCGACACTGGAGTTTGTGTAGACAGGAAGTAGCTGCAAAGATCCTGCAGGAGATCAACAACACAGAGCTGTCATTTCAAAAAGTAATTTTTCTGATTTTTAAAACCTGCATATTTCATTAGAATAGTCTTTGGTGATCCTGCCACGAAGGTCCGTGTTCAGGCGCTTCCTGTAACCAGGTGACAACGGTCTGTCTCTGCCACTCAGGTGGACTTATGCATTGTCGGTCACCCTGTGACCTGGGCTCCTACGCGCCAACACATTTAACACAGGCATGGTCCACTTTTGTCACCATCGCGAAATCTGCTGTGACAAAATGCCATGCATCCAATGCTGGGGTGCATGTAGGCTGGAAGTGGCTGCGAAGAGACTGCAGGAGTGCAGCAGCACAGAGATAAGAAAGAATAAAAAGAGGTGAAACATGTCATTTATTAAAAATGATGACAACTGTATATGCGCGCAGAGAAAAGTGCAAATCAGGGTCTACATCTACTGTACATTGTATCAACATAAAGACACTTTGAATACAAATGTAACCAATCAGATATGACGGTAGGACCCGGTAGGGACCAGAATCTCCTGGAATCTCTCTTTTCCCAAGTCCTGACTCAGTATGAGAATTATTTCTGTTCTCTCTGAAACCTTTTAATTTATTCCCTCATTCGGGATTCACCTTTAAATTGGAAATTCTCATTCTATATCACAATTTGAAGAAATAAATAAACATTCACTGTATTGTTCTTGATGGGCTCTTAGTAAGACACTGTGATAGGAGAGTTGTATTTGGGGGATTTCCCATTGGCAGATGAGTACAGATACATCATTTCAGGCTGGGGTTATGTGATGACATCATCGGACTAACCATGATGATGTCATAGCTTGTGGGTGTCTCAGGTGAGCTCACCATGGCACTTCCGCTTGTACTGATAGTGACACCAAAAACTCTTTCTTTTCCTTTTTTTTTTTTTTTTTTATGAGTTTGCTCATTATCATCCACCATGTAAAGGTCAAATCTACATCTGATTTTTTATTTTATTGCTGGATGGCATGTAGTATCACGCTGTTTTCTTTTATCATGGGAAACTCTGGACACCAAAATTCCCAGGCCCACTCTTCCTCGGTGGATTTTACGCAATGTACAGATAATTTGGGAGTCCAGCTGTGGAGGGGGTCACAAACGTCTACAGGAAAAGCTCATCAGCAGAGCATCTGTTGAGCGCACTGGGGGAGATTTGGGGCAATCAGCAAAGGCTCAGAGCAATCAGTAGAAGATCCGGGGTTTAAGTAGGATACCCAGGGTACTCAGTAGAAGACCAGGCAATTCAGTAGATGTCAGGGCTGGTCTCAGCCCTTCCTTGTCAGAGCTGGCCGCTCAGCTGTCGGCTAATTGCCAGCTCCTTTCTCTCCACAGTTACTCGGCTGTTGATGATATCCTGCTCGTCAGTCCTGCCTACTTAAGCCGTTCAGCCCAGTGGATCTCTGCCTTCGCCATGGTCAACATCACAGAGACTATCTCCTGCGATCCTGTTCAAGACTTGCTTTGCTGACATGCCTTCTGGCTCCAGATCCTGCTTGCTGTTCCACTACATTGATCCCTGACTTCTGGCTTGGCTGACTATCCATTCCGGTTACTGAACTTTGGCTACATATTTTGACTAAGTTTGTTCTTTTTTACTTTTATTATTAAACAAGTGTGATTTAACTGTGCTTCTGTCTCGGCCTGATTTCATGGTTTCTGACAGTAGAAGACCTGTAGCACGTAGTAGAGGACCCAGGGCACACCATAGAAAACCTTGGGCTTTCAGTAGAAGACTTAAGCATTAACATGAAGACTAGAGTGCTCTGTAGAAGAACCGTGGAACTCAGAAGAAGACCAGGACATTTAGTAGATGATATAGGTCATTTAGTAGAAGACCTTCAGCACTCAGTAGAAGACACAGTGCACTCTATAGAACACCTTAGGCTTTTTTGTAGAAGAGCCAGACATTAAAGTGATACTAAAGTCTTGGGGGTTTTTTTGGTTAAAAATAACAAACATGTTATATTTACCTCCCTGTGTACTGGTTTTGCACAGAGCAACCCAGATCCTTCTCTTCTTGGGTCCCTCACTGGTGCTCCTGGCTCCTCCCTCCTGCCAAGTGCCCGAGACTCTCTCTCCTCATTGGCTCACTGACTATGATCGACAGCAGCGGGAGCCAATGGCGCCCGCTGTGTGTCTCAGCCAATGAGGGAGAGTCCTGGACAGCCGAGTCTCTCGTGAAACATCGCTGGAGTGAGAGGGGGCTCAGGGGGGCGAAGAGGGGAGCTGCACACAGATGGTTTTTTATCTTAATATATGGAATGCATTAAGATAAAAAAAAACATCTGCCTTTAGAACCACTTTAAGGAGAAGACTGTGGCACCCTGTAGAAGACCCATGGCACTCAGAAGAAAACCAGAACACTTAGTAGAGGAACCAGAGCACTTAGCACTTAGTTTAGGACCTTCGGCACTCAGTAGAAGACCCAGTGCACTCCATTGAACACTTGGGGGTTTCAGTAGAAGATTCGGGGCACTCTGTAAAGACTAAGGCACTAGGAAGAAGACAAGGTCACTCGCTAGAAGAAGGCCCAGTTTGCATAGTAGATCTCCTGGGGCACACACCAGAATACTTGGGAAACTCGGTAGAAAACCTGGAGCACTCTGTAGGAGACCTGCAGCACTCAGTAAAAGACCGAGGGCACTCCTTTGAAGACATATGGCTTTTAATAGAATAATTTGGCACTCAGGTAAAGACCAGGGCACTCAGTAAAAGGTGATGGTAAAAGAGAAGGCCAATGCACTTTGTAGAAGAACCAGGCACTCAGAGAAAGGCTAAAGTACTCACTAGAAGGCCCAGGATGTTTAGGATATAACCTGGGATACTCAGCCAAGTACTAGAGGAACTTAGTAGAAGACCTGGGGCAGTCTGTAGACTGTAGAACATTGGTCATCAACCCTGTCCTCATGGCCCACTAACAGGCCAGGTTTGCAAGATAACTGAAATCCATCACAGGTGATATCATTTGCTGCTCAGTGATTGCAGTATTCTAGTCTGCATCTCCCCCCAAGGTAATACATAAAACCTGGCCTGTTAGTGGGCCCTGAGGACAGGAGTTGATGACCACTGCTGTAGAAGACCCAGGACACAGGCCCTTCGGTTTTAGGGTTTAGTAACACCCCTGTTAATACACATGCTCTCCTCTACAAGTTTAAAGATACTAATGTAGGGAAATCTCACCACTAGAGTCTCTAAATAGGTTCAGCATATCAACAACCATCCATTAGAGTCTCCACCAAACAGGAAAGGCTGGCAGAGGCAAGGGAATCATTTGACCTGTGTTGACCCAAAATTGGAAGATCATAGATACATGATTGCATAGTTAGTCAGGTTGAAAAATGATACAAGTCCATCTAGGTCTGTGGTCTCCAAACTGTGGCCTGGGAGCCGGATTCAGGCCCTTTGCTTGCTTTTATCCAGCCCTTGAGGCATTATCCCCCCTCCCCCACCGTCAGCAACAGTGGGGCATGGGGCACTTTCCCCCCCTGACACCAGTGATGGGGCACTATTCCACCCATTGATATCAATGATGGGGCACTATATCTACAACTCATTCCAATAATGAGGCAATATTCCTCCCCCTAATACTAATGATGGGACACTATATTTTTCCCACTGACACCAATGATGGGGCACTATACCTCCTACTCATACCAATGATGAGACACTATACCTCCCATTGATACCAATGATGGGGCACTATACCTCCCATTCATACTAACGACGGGGCACTATTCCTCCTCATAATACCAATGATGGGGCACTATTGATCTTTTATTAAAAAGAATCAAGCAACCAATTTTATACAAAAGTAAAAAACAAAACCATAGTACAAAACTTCAACAGAAATCCAAGGAATACACATCCATGTTCAGAATATATACAATATATACGTAATCCACTACCAAAATTATTTACATAAAGCAGCAGAGAGGGCCTAAGAGGCACAACCCATCACCTATGTACGCAGCCATTTATCAAAAATGAATCCCCAAAAAAAATAATAATCTAGGGTGATAAGAGACAGACAGCCACACCCGGGAAAGAGACTCCTGGCAGTCAGGGAGGCTTGAAACCCCTCCACGCCTTCAACCAAGCCCCCTGACTCCGCTTGTCTCTCTCAAGTACCCGAATCTTCTCCACCTCATGCAGAATGTCATACACCACCACCTGAACAGGAAGGATTTTATGCCGAATGCTGACCTGACACCGTGCGTTCCAAGTGAAATAACGGACTACTAGGCTAACTAGAAAAAGTGTATCTAAACAAAAACCACCACCAGTATTGAATGCTCCGTACACCCACTCAGCATAACCCAGCCTGGAGAGGAAAGGGACACCGAGGGCCCGCCCCACCTGTTTGTACACCTCTATGTTAAAGGGGCAATGAAGCAGAAAATGGTCCATAGTCTCCTCCTCACCTGCACACTCCTCCCGAGGACAGCTACGATCCACCCCACTGCGGAATTTCAAATTGCCCCTAACATAGAGCCTCCCATGGAAGCACAACCAGGCCAGATCCCTGAATTTAGGGGGTATTCTGTCCAAATTAATAAGTCTTAACCCTGCCCTCAAAACTGGGCCTGGGCAATCCCTTAAGGCCAGTGGGTCATGAAAGACTTCGCTCAAGACTCGGCTCATAAGGACTTTCCTCGGAACCGATCTGAGATCTTCAGCCGACAATCGCCACTGCCGTAGTAACTTCAGGCACGGAGCGACATAGGCTGGTAGCTGACCACGATGACCCCTGAGATTCTTCACTTGGCCACCTTCTTCCCAAAGTCGTAGAAAAGGCCTAAACCAAGATCTAAATATGCCTGCCCATCCAGGAGGTTCCACTGCAAGCATATTACCAATATTAAACTTGAGAAAAAGCAGTGAAAAGAAAAGAACTGGGTTGACCATACCTAAGCCACCCTCCCTCCTGGATAGATAGGTGACATTCCTCTTGATGGGGTTCAGTCTGTTCCCCCACAACATCTGGAAGAACACACTACTGACCCTAGCATAGAGAGACACTGGCAAGATGCAGACAAAGCTGACATACAAGAAGATCGGAATCAGGTAAGTCTTAATCAGATTAACCCTTTCCCTCATAGATAACTTCCATCTCTTCCAGCTGACCACCTTAGTATTAGCAATTTCCAGTCTGCCTTCCCAGTTTTTGAGGCCATAATCGCCAGGTCCAAATTCAATGCCTAGAATCTTAATTCTTTCCTGGGGCACTGGAAAGGTGTCCGGGAGATCAAAACCCTCACCTTCCTTTCCCATCCAGAAAACTTCAGTCTTTTCCTGATTGATCTTGGAGCCTGATGCTTCAGAATACCGTGATGTCAGAGAGACCACCTCCTCTGCTTCATCCGCCCCAGTGACAATCACGGACACATCGTCCGCATAGGCAACAACCCTCAAAGGCGGCTCACCTGGGAGCCCCACTGGCACCCCACACAACATGCCGCTCTCTAGCCTCCTGATGAAGGGGTCGATTGCAAACACATAGAGCAGGGGACTCAGGGGACAACCCTGGCGCACCCCGGAGCCAACCTCAAAGGACTGCCCAACCCAACCATTAACAAGAGGAAAGCTTTCTGCCCCCTTATACAAGACTTTTAACCAATTGACAAAACCACCCGGCAGACCGTACTTACTAAGGAGCAACCACAGGTACTCATGGTTAACACGATCAAAAGCTTTTGCCTGATCCAATGTCAGCAAATACTTTCCCCAGCCTGCAGCCCTGCATCGCTCCAAGGCCTCCCGGACAGCTAAAACTGCTGTGAAGGTGCACCTACCCTGGACCGAACAGTGCTGATGGCGAGAAAGCAAAGACTCTGCTACTGACGATAGGCGCCAGAAAATGATCTTTGCCAGTATCTTTCTATCGACATTAAGAAGGCTGATGGGGCGCCAATTCTCAATCATCGAAGGATCTTTACCCTTTGAAAGAAGAATCACAGCTGAGTGCCTCATGGAAGGGGGAAGTACCCCCTCTGCAAGGCAACTGTTAAAAACCTCTACCAAATGTGGGGCCAGAATAGGCTTAAAAGCTTTGTAAAACTCAGCCGTCAAGCCATCTGGTCCAGGTGACTTTTTGATGGCAAGCTGTTCAATTGCCCTCATCACCTCTTCAACTGTGATCTCCTCTGTCAAATTCATCAATGGGACATCTTCATCATTTAAGACCTGGAGTAGAGTCCAAAAAGCTTTCCATCTTGTCACGGTCAAGCTCTTTCCTCCCAAGAAGGTCAGCATAAAAGGACCTCACGACCTCCAGAATCCCTGACCTGGACTTTGTCAAGGAACCTGTACTGTCCTTAAGGCCAACGACCGTTTTAACAGCTACACCTTGTTTGCAGTTCTGGTAAGGGTCAGGCGAGTGGTACTTCCCATAGTCTCTCTCCAGAACCAAAGAGGCATGCCGGTCATATTGACACTTCCTGAGAAGGAGTTTCACTTCAGAGATTGCCCCAGGATCTCCTCCTCTCGAGACAAGAATATCCAGCTTCCTCCGTAAACGTTGGTAGGTCATGTATTTATTAAACTGCTTTCTATTGGCTAGGCCCCTGAAGAATCCAGCAATCCTCTTTTTGGTCAGCTCCCACCACTCAGCCTTGCTGCTACAAAAGTCCAGGATGGTCACCTGTGCCTGAAAGAATTCCTCAAAGGATTGTCTAACATGTTCTTCCTTGAGTAGAGTCGAATTCAATCTCCAGATGCCCTTACCCCTCTGAGGGGCGTCTGAAGCATTCAGGACCACAGATAGCATACAGTGATCAGAGAACTCTACTGCCTGCACCACTGGGGGTGAGAAAGCAGAGGTCTCCTTAAAAAAAAAACCTATCTATTCTACTCTGACTATTACCTCGATGAAAGGTGAACCCGGTGTCATCCGGGAGGTGCTTAATGTGCACATCCACAAGACCAGCATCCCTAACCATACTATTTTAAAAAACGCTATCATATCCCAGCCTGTCCTTGAAGTCCTTCCTGTCCTTGGGCCTAGTTACTGTATTAAAGTCACCTCCAAAGACCACTTGCCGGGATGTAAAAAGAAATGGCTTGATCCTTGTAAAAAGGCATTTCCTGTCCCACTTTGTGTGCGGTCCATAAACATTAATTAGGCGCAGGTCCTGCCCTCCCACAAGGACGTCTAAGACCATACATCTCCCAATCTCCACCTCAATAACCCGCCGGACAGTTACCATGCCGGTTTTAAACAACACCGCCACACCGCCGTAAGGCTCGGCCGCAAGAGACCAGTAAGATGGACCATACCTCCACTCTCTCTTGGCCATATGAATATCTGCCAAGGAGGTGAGCCTAGTCTCTTGCAAAAATAAAATTTCAGCATCTAATTGGCTGAACAAAAAGAAGGCCATAGAACGAGCTCTTACTGACCTAATGCTGGCGACATTTATTGTCACCACTTTTAACGGAGGGGGAACCGCCATTTGGGTTATTGGGTGGATTGCTTCTTAGCTCCCCTCTGCTGCTCATCACCAGATGCCTCTCTCTTTCTTGAGGCCGCCTCAAACTCCATTTCGGAATCAGAACTTCGCTCCGAAGAAGCTCCAGATGAAGAGATATCCCAATTAGAGGACCTATAACGGTTGGAGACAGGCACTGGAGCCTGTTCCGCCCTCACCACCTGCTTCTTCCGCTTCCCAACCTTCCTTCTCTCCTCCAGGTACTGCAGGTCAGCTTCAGAGATGCCCTCATCTGTTACTTTTTTCTGTGAAGTCTTTCCACAAGACTTCTTTACAGAGGAAGAAGCAACCTTTTTAGTACATGTTACCACTCCTGGTGGGGGGGGTGCTCCCTTTGAGTCAGACTTAGGAGGGGTAGACTCCTGGGGGGGAACTGACTCGGGGGGCACAGACTTGGAAGGTTCTGACACATGAGGAGAGGGTACAGTAGGCTGGGGGGAGACAGATACAGATACAGAAGGAATACTTACAGACACAGGAGGGGTGGCCACAGGAACTGGGGAGGGATCCTGAGCAGGACCAGGGGAGTCAGTCACCGCAGAGGAGGATGGTACACCAGGGGCCTCACCCTCCATCCTGTCCAGCCCTGACATGTCATCAATTACCTCCTTCTCCATATTGTGCCAGGCTTCAGGACATCTGCTGTAGGGGTGGCCAAGGCGCAGGCACAGGTTGCACCTGATCATCTCGGTGCAGTCCTTGGCCATATGACCCTGACCCCGACACACTGAACATATCAAGGCTGAACAGGAGGAACTCAAATGCCCCTTTTCTCCACAGCGGTGACACAGCTTCGGCTGACCAGGGTAGAAAATAGTCATCCTATCCCTCCCTATAAAAGCTGAGGAGGGCAGGTGACGAACAACATTCCCATCCCTGGCCAACCTGACTGTAACCGACCAACCCCCAGTCCAGATGTTACGCTCATCAAGTATTTTATTGGGCTTAGTCAATACCTCACCATAATTCTTTAACCAGACCTCTAAATCTCGAGCAGGAACACTCTCATTAGTGAGAATAATTGTGATTTTTTTCACCGTAGACCTTTGTGAAACTGCAACTGGGGTCAGACCTTCCCATTCGGGTCTTGACCTGCACCGAGCCTCATATCGCTCCCAGAACAGGTCAAGACCCTCTGGCCTGGTGAAACTAATGGTATAATCCCGTGTCCCAGCAACATGTATTAGGGCATACAGATCGTTTGCCCCAAAACCCATCTCCAAAATCATGTCCACCACCGCACGCCGTGCTGGAGGGATTGCACCACCTTCCCATTTAAGAATCACTACATTTCGTCTCGGACCCCCAGCAGAAGCCAGAGACCCAAGACCAGATCCTGGGGTGCTCAAGGTGGTAGGTCGCAGGGGGAAAACCCTCTTGGGGGCGGAGCTACCAGGAGCAGAGCGTACCACCTGAGCAAATGTAGGCTTATCAGGGCCAAGGCCCCACACTGATGTAACATTAGTCTGTACATTACAAATATTATTATTATCTACTGGAATGGAGTTGGTAGGACTGTCTATCACACTTGTACTGGGATGATTTTTAATAGTCACACAAACATTCACATTCCCATCAGGAATAGTCACAGTTTCTGATGTAATACCAGCTGTCTCCTGAAGCTGTGCTGTAGAGTCCTCAGCAGCTGTGGGGCAAACAGCTTTAGACTCAACTAAAGGGGGGTTAATTGGCTCTGCTGAATCTTGTAGTTCCTCTGCAGGAATGTCATTTTTTAGATGCATTTTTTGCTGCACTGCAGCATCAGCAGGTACAGCATTGCTACACATGGGATTAGCAGCCTGATTGTCACAGGGCACATTGTCTGTATCAGTCACAGTGTTCACAAAAACAGTTTTATGTACCACATGAGGCTTGACAGGCTTTACCTTGTCAGGCACATTATCTGTAATGTCCTCCTCATGAAATACCAACTGATCCCCCCGCATAGGAGACTCCATTGCTTGGATTACCCTGAGCATGCCTCCTGAGTCCTGGGAAGGCATGGGGCTGCTTACCTCTCCCTGAGGGGGCAGGGGGTCTGAACTGGGGGTCTCCTCCTCCACCTCCATCTTTGTCATCCTGACAAACCTTCGGTCATTGCAAAATTTTTCTTTGAAGGGCCCATCTCTGCCTTCCATCATGGCCACAATGGTCTCCTGGTGTTCAACCCGGACCTTGGCCAGTTGTATCTCCGGATCCATGGATCCACGTCTCTGGCTATGTAAGCCCTCACGCTGCCTTCTCAAGCGCTTCACCTCCGCTCTGAGCTTGTAGAGCTTGTCTCTTTCTCTATTCAGGACCTTAATCCCGGCCACCACTCGCTCCCGGATGGCCTCCGAACCTTCATCCTCACCAGGGGCAGAGAGATCACCAGCCATGGCTTGTGCAGGAGCAGGCATGTTACCTGATGGCCCAGGAGATGGCTGGGAGCTTCCAGCAGGAGAGGCCCCGCTGGCCTCCATGGCTTCCCCAGAAAGGAGCCAGGAGAGCTGGGAGAGATTTACTCACCACTCCCCTCTCACACGGATCACCTGGAGGAGCTCCAGACACAGCTTCCTCCTGACACAGCTTCCTCCTGACACACCTGTGCTCCAATGATGGGGCACTATTCCCCCCACTGACACCAATGATGGGGGCACTATTCCCCCCACTGACACCAATGATGGGGCACTATTCCTCCCACTGATACCAATGATGGGACACTATACCTCCCATTGATACCAGTGATGGGGCACTATACCTCCCACTCATACTAATGATAGGGCACTATTCCTCCTCATAATACCAATGATGGGGCACTATTTTTTCCTCTGACACCAGTGATGGGGCATTATATCTGCCATTGATACCAATAATGGGGCACTATACCTACCATTGATACCAATGATGGGGCACTATACCTCCCACTCATATGGGGCACCAATCCCCCTCCTAATACCAATGATGGGACACTAATTCTCCCACTGACACCATTAATGGGGCACTATTCCTTCCATTGATATCAATGATGGGGCTCTATACCTACCATTGATATCAATGATGGGGCACTATACCTACCATTGATATCAATGATGGGGCACTATTCCTCCCATTGATACCAATGACGGGGCACTATACCTCCCATTGATACCAATGATGGGGCACTATTTCTCCCACTGATACCAATGATGGGGCACTATTCCTCCCACTGATACCAATGATGGGGCACTATTGCTCCCATAGACACCAGGACATTTTCTTTTCCTACTGGACACAGTCTGGCCCCCCCTAAAGTTTGAAAGACAGCAAACTGCCCCTTTGTTTATAAAGTTTGGACACCCCTTATCTAGTTCAACAAAAAGAAAAAAAAAACAGAAAGCCTCCATGTCTACAATCCTATATCCACTGTTGATCCAGAGGAAGGCACAAAAAACAACCTCTGGACAGTATTTGGTGGAGCTGAACTTCCAGGACCTAATTAGCCACAGCCCCGTGCAAGGCAGAAGAAGAGCCCCTTGTCTCCTTTGTGTCTTCCATACCAGGACTTGGCAAGCAGTCAGTTTGGCCAGATTTGTTGACGCGCTGAGGAATACAAATACACGTTGTTGATTTTCAGAATAAATGTTATATTTTGATAAGATGATTAGATGGGCGGAGCAGGGAATCGCTATATTCGGCAAAGGGCTTCTACGCCACTACAGCTGCCACTTGTTACAACAGGGAAAGCTGTAGATGGAACACCGCCCTGACCTCATCATATATCCTTATTAAATCATTAGATATTCTTATTGTACACAGCGCAACGAGAGCCAAAACACACAGCGTAATCCTAAGCCATAGAGCAAAACAACACAGAGCCTTTGTTAGACTAATTAGATGCAATTCTGCAATAAGGTTCTAAAATACACAGCCAGACACAGGCCTGCATATACAGGGTCATAGAAGGACAATAGAAGGTCGATATCCCACCAGCCTATTAATACATTATGTAATAATAGTTTTTTCTTTCTCTTGGCAGAAGGTGGCAGTGGTCGGTTGGGTTGGTCCTCCACATTGGATCCCACCCGATATTAAACTTCTGCTTCTTTATATGGCCGCATGTAAGAGGGGCTTCCTGTTTGGCTAGTTCTGTCACCAAAGATCAAGGTCCTATCTCTGCTCCAGCCCGGCTAGAACACTGTCCCTTCTGCTGACGCCGAACCCTTCGCCATCTTGTGCCCTGCTCCATGCCATAGGCCTACTCACGACATCCCCGGCCATTGACCTTCATATCTGTAGCACGGCGCCCTTGGGGACTGCTTGGAATTACCTGCTCATCTGCATCGCCATGACCCTGTGAACATTCCAACCCACCCGACACTCTGGGTTCTAGGTGGGTTGCATTGCAGCCCCTTTAAGTAATAAGACAACACTTAATACGTTTATATTCTATTAACATTTACTGGAATACTTCAGATAAGATATTTGTTGTACAAAAGAGGTAATGGTTCAACTGAGCTTTGAATAACAGCACAAACTCAGCAGAATGATTCCTCTATTAGTACCAGTTAGGACAAGTAGGGCCCTTTAAGCAGCAATGACAGAATGTCCCCGTTGCAGATCTGATGGTCTTCACCGGCAGTTGGAGCTCATTAACTATATCCCATAGGGTGTAGTAACAAAGTGGTATTATATCCTGTAATGAATGAAGCTAAAGATGCCTATGTACAGTGTTCGAATGAAAGTGCAGTAAAGCGTTCCCAAGGTAAGGCTGTCTGTACACAGTGTCCCAGTAAGAGGCCATTGCCCTCTCACCAACCACCAGGCCAATTCAACGCCTTACAGACAGCGGCTCGACATCCTGGCTGCGGACCTGCTTGGGACGATCACCCGATGCGAAGCACAGAGCCTGGGTTGCTGAACTGTAGAGTTGGTGCTGGTCCGCTGTCCGATGAACAGGCAGTGCTGGACCCCTTCTCGCTCAGGCGGGGATGCTGAACACCGCGTGGTAGGCCGAGACCTCCTTCTCCTGCACGGAGAGCTCCCTCACACACGAGGCCTGGGATGACCAAGCAGCTGTGATCAATGTGAGGCTGTAGGCATCACTGAGCAAATGATGCCTACAGTGATGCCTACAGCCTCACGTTGATCAGAGCTGCTTGGTCTCAGGTGTTCCCTATTCATGCAGTTTCATGCTAACTTCAATGTAAGTGTGCTGATTAATTTAATAATGTGTTTTTTATTTGATACTGACCTCAGCGCCTTGCTGTTCGCTTTCTTCTACATTGAGGTGAATCCCCCCCCCCAGATCTTCTGTGGGAGAGGCAGATGTTCCAGTCTCGGTCCCTTCTCCTGTTCAGCCATCCATCCAGTTGCCTTATTCCTTCCTCTACTCTGTTGATGGTCTACAGATATAGTGTGCTGCTATTTTAATAAAGTGTTTTTAATTTGATACTGACCCCAGTGTCCTGCTGTTCGTTTTCGGCTCATCATAAATGTCAGGGACACCACAGGCTAGATGTGTGCCGAAAGAAGGATGCCAGGTATCCCGCTGACCGTGCACCAGGAGGTAGGAAGAGGCCAGCTTGTTTCTCCCTAGTAGCCCGTGGAGCATGGCCTTGGCGGAATGACGTCACCAAGGACTAGGATACCATGTGATGCGTTCCAGAGCATACGCTGTGCCGCTATGGGGCATGTGGTGCGCTCCTTTGTCAAGCTTTGGATAGAAAGACTACATATGACAAACATCCCAATGGCAGCTCTAGCACTGACTGGTAAGTCTCTTGAGTCAATATATAAAAAAAAAATGCCGTGCTATCTAAATACCTTTTATTTCATTATTTATCTATGGTTGCGTGACCACTAACTCCCCCCCCCCCCCCTGTAAATCTTCCTTTCTCTCCAGGTGGTGAGCATGGACTTTCTGGGGCTGACATCCTCAAAGAAGGAAGGGAGGAGCTGTGATGGCCATTATTGTAGAAACATGTGCATGGGAGTTAAAGGAAGCACCAACATGCATTCGCAACGGACAGCAGCACAATAAAAGGCCAACAACACAGAGATCATTTCTGTGGCAACCAGGAATTTTAATGGCAACCGGTCAGCCCTTCACCGGAAGTCTAATACACTGGAAACTGGAAACTGGCAGGATCCACAGGCGGTGGTAAAAGGATATGAAACGATGGCCGTAAAAGTTAAACTCCAATTTTACCTTTCTTTTCTCACAGTTGTAGCAAATCCTCTCCTGTGTTTAACCTGATTACTGTCCATTCCCTGCAAGCTTGCATCTCCACGATATAACCTAAAGTTGCAGCAGCTATTTTGAGTCCACCTTCATTTCCCATCTGAGTGACTTCAATCCTCTTGATTCATACACTGGTTGTCTGCCTTTTAGATCTATTAGCGTTCTCAACCATTAATCATTTTATTCCTATGAAAGAACACATCCCCAGCATCCCTTTAGATGTGCATGCTCAAGCAATTGATCAACAGATTGCACAGCTAAAGTCCATATCACCCATGTCCTCCCTAGTACAGCCATGTTTATGTTTTTATATACGAAATAAGTATTGAACATGTCACCCTTTTTCTAGGTAAATATATTTCTAAAGTTGCTATTGACATGAAGTTCTTACCACATGTCGGTAACAACCCATGAAATCCATACACAGGGCCATCTTTAAGGGGCAGCTGCCCTGGGCCCTGCATTGTTGTGGGGCCCAAAGCAGCTGCCTCATACTTGCCAACTATCCTGGTTTAAATTCCCTTGTCCCTTGAAGTTTTAGTCCTGTGCTGTGTCCTGATATCTCAGTGTGAAGTGCGGCTACTAAAGCTGCCGAGCTATGCCCTATTGTTGTTTATGGATGACTCACCTGCAGACCCCATGTTTACATGTAAATAACCGGCATTCATATGTAAATAGCGGCAGCATGTATATGTAAATAGCAGTGTCCGGCAGCATTGATATGTAAATAAAGGTGGCATTCTTATGCATATATTGCCCCCCTGGGGTCATCTCCACCATCACCTATACTGAATGCTGCCCACTGGGGAGAAAAAGGGGGATGCTTGAAAGTCCTGCCTACAACTGTGGTCATTAAGCCTTACATCAGTCTGATCTGCAAAGGTAAGCAAATTGGTCGTGGGGGGAGGGTAGTGTGGGTGTGCAGAGGGAGGCAGAGAAGGAATTACAGTTTGGGGTACACAGGTGAGCAAGGAGGGGATGCATGGAGGTAAGGAAGATGGGTGCAAAGATGAGCAGAGGAGGCAGGTAGAGTTAAAGGGGGGAGGGTTGGAGTAGAGAGGATGGGGGAAGTTTGGGGGTGCAGAGGGACTGCTGTGTATCTGCTAAAGGGAAGCACGTTTCTGTGGTGTCAGGAAAGTGATTTTGCATGTGTTCCCACCACACACAAATGTGAACGCAGGCTAAATGTCTCAGTTACATTGGTGGTCAGTGTAAATCTTCTAATTACATTGGGGCTTGCTGTAGAACCCTTTCATTCACACTAGTGGTCAGCGTGACAGTCCCCCTTACTTTGGTGGTCAGTGTAAATCTTCTCATTACATTGGGGCTTGGTGTAGAACCCTTTCATTCACACTAGTGGTCAGCGTGACTGTCCCCCTTACATTGGTGGTCAGTGTAAATCCCTCCTTACATATGTGGTTACTGTGAATGCTTCTATTACATTAGTGGTCAGTGTAAACCCCTATTACATTAGTGGCCAGTGTTAAAACTCCTCTTTATATTGGTAGTCGGTAAAAAAAATCAGCATTGCCATTGAACATACCCTCCCTTCCCCCCCAGCACTGCCACTGATCCTAGGATTCCTTTGGTGTTTTCTGTCTATTGATGGGTCCCCTCACCACCCCAGCCCATGGTGTGCAGGCAGTGAGGAGATGATGTGCTGCAACCTCTAGCAACCAATCAGTGAGCAATATTACTGTACAGTAATCTCTAGCAACCAATCAACAAGCAGAAATCATATGCTATAACCTCTAGCAACTAATCAGTGAGCCATAATGTGTGCTGTAACTTCTAGCAACCAGTCAGTAGGCAGTAATGATATACTGTAACCTCTGGCAACCAATCGCTGCCTGATCTGATACAGTAAACCAGTAAACAGATTTTGAGTCCAGTTGCTATTTGTTGTATGTCTCAGAGCAGGTGGAGAGCGAAATTCCATGGGGGGGGGGGAAGAAAATTTTTGCCCAGGGTCCAATCAATATTAAGGACGGCCATGCCCATACATACAAGTTATGGGTGATAAAATGGAATGACACAGGGAAAACGTATTGGACACATGAACAAAGGGAGGGGCAAAAAGGCATGGAAAGCCAAGACACCAGCAGAAATCTCTCAGTAATTAGAAAGCAATCCTGCCCCTTGTCAGTGCAAATTAATATCAGCCGGTTCCGTCTCACCTGATGGCCTATAAAAAGGTGTCTCATTACCAAGGTGTCACACAAGAAACATCTCATGATGGGCAAAAGCAAAGAGCTCTCTCAAGACCTTTGCAACCTTATTGTTGCAAAACATATTGATGGCATTGGTTACAGAAGGGTTTCTAAACTTCTGAATGTTCCAGTGAGCACTGTTGGGGCCATAATCCAGAAGTTGAAAAAACATAATTTCATTATAAACTGGCCACAACCAAGTTCTCCTTGCAAGATTTCTGACAGAGGAGTGAAAAGAATTATCAGAAGAGTTGTCCAAAAGCCAAGGACCACTTGTGGAGAGCTTCAGAAAGACCTGGAATTAGCAGGCACACAATAAGTAATGTGCTCACCCGCCATGGCCTGTATGCACGCTCACCTCCCAACACTCCATTGCTGAAGATAAAGCATGGTGAAGCTCGGTTAAAGTTTGCTGCACAACAGTTAGACAAGCCTGTGAAATACGGGGAGAATATAGTCTGGTCAGAGGAGACCAAAATTGAACTCTTTGGATGCCATAATGCACACCATGTTTGGAGGTCACATGGCACATCATCCCAAAACTCCCCCCCATACCAACAGTGAGGTTTGGAGGTGGGAACATCATGGGGGCGGGGGGGGGGGGGGGGCGGGGCTGTTTTTCAGCATACGGTACTGGCAAACTTCGTATCATTGAAAGGTAGGATGAATGATAATCATGAGAACGGTATCATTAGCAGTAATCAGTATGGATTCATGAAGAATCGTTCTTGCCAAACCAATCTACTAACCTTCTATGAGGAGGTGAGTTGCCATCTAGATAAAGGAAGGCCCGTAGACGTGGTGTATCTGGATTTTGCAAAAGCATTTGACACAGTTCCCCATAAACGTTTACTGTACAAAATAAGGTCCGTTAGCATGGACCATAGGGTGAGTACATGGATTGAAAACTGACTACAAGGGCATGTTCAGAGGGTGGTGATAAATGAGGAGTACTCAGAATGGTCAGGGGTGGGTAGTGGGGTTCCCCAGGGTTCTGTGCTGGGACCAATCCTATTTAATTTGTTTATAAACGATCTGGAGGATGGGATAAACAGTTCAATCTCTGTATTTGCAGACGATACTAAGCTAAGCAGGGCAATAACTTCTCCGCAGGATGTGGAAACCTTGCAAAAAGACCTGAACAAATCATGGGGGAGGGGCGACTACATGGCAAATGAGGTTCAATGTAGAAAAATGTAAAATAATGTATTTGGGTGGCAAAAATCTGAATGCAATCTATACACTGGGGGGAGAACCTCTGGGGGGATCTAGGATGGAAAAGGACCTGGGGTCCTAGTAGATGATAGGCTCAGCAATGCCAAGCTGCTGCTAACAAAGCAAACAGAATTTTGGCATTAAAAAGGGGATCAACTCCAGAGATAAAACGATAATTCTCTGGCTCTACAAGACTCTGGTCCGGCCGCACCTGGAGTATGCTGTCCAGTTCTGGGCACCAGTCCTCAGGAAGGATGTACTGGAAATGGAGCGAGTACAAAGAAGGGCAACAAAGCTAATAAAGGGTCTGGAGGATCTTAGTTATGAGGAAAGGTTGTGAGCTCTGAACTTATTCTCTCTGGAGAAGAGACGCTTGAGAGGGGATATGATTTCAATTTACAAATACCGTACTGGTGACCCCACAATAGGGAGAAAACTTGTCACAGAAGGGAGTTTAATAAGACTCGTGGCCACTCAATAAAATTAGAAAGAAAAGAGGTTTAACCTTAAACTACGTAGAGGGTTCTTTACTGTAAGAGCGGCAAGGATGTGGAATTCCCTTCCACAGGCGGTGGTCTCAGCGGGGAGCATTGATAGCTTCAAGAAACTATTAGATAATCACCTGAACGACCGCAACATACAGGGATATACAATGTAATACTGACATATAATCACACACATAGGTTGGACTTGATAGACTTGTGTCTTTTTTCAACCTCACCTACTATGTAACTATGTAACTATCTAACCGCTTCCCAACCAGCTGCTGTCATTATACAGCGGCAGGAAGGCTCTTTCCCATGAATTGCTGTAGCTGTACGTTGGCTCCCTTAAGAGCCATAGCAGGCGTGCGCGCCTGCAGCACGGCGGGGGGACCCGATGCACGCGGCCGTGATGTCTGCTGGCCACCCGCGATCGCAGGAAGGAGAGTCGGAACGGGGATCTGTCAACGTAAACAGACAGATCCGCGTTCTGACAGGTGAGGAGAGAGAGATCTGCTGTTCCTAGTGATCAGGAACAGCGATCTCTCTCTCCTCCACAGGTCAATCCCCTCCCCCCCACAGTTAGAAACACCTCTCAGGGAACAATGAACCCCTTGATCGCCCCCTAGTGTTAACCCCCTTCCCTGCCAGTGTCATTTATACAGTAATCAGTGGCTATTTTTAGCACTGATCGCTGTATAAATGTCAATGGTCCCAAAAAAGTGTCAAAAGTGTCCGATCTGTCCGCCGCAATGTCGCAGTCCTGCTAAAAATCGCAGATCACCGCCATGACTAGTAAAAGAAAAAATAATAATAAAAATGCCATAAATGTATTCCATAGTTTGTAGACGCTAAAACTTTTGCGCAAACCAATCAATATACGCTTATTGTGATTTTTTTTACCAAAAATATGTAGCAGAATACATATCGGCCTAAACTGATGAAGAAATTTGTTTTTTTTCCATTTTTGGGGGGGGATATTTAATATAGCAAAAATGTAAAAATATTGTTTTGTTTTTTTTTTTTTTCAAAATTGTCGTTCATTTTTTGTTTATAGCGCAAAAAATAAAAACCGCAGAGGTGATCAAATACCACCAAAAGAAAGCACGACTGCGCAATTGTCAGTTAAAGCAACGCAGTGCCGTATCGCTAAAAATGGCCTGGTCATGAAGGGGGTTAAAGTCACGTTCGTCCTCCGTATTGTGCGCCCTTGTCACCTCCCTCTGGCACAGGAAGATTTGTGGTATCGCACACTAAATCACACTCACACATTGTGACCACATAAAAAAAATTCCCCCCCCCTCCCCCGATACAGATGACATTTGTGAGAGCGGCTCCTTCTCGCTTCTCGTACGTCTTCTCTCTTCCAGGTAGGGAGGAAATCGACATGAGAACCGGTTAGTGTGCGGAAATCTCCGGACCTGGTTTTATGACTGTTTATTGTGCAGTGGATGGGCAAAGTCTGGAGTTTCACAATACAAAATGCAAATTTACAGATGAAAGTAAGAATTTGTTTTTTCCCCTCGAAGCAAGCAGATGTATGAGAACGAGGCGCAGCGCGTGCCCGGATCCTAGCAGATGTATGAGAACGAGGCGCAGCGCGTGCCCGGATCCTAGCAGATGTATGAGAACGAGGAACAACACGTGCCCGGATCCCAGCATGTGTATGAGAACGAGGCCCAGCGCGTGCCCAGATCCCAGCAGGTGTATGAGAACGAGGCGCAGCGCGTGCAAAGATCCCAGCAGGTGTATGAGAACGAGGTGCAGCGCGTGCAAAGATCCCAGCAGGTGTATGAGAACGAGGCGCAGCGCGTGTCCGGATCCCAGCAGGTGTATGAGAACGAATCGCAGCACGTGCCCGGATCCCAGCAGGTGTATAAGAACGAGGCACATCGCCTGCCCGGATCCCAGCAGGTGTATAAGAACGAGGCGCAGCGCCTGCCCGGATCCCAGCAGGTGTATATGAACGAGGCGCAGCACCTGCCCGGACCCCAGCAGGTGTATGAGAACCAGGCGCAGCGCCTGCCCGGACCCCAGCAGGTGTATGAGAACGAGGCGCAGCGCCTGCCCGGACCCCAGCAGGTGTATGAGAACCAGGCACAGCGCCTGCCTGGATCCCAGCAGGTGTATGAGAACGAGGCGTAGCGCCTGCCCGGACCCCAGCAGGTGTACGAGAATGAGGCGCAGCGTGTGCCCGGATCCCAGCTGGTGTATGAGAACGAGGCGCAGCGCGTGCCCGGATCCCAGCAGGTGTATGAGAACGAGGCACAGCAAGTACCTGGATCCCAGCAGGTGTATGAGAACGAGGCGCAGCACATGCCCGGATCCCAGCAGGTGTATGAGAACGAGGCGCAGCGCATGCCCGGATCCCAGCAGGTGTATGAGAACGAGGCGCAGCGCATGCCCGGATCCCAGCAGGTGTATGAGAACGAGGCGCAATGCATGCACGGATCCCAGCAGGTGTATGAGAACGAGGCGCAGCACGTGCCCGGATCCCAGCAGGTGTATGAGAACGAGGCACAGCACGTGCCCGGATCCCAGCAGGTGTATGAGAACGAGGCGCAGCGCGTGCCCGGATCCCAGCAGGTGTATGAGAACGAGGCACAGCACGTGCCCGGATCCCAGCAGGTGTATGAGAACGAGGCGCAGCGCGTGCCCGGATCCCAGCAGGTGTATAAGAACGAGGCGCATCGCCTGCCCGGACCCCAGCAGGTGTATGAGAACCAGGCGCAGCGCCTGCCTGGATCCCAGCAGGTGTATGAGAACGAGGCACAGCACGTGCCCGGATCCCAGCAGGTGTATGAGAACGAGGCGCAGCGCCTGCCCGGACCCCAGCAGGTGTATGAGAACCAGGCGCAGCGCGTGCCTGGATCCCAGCAGGTGTATAAGAACGAGGCGCAGCGCCTGCCCAGACCCCAGCAGGTGTACGAGAACGAGGCGCAGCACGTGCCCGGATCCCAGCTGGTGTATGAGAACGAGGCGCAAGGTGTGCCCAGATCCCAGCAGGTGTATGAGAACGAGGCGCAAGGTGTGCCCAGATCCCAGCAGGTGTATGAGAACGAGGCGCAGAACGTGCCCGGATCCCACCAGGTGTATGAGAACGAGGCGCAGCGCGTGCCCGGATCCCAGCAGGTGTATGAGAACGAGGCGCAGCGCGTGCCCGGATCCCAGCAGGTGTATGAGAACGAGGCGCAGCGCGTGCCCGGATCCCAGCAGGTGTATGAGAACGAGGCGCAGCGCGTGCCCGGATCCCAGCAGGTGTATGAGAACGAGGCGCAGCGCGTGCCCAGATCCCAGCAGGTGTATGAGAACGAGGCGCAGCGCGTGCCCGGATCCCAGCAGGTGTATGAGAACGAGGCGCAGCACGTGCCCGGATCCCAGCAGGTGTATGAAAACGAGGCGCAGTGCATGCACGGATCCCAGCATGTGTATGAGAACGAGGCGCAGCGTGTGTCTGGATCCCAGCAGGTGTATGAGAACGAGGCGCAATGCATGCACGGATCCCAGCAGGTGTATGAGAACGAGGCGCAGCACGTGCACGGATCCCAGCATGTGTATGAGAACGAGGCGCAGCACGTGCCCGGATCCCAGCATGTGTATGAGAACGAGGCGCAGCACGTGCCCGGATCCCAGCAGGTTATGAGAACGAGGCGCAATGCATGCACGGATCCCAGCATGTGTATGAGAACGAGGCGCAGCACGTGCCCGGATCCCACCAGGTATATGAGAACAAGGCGCAGCGCGTGCCCGGATCCCAGCAGGTGTATAAGAACGAGGCGCATCGCCTGCCCGGACCCCAGCAGGTGTACGAGAACGAGGCGCAGCGCATGCCCGGATCCCAGCAGGTGTATGAGAACGAGGCGCAGCGCCTGCCCGGACCCCAGCAGGTGTATGAGAACCAGGCGCAGCGCGTGCCCGGATCCCAGCAGGTGTATAAGAACGAGGCGCAGCGCCTGCCCAGACCCCAGCAGGTGTACGAGAACGAGGCGCAGCACGTGCCCGGATCCCAGCTGGTGTATGAGAACGAGGCGCAAGGTGTGCCCAGATTCCAGCAGGTGTATGAGAACGAGGCGCAGCACGTGCCCGGATCCCAGCAGGTGTATAAGAACGAGGCGCAGCGCCTGCCCAGACCCCAGCAGGTGTACGAGAACGAGGAGCAGCACGTGCCCGGATCCCAGCTGGTGTATGAGAACGAGGCGCAAGGTGTGCCCAGATTCCAGCAGGTGTATGAGAATGAGGCGCAGCGTGTGCCCGGATCCCAACAGGTGTATGAGAACGAGGCACAGCACGTACCTGGATCCCAGCAGGTGTATGAGAACGAGGCGCAGCGCGTGCCCGGATCCCAGCAGGTGTATGAGAACGAGGCGCAGCGCGTGCCCGGATCCCACCAGGTGTATGAGAACGAGGCGCAGCACGTGCCCGGATCCCAGCAGGTGTATGAGAACGAGGCGCAGCACGTGCCCGGATCCCAGCAGGTGTATGAGAACGAGGCACAGCACGTGCCCGAATCCCAGCAGGTGTATGAAAACGAGGCGCAGTGCATGCATGGATCCCAGCATGTGTATGAGAACGAGGCGCAGCACCTGCCCGGATCCCAGCAGGTGTATGAGAACGAGGCGCAGCGCGTGCCCGGATCCCAGCAGGTGTATGAGAACGAGGCGCAGCACGTGCCCGGATCCCAGCAGGTGTATGAGAACGAGGCGCAGCGCGTGCCAGGATCCCAGCATGTGTATGAGAACGAGGCGCAGCGTGTGTCTGGATCCCAGCAGGTGTATGAGAACGAAGCGCAGTGCGTGCCCGGATCCCAGCAGGTGTATGAGAACGAGGCGCAGCACGTGCCCGGATCCCACCAGGTATATGAGAACAAGGTGCAGCACGTGCCCGGATCCCAGCAGGTGTATGAGAACGAGGCGCAGCACGTGCCCGGATCCCAGCAGGTGTATGAGAACGAGGCGCAGCACGTGCCCGGATCCCAGCAGGTGTATGAGAACGAGGCGCAGTGTGTGTCTGGATCCCAGCAGGTGTATGAGAACGAAGCGCAGCGCGTGCCCATATCCCAGCAGGTGTATGAGAACGAGGCGCAGCACGTGCCCGAATCCCAGCAGGTGTACGAGAACGAGGCGCAGCACGTGCCCGAATCCCAGCAGGTGTATGAGAACGAGGCGCAGCACGTGCCCGAATCCCAGCAGGTGTATGAGAACGAGGCGCAGCGCGTGCCGGATCCCAGCAGGTGTATAAGAACGAGGCGCAGCACGTGTCCGGATCCCAGCAGGTGTATGACAACAAGGCACAGCACGTGCCCGGATCCCAGCAGGTGTATGACAACGAGGCACAGCACGTGCCCGGATCCCAGCAGGTGTATGAGAACGAGGAGCAGCACGTGCCTGGATCCCAGCAGGTGTATGAGAATGAGGCGCAGCACGTGCCTGGATCCCAGCAGGTGTATGAGAACGAGGAGCAGCACGTGCCTGGATCCCAGCAGGTGTATGAGAACGAGGCGCAGCACGTGCCCGATTCCCACCAGGTGTATGACGAGGCGCAGCGCATGCCCGGACCCCAGCAGGTGTACGACAACGAGGCGCAGCACGTGCCCGATTCCCACCAGGTGTATGAGAACGAGGCGCAGCACGTGCCCGATTCCCACCAGGTGTATGAGAACGAGGCGCAGCACGTGCCCGGACCCCAGCAGGTGTACGACAACGAGGCGCAGCACGTGCCCGATTCCCACCAGGTGTATGAGAACGAGGCGCAGCACGTGCCCGATTCCCACCAGGTGTATGAGAACGAGGCGCAGCACGTGCCCGATTCCCACCAGGTGTATGAAAACGAGGCGCAGCACGTGCCCGGACCCCAGCAGGCGTATGACAATGAGGAGCAGCGCGTGCCCGGACCCCAGCAGGTGTATGAGAATGAGGCGCAGCGCGTGCCCGGATCTTAGCAGGAACTCCGCCTACGGCACACAAGAAATGAGAGAACATCCCCCCGCCCCTCTTCCTTTGTTATTACTCCTTGAATAATCGCTCTTCGCAATTCGCCCGTCTTCGCTACAATGTATCTCCAATAAAGTACGAGAAAGGAAACCGCTGGGTCAAAGTCAACTCGATCCTCGTTAGTTTCCCCCGTCTGTTTTTTCTAAGGGCCCGTTCACACCACATGCATTTTTGACTTCACTCCAGCTGCATAGACCCCATGGAAGCCCAAGCTGCGGCCCCAGGGGCCTCATGTGGCCCTTTGGTATATGATGTGTGGCCCTCGGACCTCAGCAGTCTGTAGTGGGAGCATTGCTTAGCCACTTGCTCGGCAGGCCTTTTCTGGAACTTTTGTTTGCAAGTTTAAAGGGCCGGTTCACACCACATGCAGTCCAGAAATATTTTTTTGACACTTTGACTTTAAAAAAAAAAAATGTCTTTACGCCTGAGAACCGGAAGTGAAGTCAGAGGTCGCTCCGGTCCTCCAAGGGCATAGAGACAAGTGGGGGGGGGGCATCTTGCCCTCACTCGACTTCCTGCCCAGCAAACGGACGCATCGGATCGCTTCCGGGTTTACAGACGACTCCAGTAAGCTGAGAAACGAGCGGCAGGAGGGGAGGGAGGGGGGTTGGGGGGCATTTCTCCTCCTGCCTCTAGAAGTGATCCCGCGGCAAATGTGCCACTGGGATCACTTTTATCAGACACCGAATCGCCCACAGAAAAAAACGATAGCGGGGTTATGGCAGCTATCTGCCGCCATAGCAACAGTATTTAACGTCAAATTCTAGATTTACGGTGGGCGGGTTGGCAGGTGAGAAGGTTGATAGCATTGATCCCATGCCAGCTTTTCATATCGTCTTCTGAAGTACCTCCCCCCGCCAACAATGTATCCCGTCCAGGGCCAGATTTATAGAGGGGGCAAAAGGGGAAATTGCCCCGGGCCTCCCTGACAGAAGGGGCCCCCTCTATACAAAAAAAATATATAAAACCATATAAAAATGATGTATAAAATAATAAAACAAAAAAACAATAAAATATAAGATGTATATTAAAAAAAAAACGTACTTTCTTTAATTAAATGTATCTTGGGAAGTAATATGTGGCCGGCCGTCATCTCTAAAACTCTGGACTGATATATTGTATCCTTTTTCAAAAACAAAATTTGGGGGGGGCTCAAGCAAACCACACATGCACGTGCGTGGGCACAGGTGACCTCCGCGTGACGTCGTGTCTTCCATTGAGAATGTAAACCAACTCTGTGTATAAGGGGGGCCCCCCCAACCTAAAGTGCCCCCCACCCCCAAGGTCTAAGACCCCCATACACACTATTAGATTTTCTGCAGATTTTTGTCTTCAGATTTACCAAAAACCATATAATATGAGGTCAAACCTTAAGAGTTTCAATCTGTATGCGATCAGGCAGGCCCTCGCACTACATGGTTTTGGTACATCTGAAGACAAAAATCTGCAGAAAACCTAATGGTGTGTATGGGGGGCTTTACTCTGACCCCGATCCTGTCCTCACTCTCTGACCCTCATTTCCTCTATTAGGTCTGCAGTCTCTGACAGTCCTCTCCAGAATTACATACACTATATTACCAAAAGTTTTGGGACGCCTGCCTTTACACACACATGAACTTTAATGACATCCCAACTTTAGTCCGTAGGGTTCAATATTGAGTTGGCTCCGCCCTTTGCAGCTATAACAGCTTCAACTCTTCTGGGAAGGCCGTCCACAAGGTTTAGGAGTGTGTCTATGGGAATGTTTGACCATTCTTCCAGAAGAGCATTTGTGAGGTCAGGCACTGATGTTGGATGAGAAGGCCTGGCTCGCAGTCTCTGCTTTAATTCATCCCAAATGTGTTCTATGGGGTTGAGGTCAGGACTCTGTGCAGGCCAGTCAAGTTCCTCCACCCCAAACTCGCTCATCCATGTCTTTATGGACCTTGCTTTGTGCACTGGTGAGCAGTCATGTTGGAACATGAAGGGGCCATCCCCAAACTGTTCCCCACAAAGTTGGGAACAGGCCTTCTCATCCAACATCAGTGCCTGACCTCACAAATGCGCTTCTGGAAGAAAGGTCAAACATTCCCATAGACACACTCTTAAACCTTGTGGACGGCCTTCCCAGAAGAGTTGAAGCTGTTATAGCTGCAAAGGGCGGAGCCAACTCAATATTGAACCCTCCGGACTAAGACTGGGATGTCATTACAGTTCATGTGTGTAAAGGCAGGCGTCCCAATACTTTTGGTAATATAGTGTATATTGGACATTATGTGTGGTCCTCTGGTGTTGTCAGGGGCTGCACTTGAAACCCCCTTTAGCTCATAAGTTGACAATCGCTGGTATACACAGGCCTAAAGTCCAGGTCATCCTATGGGCATCGTTCACACTATTGCATTGCAAACGCACGGAAAGGTGCACAAATGCATGTAAATGCACAAAAATGCACCATAACCCAGTGCAGAGCACAGAAAAGCCCAAAAGAAGAAAGAGGGTGGAAGTGACCTCAAAAGAAGTGCAAGCTTCACAAATCGTAAAACAAAAAATCGCAAATCGTAAAACAAAAATCGCAAATCACCCCGTACTAGCAAGGTGGACCTAATAAAGGGGGTCCAACCCGCTACTAGCAAGGAGGACCTAATAAAGAGGGTCCAATCCGCTACTAGCAAGGTGGACCTAATAAAGAGGGTCCAATCCGCTACTAGCAAGGTGGACCTAATAAAGGGGGTCCAATCCGCTACTAGCAAGGTGGACCCAATAAAGAGGGTCCAATCCGCTACTAGCAAGGTGGACCTAATAAAGGGGGTCCAATCCGCTACTAGCAAGGTGGACCTAATAAAGGGGGACCTAAAAAAGGGGGTCCAACCCCGTACTAGCAAGGTGGACTTAATAAAGGGAGTTTAACCCGCTACTAGCAAGGTGGACCTAATAAAGGGGGTCCAACCCGGTACTAGCAAGGTGGACCTAATAAAGGGGGTCCAACCCGGTACTAGCAAGGGGGACCTAATAAAGGGGGTCCAATCCGCTACTAGCAAGGTGGACCTAATAAAGGGGGTCCAACCCGCTACTAGCAAGGGGGACCTAAAAAAGGCGGTCCAACCCACTACTAGCAAGGTGGACTTAATAAAGGGAGTTCAACCCGCTACTAGCAAGGGGGACCTAATAAAGGGGGTCCAACCCGATACTAGCAAGGTGGACCCAATAAAGGGAGTCCAATCCGCTACTAGCAAGGGGGACCTAATAAAGGAGGTCCAACCCGGTACTAGCAAGGAGGACCTAATAAAGGGGGTCCAACCCGATACTAGCAAGGAGGACCTAATAAAGGGAGTTCAACCCGCTAATAGCAAAGTGGACCTAATAAAGGGGGTCCAATCCGCTACTAGCAAGGTGGACCTAATAAAGGGGGACCTAAAAAAAGGGGGTCTAACCCCGTACTAGCAAGGTAGACCTAATAAAGGGGGTCCAAACCCGCTACTAGCAAGGTGGACCTAATAAAGGGGGTCCAACCCGCTACTAGCAAGGGGGACCTAAAAAAGGGGGTCCAACCCCGTAGTAGCAAGGTGGACCTAATAAAGGGAGTCCAATCCGCTACTAGCAAGGGGGACCTAATAAAGGGGGACAATCCACTACTAGCAAGGTGGACCTAATAAAGTGGCCGGGGAGGGTAGATCTTGAGACATTTCATTTACAGATCTGAATTTGCCACCAGCATATGAGTGCATGGGCGCATTGCATATCATAGAGTTACCTTCACATCCAAAAAAAGAAAAGGCTAAGAATCTAAGCGCCAAATTTTTAATTTAAATATTTCTTTAATTTAATTCTAGCATTTACCAATTAAAGCAATATAGTCACAATAGTCACATTGTAATATAATAGGGAATATAAACAGGAAGAAAGCTGGGGGGAGGGGTGAGCAGCAACACAGATTTTTGTTTCTGCAAGCTTACACATCTTGTATAGGAAAACAACGGGCTGCCATACAGTTTTCAAGTTTTACTTTGTTGTATCGATGTATCCAGCTTATTTCTTTATATAAGACTGCCTCGTATATTATCCTTTTTGATATGTAATTATTATATTTGTGTACGCCGATTGTGTAATACCAAGCCTGTCAATAAACCTTTTGTAAAAGAAAAACATGGGGCTAAATTTAGAGCAGTACAATAAAACCACAAAACGCCTGAATGCCTAAAAACTTGGCGCTTTTAGGTGGAGTAGTGTGCCAGACATACACTATATTGCCAAAAGTATTGGGACGCCTGCCTTTACACACACATGAACTTTAATGGCATCCGAGTCTTAGTCCGTAGGGTTCAATGTTGAGTTGGTCCACCCTTTGCAGCTATAACAGCTTCAACTCTTCTGGGAAGGCCGTCCACAAGGTTTAGGAGTGTGTCTATGGGAATGTTTGACCATTCTTCCAGAAGCGAATTTGTGAGGTCAGGCACTGATGTTGGACGAGAAGGCCCAGCTCGCAGTCTCCGCTCTAATTCATCCCAAAGGTGTTTTATCAGGTTGAGGTCAGGACAGTCAAGTTCCTCCACCCCAAACTCGCTCATCCATCCATGTCTTTATGGATTTTCCCGAAACAATCCCAATTTTGGGACCCGTCCCGGAGACCCGTCCCGGAGGCCGTCCCGATTCGGGATTTTGCCTTTGTCCAGGGAAATCGGGAATGTTTTTGGCTCTGCAGCAGTTCTGGCTCCAACAAAATGGCCGCTGGCGCCGCTGCGAGATCTCTTTCCCCTTGTGTTCAGTGGAGAGGGGAGGGGGCTCGATCCGTGCAGCCAATAAATCGGCTTCTCTCTTCACAATTCTCCTGCACACTGAAGCTGGGGCTAGCTGCACAGATCAGCCCCTCCCCTCTCCACTGAACACGAGGAACGAGAGGAGACACATGGAGATGCAGCCAACCCTCCGTCTCGGCCGTGGAGTAGGTTGGAGCTTGTGACAGAACACACCGATCTGTAAGAGGCACTCCGCTGGGGACACCTGATGTAAGAGGCACTCCGCTGGGGACACCTGATGTAAGAGGCACTCCGCTGGGGACACTGACCGCAGGGGGCACCTCATGTAAGAGGCACTCCTCTGGGGACACCTGATGAAAGAAGCACTCTGCTGGGGACACCTGATGTAAGAGGTACTGTACTGGGGACACTTGATGTAAGGAGGCACTCTGCTGGGGACACCTGATGTAAGGAGGGACTCTGCTGGGAATGCCTGATGGAAGGAGGGACTCTACTGGGAATGCCTGATGTAAGGAGGCACTCCGCTGGGGACACCTGATGTAAGGAGGCACTCCACTGGGGATACCTGATGTAAGGAGGCACTATGCTGGGAATGCCTGATGTAAGGAGAGATTCCACTGGGGGGGGAACCTGATGTAAGGAGGGACTCTGCTGGGAATGCCTGATGGAAGGAGGGACTCTACTGGGAATGCCTGATGGAAGGAGGGACTCCACTGGGGACACCTGATGGCATCTGGTGGCAGGGGACACACTCAGGGCTCCCACTCATTCTACATTATGGTGAGTTGAATGATTTCATTTTATATTACAATGTAATAATAATAATAATGCGCTGCAAACATCCACACACCATAACAACCATGGTGCTGGGATAATTGAAGCGCTAACAGCAGGTGTTTGGAGTATCTTTATCTGCTAATTGTTAAACTTTATGGAATACACATATTTCTATTGTGGTGTAGGATCTGGGCCTGCTGTCCCTCCATCCCATTGTATCTAATTTCATCTTTGTTTCGTGTTTGAACCTTTCCGTGTCCTGAAGAAGCCTAACGGCGAAACGCATAGACGTACAAAGGCTCACTGCACATAAACACAGATGCATATATGCTACTTTTTTTATCTCTTTTGATCATTCTATGTTATGTTAAATTCTAATAAACTTGTTTATACTATTCTTCCGCTCCATTGTTTTCTTAGCCTATAAAGTCCGCCCTTTTGGTAATACTTAGTACTACCCCTTTTTTTGTCTCCAGAATATTTTGGACGTGGCTATTTTAGTGCATCCTTTTTCCTTAATCCCTGAAAAACAACCCCACATCATAATCCCCCCTCCAACAAATGATTTGGACCAGTGCAAAAATCAAGGCCCATAAAGACATGGATGAGCGAGTATATGAATGTTTATCATTGGAAAACAAATCATGTGTCCAAAGCTGCATGACAAGTCTCCCAAGTGTGAATGGAGCCTAAATCAACTCCAATGTTCCAAGATGTCCTTCTTGACTTTAGGGAGGGACCTGGGTACCACTGACAAGAGAGATACTTGGGGGAAGTCCCCAACACTTGAGATGCACATTGTTTTGTATACAGAAAAAAAAAACAATTTCCCAAAAGGTTGCTACAGGGTGACAATCCCTCCAAACGTGTAGCTAGGTGCCAGGCTTATTGGAAAATCTCCACCACTGGCTGGGGGCCTCAGGGTACATATGGATTAATTCAACGGGAGTTCGATATCGGAGGTAGACATAAACATGGCGTTTCTGACATCTGTGTGTAAGACCTCCTAAAATCATTATATATGTTTGAAAATGCATTAAAAAAAACACATAAATGAATGATGTTGTGGTGATTGTTGCTTTGGATGATAGGAAATAAACGTAGACAATATACAGTGAATGGGGATGAAGCTATAGGGTTCGGTTTGAACCCTGAAGGAAGCTGATAATGGGCGGGCATGCTTGTGGCAGGTTAGGTCAATGTCCGGACCAGCAGAGTTCACATTTAGCAATATGACGGGATTGTTAGGTCAATGTCAGTGACCTCATATGGTCATATAAGGTCAATGATGTCACAAGCATTCCCACCCATACATGCAGCTGTAGGGCAAAAGCCTTCTTCAGGGTTTGGCCAGAATAAAGGCTCAGATCGAACCCAAGCTCATCCATATTCCCCAACACCCAAAATGCAGAGTGTCACCAGAATACCATTTAGAACAAACAATAGGGATGTTTATTGTCACAGAGGAAAAGGTGATGTTTTGGGGCCACTGAGGACCCCTTCCTCAAGCAACAGTGACTTTGTTGTTTGGAATGTTACATGAGACTGACTTCACCTGCATGTAAAGACTAAGCAAGGCTTTTAGAGTGGATGGGTTTAATCAGCATGGAGGGTGTAAATCAAATGTTAAAATATACTGCAGCAGCTGAGAGAGGAGACTTGCAACATTGTATCTTGTATTTTATAATTTTATCAACATTGTATCTTGTATAATTGTACCTTGTATTGTATCTTGTATGCTGACAGGTCTCTTTCAAGTTCAGAAGATGATATCAAGTTGTTTTTGTTCTCTGCAGTAGGGAAGTTTTGCCTCCTCTGGCTTCCCAGTGGTTAGTACTTCTGTCTGGCAGCACTGGGGTTGTCGGTTCAAATCTCAGCCATGACACTACCTGCCTGGAGTTTGCATGTTCTCCCTGTGCCTGTGTGGGAGTGCGGACTATTGAATATGGCGTGTGGACTATGAAGAATGATTTACTTGTGAGTATTGACTATGGAATAAGGAGAATGTATTATGGAGTGTGGACTATGGAGTATGGACTATGAAGCATAAACTATGGACTATGGAGTATGGAACAAGGAGAATGGATTATAGATTGTGGACTATAAAGCAGGAACTATGGACTATGGAGTGTGGACTATGGAAAGCAGGAGTACGAACTATAGAGAATTGTCTACAGAGTATGGACTGTGGATTATGGATTATAGACTATGAAGTATGAACTATGGACTATGGAGTATGGACTATGGACAATGAAGTATAGACTATGCAGTATGGACAATAGAGTAAAGACTATGAACTATGGACCATAGAGTATGGACAATAGAGTATGGACTTTGGACAATAAAGTATAGACCATGGAGCATGGAGTATGGACTATGGAGTATGAAGTATGGACTATGATGTATGGACAATAGATTATGGACAACAGAATGTAGAATATGGACTATGGACTATGGATTATGGACTATGGAGTATAGACTATGGGTATAGACTATGGATTATATAGAGTATAGACTATAGAGTACAGATTTTGGAGTATAGACCATCGAGTATGGACTATGGAGTATAGACTATGGAGTATGGACTATGGATTATAGACAACAGAATATAGACTATGGAGTATGGACTATGGATTATAGACAACAGACAACAGAGTATATACTATGGAGTATGGACTATGGATTATAGAAAATACAATGGAATATGGACTTAGAGTATAGACTATGGATTATAGACAATAGAGTATAGACTTTGGAGTATGGACTATGGATTATAGAAAATACAGTATAAACTATGTAGTATGGACTATGGAGTGTGGACCATGGAGTATAGACAACAGAGTATAGACTATAGAGTATGGACTATAGACTATGGAGTATAGACTATGGATTATAGACAATAGACTATGGAGTATGGACTATGGAGTATAGAGTATGGACTATGGAGTATAGACTTTGGAGTATGGACTATGGAGTATGGACTATGGAGTATGGACTATGGAGTATGGACTATGGAGTATAGACTATGGAGTATAGACAATAGACTATGGAGTATGGACAATAGACTATGGAGTATAGACTATTGAGTATAGACTATGGCGTATGGACTATGGAGTATAGACAATAGACTATGGAATATGGAGTATGGAATATAGAGTATGGAGTATAGACAATAGACTATGGAGAATAGACTATGGCGTATGGAACATAAACTATGGAGTATGGACTATGGAGTATAGACTATGGATTATGGACTATGGAGTATAGACTATGGAGTATGAACTATGAAGTATAGACTATAAAGTATGGACTATGGAGGTTAGACTATGAAGTATGGACTATGGAGTATAGACTATGGAGTATGGACTATGGAGTATGGACTATGGAGTATGGACTATGGAGTATGGACTATGGAGTATAGACTATGAAGTATGGACTATGGAGTATAGACTATGGAGTATGGACTATGGAGTATGGACTATGGAGTATGGACTATGGAGTATGGACTATGGAGTATAGACTATGAAGTATGGACTATGGAGTTTAGACTATGAAGTATGGACTATGGAGTATAGACTATTGAGTATAGACTATTGAGTATGGACTATGGAGTATGGACTATGGAGTATAGACTATGAAGTATGGACTATGGAGGTTAGACTATGAAGTATGGACTATGGAGTATAGACTATGGAGTATAGACTATGGAGTATGGACTATGGAGTATGGACTATAGAGCATGGACAACGGAGTATAGACTATGAAGTACAACCTATTACATTAGGGTGAGCACCCCAGAGTTCAAACACACGTGCCTCTCTCTGTAGCCTCAGCTGCACTAGACAGTGAATGAATGGGAAGTGCTCTGTGCTGAGCGGCTTCCTGTTCATTCACAAACCTAAGCATAGTAAACACAGTTTATGACACAGGTTATGAATGGACACAGTGAATAAGTCTGTTCACTGTGTTCATTTAGAAAAGGAAGGGGCTATTAAATGACATATTTACTAGACCCTTCCCCCACTGTCCATCCTGAATCACCCCCCTGCAGCAGCAGATAGGGGGAGAGGAGGGAAGCCAGCAGCACTGTGGAGCCAACACGGAAGGAAGTACAGGCTGAAAGGGGAATCAGCACCGCATGCAGGGATTAGGGTGTGCCCATGCACACCTGGCACACCCCCTGTGTATGCCTATGAGTATAGATTATGAAGTATAGACTATGGAGTAAGGACTCTGGAGTATGGACTATGGAGTATAGACTATGGACTATGGACTATGGAGTATACCTATGGAGTATAGATTATGGACTATGGAGTATAGACTATGGAAAACGGACTATGGAGTATAGACTGTGGAGTATGGACTATGGAGTATAGGCTATGCAATACAGACTATGGACTATGGAGTATGGACTATGGAGTATAGACTATGGACTATGGACTATGGAATACAGACTATGGAGTATGGACTATGGAGTATGGACTATGGAGTATAGACTATGGAGTATGGACTATGGAGTATGGACTATGGAGTATAGACTATGGACTATGGAATATAGACTATGGAGTAGGGACTAAGGAGTATGGACTATGGAGTATGGACTATGGAGTATGGACTATGGAGCATGGACTATGGACTATGGAGTATAGGGTATGGAGTATGGACTATGGAGTATGGACTATGGAGTATGGACTATGGCGTATAGGCTATGGAGTATGGACTATGGAGTATAGACTATGGAGTATGGACTATGGAGTATAGACTATGGAGTATAGACTATGGAGTATGGACTATGGAGTATGGACTATGGAGTATAGACTATGGAGTATGGACTATGGAGTATGGAGTATAGACTATGGAGTATAGGGTATGGAGTATGGACTATGGAGTATGGACTATGGAGTATAGACTGTGGCGTATAGGCTATGGAGTATGGACTATGGAGTATGGACTATGGAGTATAGACTATGGAATACAGACCATGGAGTATGGACTATGGAGTATGGAGTATGAACTATGGAGTATGGGATGTGTAGGGTGCAAAGAGCAGTGCACATAGCTGCAATTATTTTGCATGGCTTGTTCCAAACAAATGGAAGTGAGGAGGAAAAGGGAAGATCTGGGAACTCATAGGAGACATTACAAGAAGGCAGAAAACACAGTACGAAAACATTTCATGAAAAATAGATGACAGGACCACTGAGTAGTGGATGTGTATGGATTATTTTTTGGATAAGAAGGATATTGTTAAGAGTCACTCTAAGGAATTTCCCCGCCCCCAGAATAAACTTTATGACATACAGACTTTTACTGACACAATAAAATGTATACAATGTATAGACCGAGGTCTTTCGACGTGGGGATTCCATTTCTTCATACCGGTAACTCTGCTGTGTAAATAACTTTTTCCAGAGCTCTCAGCTCCGCCCACCTTCAGAAATGTCTACAATGGAAAACAATCCCTCTGACTTTGTTCTACACTCTGAACATGTTACATTGTTTCCGTCAGCCCCGTCGCTGTGCGGAGGAAGCTGATCTTCCGTGGTGACTCTCGGGGTAGATGAAAGGAGGGTGTGCGCAGCATCCTGCAGGTAAAACGAAAACAGGTTTATTTATAACATCAAAGAGACTTCTGAGAAGAGACAGACGGGGGGAGCCCAAAAAAATCTGAGTACAGCCAGGGAGGTGGGGAGAAGATTGAGACGGGCCATCAAACCACTTCCAGATGCTTCTACAAACAGATCAACCGCCATCGCCATTCCACCGCCGAGGGTCCCGATTACAAAGGAGGAATGCCTGATTTTCACGGACGTTGGTCATTGGTGGCCCATTCCGCTCTTCTGAGTACTCTGTACATTTTTGTTTATTAAAAATCTTACAAACATAATAAAAAACATATTTTACATATATACAAAATAAATAAAAATATATATAAACAAAAATAGCTTAGAAAAAAACATAAAGAAAACTAAATATAGTAACCTAAACAAAGCCATAACCTCCACCTAAACATCCTCAGGCTAAGAAACCAATACACATGTAACCCTGCATGGAGCTTTTTTTCCAAAAATCCAATCTTATATAAAAATCTAGGGGACGTGAAATGACAGAAGAAAAGCCGCACACCCAGAGACTGACAAACAGCAGCTACGAAGACCTAACATTCCTCCACACCTTTGTCCAGGCCCCCCGGCCACCACCTGTCCTTCTCAAGACCCCAAATCTTCCCAACCTCACCCAGAATGTCGTCCACCACCACCTCGACAGGAAGGACTTTTTTTCCAGATGGAGACCTGACACCGTGCATTCCATGTGAAGAAACGGACCACTGAGCTAACTAGAAAAAGTGTCTCAAAATCGAAATCCCGATGTGTCTCAAAGGCCCCGTACGACCACTCTGCAAAACTCAAACGGGAAAGGAAAGGGATACCCAGAGTATTACCCAGAGTACTCTGAGTATTCTGTACTTTCCACATACAAATAATAAGGTTCCATGTCTCTGTTCTGGATGGAGCAGGGAAAGGTTGGACCCTCTGCCAGGTTTTTTTTTTATTGGTGATTGTGTCCTCGCTGCGGAGATTCACCTTCTCTGTTTGTCAAGGTGATGGGAAATCCAAAATTTTTCAATGGGAACACTTATGCCGCGTACACACGAGCGGACTTTCTATCCTACTTGGTCCGGCACACTTTCCGACGGACTTTGTCCGCCAGGTGCGCCGGACTTTAAAACGAACGGACTTGCCCACACACGCCGGGATTTTCCGGCGGGCTAAGTCCGCCCGTCTTTCCGACGGACTTTCGCCGGAGTTCCGGCGGACTTTCAGAATGAACGGACTTGCCCACACCCGGACAAGTCCGTTCATTTTGAACGTGACTCAGGTGCGACGGGACTAGAAAAGGATGTCAATCTTGCCGCTTTTATCGGCTAGATTGACACCTTGCGAGCCCCGTCGCGGGGCATACCAGGCCCTTAGGTCTGGTATGGATTATAAAGGGGAACCCCGCTACGCCGAAAAAACGGCGTGGGGTCCCCCTAAAATCCATACCAGACCCCGATCCGAGCACGCAGCCTGGCCGGTCAGGAAAGGGGGTGGGGACGAGCGAGCGCCCCCCCCCCCTCCTGAACCGTACCAGGCCGCATGCCCTCAACATGGGGGGTGGGTGCTTTGGGGGAGGGGGGCGCCCTGCGCCCCCCCCCCCCAAAGCACCTTGTCCCCATGTTGATGAGGACAAGGGCCTCTTCCCGACAACCCTGGCCGTTGGTTGTCGGGGTCTGCGGGCGGGGGCTTATCGGAATCTGGGAGCCCCCTTTAATAAGGGGGCCCCCAGATCCCGGCCCCCCACCCTATGTAAATGAGTATGGGGTACATGGTACCCCTACCCATTTACCTAGGAAAAAAGTGTAAGTAATAAAACACACCACACAGGTTTTTAAAATATTTTATTAAACAGCTCCGGGGGGGGGGGTCTTCTTCCGGCTTCGGGGGTCCCTCCGCTTCATCTTCTCCCGGCGTCCGGTTGGTTCTTCTCCGCTCTCCGGCCTCTTCTCCCGGTGTCGCAGGTCTTCGGCCGGCCCCTCCGCTCTCTTCATGTAGCTCTATTGCGAGCGGAGGTCCGGACTTCTGGGCTTCTTGGCTTCTTGGCTTCTCTTCTCTTCTCTTCCCCCAGATGTTGACACGACGCTCTCTCCGGCTGGACTGGTTTCTGAGGGCTGCGTTGTGACTTATATAGGCGGAGACCCCGCCCCCATATGATGTCACAGTCCCTGGGCATGCTGGGACTGTGACGTTTTAGGGGGCGTGGTCGACCACGCCCCCCGACCACGCCCCCTAAAACGTCACAGTCCCAGCATGCCCAGGGACTGTGACATCATATGGGGGCGGGGTCTCCGCCTATATAAGTCACAACGCAGCCCTCAGAAACCAGTCCAGCCGGAGAGAGCGTCGTGTCAACATCTGGGGGAAGAGAAGAGAAGAGAAGCCAAGAAGCCAAGAAGCCCAGAAGTCCGGACCTCCGCTCGCAATAGAGCTACATGAAGAGAGCGGAGGGGCCGGCCGAAGACCTGCGACACCGGGAGAAGAGGCCGGAGAGCGGAGAAGAACCAACCGGACGCCGGGAGAAGATGAAGCGGAGGGACCCCCGAAGCCGGAAGAAGACCCCCCCCGGAGCTGTTTAATAAAATATTTTAAAAACCTGTGTGGTGTGTTTTATTACTTACACTTTTTTCCTAGGTAAATGGGTAGGGGTACCATGTACCCCATACTCATTTACATAGGGTGGGGGGCCGGGATCTGGGGGCCCCCTTATTAAAGGGGGCTCCCAGATTCCGATAAGCCCCCGCCCGCAGACCCCGACAACCAACGGCCAGGGTTGTCGGGAAGAGGCCCTTGTCCTCATCAACATGGGGACAAGGTGCTTTGGGGGGGGGGGGCGCAGGGCGCCCCCCTCCCCCAAAGCACCCACCCCCCATGTTGAGGGCATGCGGCCTGGTACGGTTCAGGAGGGGGGGGGGGCGCTCGCTCGTCCCCACCCCCTTTCCTGACCGGCCAGGCTGCGTGCTCGGATCGGGGTCTGGTATGGATTTTAGGGGGACCCCACGCCGTTTTTTCGGCGTAGCGGGGTTCCCCTTTATAATCCATACCAGACCTAAGGGCCTGGTATGCACCGCGCTCGCCGCAATAGGAAGATTTGTTTTCCTATTGCAGCGAGCGCGAGATGCAATACCATCCCCTCGTGTCGCACTTGGTCTGTCGGACCAGCCTACACACGAGCGGGCTTTCCGTCGGACCAGCACACACACGAGCGGACTTTCCGCCCGAAACTGAGTCCGACGGAAAGATTTCAAACATGTTTGAAATCTAGGTCCGGCGGGCTTTTGGGAAGAAGTCCGCCGGAAAAGTCCGCCGCCGCCCACACACGGGCGGATTGTCCGGCACACTCTGGTCCGCCGGACCAAGTATGCCGGAAAGTCCGACCGTGTGTACGCGGCATTAGTCCCGTGCCAGCTGGGGAGATTTCCTCTCACTTCCTGTTGCATCTCTGGGACAGGAAGCAAAGGGAAATCTTCTCAATAGGAACAAGCTTGAGTTGGGTTTGACCTCATGTTCTGCTGAACCCCGAAGGAAGCCGTCAATGGGCGAAGGATTCTTGTGACATCGTGACCTAATATTGTCACATGGTGGTCGCATGTCCATGTTAGGTCAATGTCGATGACCTAATATGGTCATATTAGGCCAATGATGTCACAGGCATCACCATCCCTTTGTGTATGTGCAGCTACACGGTGGGAAATGTCCCAGCCGCAGCTGATTGGTCCGGCAGTGACATTTCAGGGCTACGTATGACCCCCCCCCCCCTTTTAGGCATCAGTGACCATGGATGGAGCCCTCAGTGGCCCCAAAACATTGCATAATCCTTTGTAAAAAAAAAAAAAAAAAAAAGGCCTATCATAGATGTGTGCACAGGGTGTGCTGGGTATGCCTGGGCACACCCTAATCTGCCCATGCGGTGCAGATTCCCCTTGCTGTCCAGGCCCCCCTGCCAGCGCTGCCGGCTTACCTCCTCTCCTCTCCCATTGGCTGCTGTGGGGGATCGTTTCAGGATGGAGAGTGGGAGAAGGGGACAGTAAATGTCATTTGCAGGCTCCTTCCTTTTCTGAAAGAACACAGTAAGTGATCGGCACTGTGTTTACTATGTTTCAGTTTGTGAATGAACAGGAAGCCGCTCAGCACAGAGCACTTCCCATTCATTTACTTCCAGTGCAGCTGAGGCTGTAAAGAAAGGGACTGGGGAGTCTCTGTCCTCAGTCCCTTTCTCTGTCTCAAAAGGTGAGATATCTGTGTAGACCCCTGATATTTCACCAAAGCCTACATTCGGCCTTCTAATGCAATAGGCTGCAAACACCCATGAGGCCTATTCACACTTGTGCATTGCAGTTCTCTGACTTGCACTCTGTGGGTAAGCAGTGGTCTCTCTGCAAGGGGTCCAGCCCCCTCCCCCCTACTTCTTCCACACAGAGAGCAAGGTCCTTTTCTGTAACATGCTGGCAGGTGACAGGCTTTCTGCTCAGGCTGTGGCTGCTTTCTGAAGAAAACCAACTCTAACACTCTGCTGCTCTGGTGCGTTAATGCATGCACTTTGCAGGATAACATGTGCTGCATTAAGGTAGCCCAGTCATTCACAGAAGGAAATAATTAAATGCATGCGGTAATTAAAGAGGAACTACAGTCTGCTCACATAATTTGTAATTAAAACATCTTTGCCATTCTGAAGCTTCCCTCCAACCACTTTACCTATTATTTTATATATATACTGTGGATTCTGTACTTGCCAAACATGCTGCAGAAATCTCCCTCCACCGAATCTGGCTGCAGCCATTTTAACTGTGGGTAGCTGAAGCTGCTGCCTGTTCACTTCCTGGATTTACACAGACACACAGAGGCACATTTCCAGCTCTGCAGCTCTCATTGGCCCTCTTATGACCCACCCCCCCTCCCTTCCTGGCAAACTCTCATTAGAGAGAGCTGTGCATGATGCAATAAGCCTAGGCTAATGACTAGACAAGAATACAGTGGGCTGTATAAAGTATTTATTGGCAGAAAAAAGATGGAAAGATGAAAAAATGACTGAAGTTCCGCTTTAAGTAGTGGTCCAGGCATGCGGTATTTAAGGAATGTGTATGATCTGAACTGGCTGTTATGGAGCCGGCAGCCGCCGGTGTCCTTAACGACTAGTAACTGTCATCGTTGTTAAGGAGCTGGCAGCCGCCGGAGTCCTTAACGACCAGTAACTGTCATTGTTGTTAAGGAGCTGGCAGCCACCGCCGTCCTTAACGACCAGTAACTGTCATTGTTGTTAAGGAGCTGGCAGCCACCGCCGTCCTTAACGACCAGTAACTGTCATTGTTGTTAAGGAGCTGGCAGCTACCGCCGTCCTTAACGACCAGTAACTGTCATTGTTGTTAAGGAACTGGCAGCCGCCGGAGTCCTTAACGACCAGTAACTGTCATTGTTGTTAAGGAGCTGGCAGCCGCCCGCGTCCTTAACGACCAGTAACTGTCATTGTTGTTAAGGAGCTGGCAGCCGCCGGTGTCCTTAACGACCAGTAACTGTCATTGTTGTTAAGGAGCTGGCAGCCGCCGGTGTCCTTAACGACCAGTAACTGTCATTGTTGTTAAGGAGCTGGCAGCCGCCGGTGTCCTTAACGACCAGTAACTGTCATTGTTGTTAAGGAGCTGGCAGCTGCCTGCGTCCTTAACGACCAGTAACTGTCATTGTTGTTAAGGAGCGGGCGGCCGCCGCGTCCTTGACAACCGACGAGTAATCAGCTGTCAGTGGGATTAATGTAAAGAAAAGAATTGGCGGCATTAAAAACTCAAGGAAAAAATGGCATGGGGTCCCCTCTCTCCCCAATCCATGCCAGGGCCTTCGGGTCTGGTATGGATTTTGGGGAGGGACCTCACGTCATTTTATGTGGGGAAAGCCGCTGACAACGGGATAGGACACAGTGGCCGCCCGCTCCTCCAGTGCCCATCAGTGGAGGAGAAAAAATACTTATTTACAAAATTTTCTGACAGAAACTAAGAAAACCTTTTTTTTTTTCAACATTTTCGGTCTTTTTTTATTTGTTTTGCAAAAACCAAAAAGCCCAGCGGTGATTAAAAACAACTTGCGGACCGCCCGCCGTCATTATACGGCGGATGTTTGACGTAGAACACCGGGGTTATGGCAGCAGATAGCTGCCATAACCCTGGTATATTCTTAAATGGAGGGTGGTCCTCTTTCTGATAAAAGTGGTCTCTGCTGCGGATTCGCCGTAGCGGCGGAGACAATCGGGTCCTCTCCCCTCTGAGACATGGAGCCAAGTGAGGGAAAGATGGCCCCCCCCGCTCGGCTCTATAACATTGGATGACGGAAGCAACATCAAACGTCACTTCCACCCAATGGTCTTCAAGGGGAAATTTATTTGTATTTTTTTTTAAAAAGACATTTATATTTTTTTTATTGCATTTTGGTGTAAATATGAGATCTGAAGTCTTTTTGATAATAAAGAGGTCCTGTCATGTTTTTTTCTATTACCAGGGAAGTTTACATCCCTTGCAATAGGAATAAAAGTGACCAAATTTTGTTTTTTTTATAAAAGGACAGTATAAAAATAAAAATAAATAAGATTTTTTTTTTTTTTTAAAGTGTCCCGTCCCACCAAGCTCGCGCGCAGCAGCGAACGCATACGTAAGTCGCGCCCCGCATATGAAAACGATGTTCAAACCACACATGTGAGGTATCGCCGCGATCGTTAGAGCGAGAGCAATACAATAGCAAAAGACCTCCTCTGTATCTCAAAACTGGTAACCTGTAGCAATGTTTAAACATCGCCTATGGAGATTTTTAAGGGTCAAAGTTTGTCGCCATTCCACGAGCAGGCGCAATTTTGAAGCGTGACATGTTGGGTATCAATTTATTCGGCGTAACATTATCTTTCACAATATTAAAAAAAAATTGGGCTAACTTTACTGTTGTCCTATTTTTTTAATTTAAAAAAGTGTATTTTTTTCCCAACAAATTGCGATTGGAAGAGCGCTGCGCAAATACGGTGTGACAGTAAAGTATTGCAGCGGCAGCCATTTTATTCTTTTTTTTTTTTAATTCCTTTATTGCCATTTTATTCTATAGAGCTTCTGAAAAAAAATATATAATGTTTGGGGGTTCTAAGTAATTTTCTATCAAAAAAAAAAATTGATATTAACCTCTTCACTCCGCCCGCCGTCATATGAAGTGACGGACTTTGAGCGGGAATATCTGAATGACAGGTGTAGCTACAGACATCATTCAGATATTTCCGTCTTCCACCAGCGATTCCCTACACCATAAGAATGATCATAGCGGCTGTTCCGCTGCTTGATCGTCCTTACGGGAGGTGAGAGGGGATTTCCCCCCCGCTCCCGCCGCCCTCCGGTGCTTCTACCGACTCAGACAGAGGATCCGCCGGCCCCGGCTGTTGATCATAGAGATTTCCGGTGGACCAGATGGTCGTCAGAGTCTCTATGATCGTCGGAGGCCGGGCGCGATGTCATGACGTCACGCCTGGCCTCTGCATTCAAAAAAACGGCGCCACTTCGGCTGGGAAGCCAGGATCGGTTTATTTTTTATTTATTTTTTTATTTTATTTCAGGCTTCCCAGCCTAGTGGTGAGATGTCGGGTCTTATTGACCCCCCATATCTCACTATAAAGAGGACCTGTCCTCTTTATAGGGGATGTTTGCATCCCTTATAGGAATAAAATAGGAATAAAAGTGATCAAATTTTTTTTTTTTCAAAAAAGAAAAAAAAAAAAGAAAGTATAATTAACAATAAAAAAAAATTAAAAAATATTAAAGCGCCCCTGTCCCCGTGTGCTCACACGCAGAAGCGACCAAACGCATACGTAAGTCCCGCCCACATATGAAAACGGTGTTCAAACCACACATGTGAGGTATCGACGCGAACTTTGGAGTGAGAGAAATAATTTTGTCCCTAGACCTCCTCTGTAACTCAAAACCTGTAACCATTAAAAAAAAATTTCAAGCGTCGCCTATGGGGATTTTTAAGTACCGAAATTTGGCGCCATTCCACGAGCGTGCGCAATTTTGAAGCGTGACATGTTAAGTATCTATTTACTCGGCGTAACTTCATCTTTCATGTTATGCAAAGACATTGGGCTAACTTTACTGTTTTTTTTTTTTTTAAAGCACAAAACTGTTTCTTTCCCAAAAGAAACGCGTTCGAAAAATTGCTACGCAAATACCGTGCGAGATAAAAAGTTGCAACAGCTGCCATTGTATTCTCTAGGGTCTTTGCTAAAAAAAAACACTCATGTAATGTTTGTGGGTTCTGTGTAATTTTCTAGCAAACAAATGCTGATTTTTACACGTAGGAGAGAAATGTCAGAATTGGCCTGGGTGGGAAGGGGTTAACTTGTAAACACAAAGTTTTGAAAAACAGGCCCGGTCCTTAAGAGGTTAAATACCACCAAAAGAAAGCTCTATTTGTGTGAAAAAAATGATAAAAATGTCATCTGTGTACAGTGTAGCATGACCGCGCAATTGTCATTCAAAGTGTGAGAGCGCTGAAAGCTGAAGATTGGCCTGGGGCAGGAAGGGGGGTGTAAATGCCCGGTAGGCAAGTGGTTAAAACAATTGGCAAACAAATCACTTATCACGGTGAAATTGCTACAATTTCAGCAAATCGGTAATTTTGTAGCAAAAGCAATTTAGTGGAAATCATTCGTCCAATCAGGAAGTGAACGTGTGGCGTGCCTGAGTCTGTGTACTCGGTGTGTCACCTCCTCAGCAGGAATCCCTGGAATGGCCCCGGGGTGACAGCCGGTGACGTCAGTCCCTCTCAGCAAACAAGTGGTGTTTACACCTTGTATGTGACCAACGTGCGACACACCCAGCAACGCGGCACGGGCGCACCTTGTCATCTCTCCTGGTCCGGGTCCTGAGCACGTGTGACGTACACAAACATTTTCCCCAAGCCCCGGGGCTACATCGGGCAGGAGGGATGGGGGCCCTATTTATAGACATTCAGGGCCCATTCACGTGCGCTAAGGTAACTTGCGGTCGCTGCATTGTATAGCCGGATTTGCTAAAACTGGAAAGGTGCAGAATCTGGTGCAACTCTCCATAAAAAAACAATCCGCTTCCAGGTTTTACTGTCAAAACTTCATTGAACCAGCTGATGTTAGAAGCTGATTGGCCTGGTGGTGGAATGCCAGGGCCCGGTTATAAGTGTGACCTTTGTGACCCGAGCAGTTTCGCCACTGGTGTCAGTTATTTATTTTTATATATTTATTTTTTACTGATTTTTTTTTTTTTTTTTTACAATATTATTTTTGTAATAATTTTTTACATTTTTTTTTTTTTAGGAGCCCCATTGGGGGGCTTTGGTGAGATATCAGGGTCTAAACAGACCTCTGATGTTTCCCCTTTATGACAGAGAAAGGAGACTGAGGACACAGCCCTCAATCTCCATCTCTGCAGCCTTGACTGCACAGAATGAATGGATAGCAACAGCTCTGTACAGAGGCTTCCTGTTCATTCACAAACTGAAGCATAGTAAACACAGTTTACTATGCTCATACCTCCCAACTTTTTGAGATGGGAATGAGGGACACCTATGTGCAAAAGGTATGTAGACCATAGGTGTGTGCAGCCTATTGCATTAGGGTGTGCCCCCCCCAAAGCTCAAAGACACGTGCCTTTCTCTGCAGCCTCAGCTGCACTGGACAGTGAATGAACGGGAAGTGCTTCCTGTTCCTTCACGAACTGATGCATAGTAAACAGTTTACTATGCTTCAGTTATGAATGAACATAGTGAGTGAGTGTGTTCACTGTGTTCATTTAGAAAAGGAAGGGGCCAGTAAATGACATATTTAGTAGCTCCTTCCCTCGCTCTCCATTTTGAAACATCCCCTGCAGCAGCCGGTGGGAGAGGAGGGATGCCAGCAGCACTGCGGGGGTGGGGGGGGGGTTGCCAGCATGAGGGGGAAGGTCAGGAAGTAGGGGAAATCAGCATCGCATGTAGTGATAAGGGTGTGCCCAGGCACACCTGGCACACCCCTTGCGCACGCCTATGATGTAGACCTAGCACACACACCCCCCTGTCACGCCCCCTTAACCACTTTAAGACCAGCCTCGTTTTGGATTTTAGGTGTTTACATGTTTAAAACAGGTTTTTCTGCTAGAAAATTACTTAGAACCCCCAAACATTATATATGGTTTTTCTTCTAACACCCTAGAGAATACAATGGCGGTCATTGCAATACTTTTTTTTGCACCGTATTTGCGCAGCGGTCTTATAAGCGCACTTTTTTTGGAAAAAATTCACTTTTTTGAATAAAAAAATAAAACAACAGTAAAGTTATCCCAATTTTTTTTTATATTGTGAAATATAATGTTACGCCGAGTAAATTGATACCCAACATGTCATGCTTGAAAATTGCGCCCGCTCGTGGAATGGCGTCAAACTTTTACCCTCAAAAATCTCCATAGGCGACGTTTAAAAAATTCTACAGGTTGCATATTTTGTGCTACAGAGGAGGTCTAGGGCTAGAATTATTGCTCTCGCTCTACCGGTCATGGCGATACCTCACATGTGTGGTTTGACCACCGTTTTCATATGCGGGCGCTACTCGCGTATGCGTTCGCTTCTGCGCGCAAGGTCGTCGGGACAGGGAGGTTTTAAAATTTTTTTTTTTTTTTTTTTATTATTTATTTTACAATATTTTATTTATTTTTACACTTTTAAAAAAAAAAAAAAAATTGTGTCACTTTTATTTCTATTACAAGGAATGTAAACATCCTTGTAATAGAAAAAAGCATGGCAGGACCTCTTAAATATGAGATCTGGGGTCAAAAAGACCTCAGATCTCATATTTACACTAAAATGCAATAAAAAAAAAAAAAAAGTCATTTAGAAAAATGACATTTGAAAAAATATGCCTTTAAGAGGCGTGGACGGAAGTGACGTTTTGACGTCGCTTCCGCCCAGCAGTGTCATGGAGACGAGTGAGCGCCATCTTGGCCTCACTCGTCTCTATACACACCACGGCAGAGGACGAGATCGCCTCCGCCGCTACCGACGGCTCCGGTAAGCGGCGGAGGGCACCGGATCGCGGTGGGAGGGGGGGGGCCCTCTCCCGCCACCGATAAAAGTGATCTCGCGGCGAATCCGCCGCAGGGACCACTTTTATCTGAAAGCCGGCCGCCGCACGAAAACGGGGATACCGGGGTTATGGCAGCTAGCTGCTGCCATAACAACGATATCCCCGTTCAAACTTAGGACGTACATAGTCGTGCGGCGGTCGGGAAGTGGTTAAATAAGATTTATACAAAAAAAATGATGAGTTAAACCCACAAGTATTTTTTTTTACCACTACTATTCCTTTATATTGGCTTTTGAAATTTACAATTGCAGCCATTTATAAATTGGATGAAAGGTTTAGCGCTGGGAAACACTTTTTGAAAGATAAAAAGTGCATTTTATATACAATTATATAGATCGGACCAGAATGAGGGACAAATGAGGAGGAAAGAGGGACAGAGGGACATTGCTCCAAATCAGGGACAGTCCCTCCAAATCCGGGACCGTTGGGAGCTATATTGTTAGAGGCTGCAATCATGGGCATGTTAGAGGCTGACAGAGGGACATTGTTCCAAATCAGGGGCAGTCCCTCCAAATCTGGGACAGTTGGGAGCTATGTATGCTTCAGTTATGAATGAACAGAGTCAGTGATCGGTACGGATCACTGACTCTTCATTCAGAAAAGGAAGGGGTTGGCAAATTCCATATTTACCAGCTCCTTCCCTGCTCTCCATCCTGACCCCTCCCCCACCGCAGCAGGAGAGGGGAGGGGGGGGACAAGGCAGAGCTGTGCTGGGGATGGGGGGGGAGAGGGGGGAAAGAGCAAAGGGGGGCTGCAGAAAGAAGCTGTATAGGAGGAACGGCAGGGGGCAGCTGCCTATAGAGGGTTTAATCTCTCCATCTCCTCTCCTGCAGTTGCTGAGTGCCCACTTTTCCTCCTCTCCCTCACGCCGGCGTTCAGCGGCTCCAGGAGGAAAACAGAGAGATCAGTTCCTTTATATGCAGCGGCCCCCACCACCCCTCCTATCCAGGCATACAGGGTGGCTGAACATGCCCCCCGCAGCATGGGGCCGGGTCGCAATTGCGACCCCCGCAACCCTTGAAGGTACGCTCCTGCTCGGCAGCTGTATGCTCTTCCGATCGGTACTCGTTTACAGGGCTGTAGGCATATATACAGTATGCCCCGAGCATACAAAGTCCATAGTTGAGGCATACAAGGGGTGACAATTAAATTCCTGGAAAGGACTGAGAGAATAAAAACGTTTGCTTACCTATACGCTAGCGGCTGTTGTGGCATTCAAAGTATTCCCCTTGTGAAGTGACGTCGCCACAAACGTTAGAGCGAGAGCAATAATTCTAGCGCTAGCCCCTCTCTGTAACGCTAAACTGGTAACCTGTAAAAATGTGTAAAGCGTCGCCTATGGAGATTAGTTTAAGTACCCCAGTTTGTCGCCATTCCACGAGTGGGGCGCAATTTTAAAGCGTGACGTGTTAGGTATCTATTTTTTTTTATCAAAAAAAGTTTTATTTTTTCATTTGAGGTACATTACATGTTGCATAGAAAAAGAAAAATAAGAAAAGGTAAACAGATCTCATATCCAAAGAATATGCGGAATATAAGACAATAAAATGAAACCACGACAAAGCATAAAGTACAATGACAAATCCTTAAAAGGAAAGAAAATGAATCTGTGTCAAGTGGGCAAAGGTTATACCCTCCCCCACCCCACACAGCACAACCGGGGGGTGGGGCCAACGGGCCAAACAGTAAACAGAAGAGCTCATAATCTACCCGCTCTCCTGGGATTTCCCCCTCTACCATCATAAAGTATGTGTAGAGGTTAGATTTACCTGATAAGGTAAGACAGCAGCGGAATCTATCCTTATCCACTTAAGGACCGAGCCTCTTTCTGAGATTTGTTGTTTACAAGTTAAAAACAGTTTTTTTTAGCTAGAAAATTATTTAGAACCCCCAAACATTATATGTTTTTTTTTTTCACACCCTAGAGATTAAAATTGCGGTCGTTGCAATACTTTCTGTAACACCGTATTTGCGCAGCGGTCTTACAAGCGCACTTTTTTTTTTTGGAAAAAATACACTTTTTTGAATTAAAAAATAAGACAACAGTAAAGTTAGCCCTTTTTTTTTTATATTGTGAATGATAATGTTACGCCGAGTAAATTGATACCCAACATGTCACGCTTCAAAATTGCGCCCGCTCGTGGAATGGCGACAAACCTTTACCCTTAAAAATCTCCATAGGCGACGTTTAAAAAATTCTACAGGTTGCGTGTTTTAAGTTACAGAGGAGGTCTATGGCTAGAATTATTGCTCTCGCTCTACCGATTGCGGTGATACCTCACATGTGTGGTTTGAACACTGTTTTCATATACGAGCGCGACTCGCGCGAGCTCGTCTGGGTTTTTTCTCACCTCACCAGGTGATCCGAGACCACTCAGGTGTTGTAGTTGAGAGGCATAGAACTAGAGCCTAGGGTTAGGTACTGCTGTTCCTCCCCCGATCTTTGCCGTATTGCAGTGTGGAAAGGCTGATCCTAGCCACCTGTTTTTTCCATATCAGAGATCTAAACATGGTATTTACCCACATGAACCATCTACGGGGTATCCACTGAGGGGAATTCATGCATAACATATAACATTTGGGGGCCCCCAGACCATTTTACTTAGGTTTATCCTTCCTATTACCGTCAGTGGTAAGTTCAGTGGTAGTAAGTTTTCTCCTAAATAAGTCAGCGGGTTTGCAGAAACCTGTACCCCCAAGTATTTAAACGAGGGGACAACTTTGAGGGACCTCCTCATCAATCGGTAACGTAATCAGTGGATCATCTAAAGGCAGAAGAACCGATTTGTTCCAATTGATGGAGAATCCCAACAAGGAGCCGAAGTGTTGAATCACCGCCATTGCATTGATGAGGGATTTGCCCGCGTCCCCCAAATAGAGAAGGGTATCATCCGCGTAAAGGGAGATCTTTTCAATGCCCGATACTCTGTTAAATCCCGCAACAGTCGGGGATAACCATATGGTAGCCGCCAATGGCTCAAGGGCTAATGCAAATAACAGGGGTGACAATGGGCACCCCTGTCTCGTGCCCCTAAAGAGGGGGAAAAGGGTCCGAAAGATCTCCATTTATGCGTAACCTAGCTGTAGGGGCCGCATATAACAGCCTCACCCAGGCAATAAAGGTGTCTCCCAGGCCAAAGCGTCTCAGCACCTCCCATAGGTAAGGCCACTCGACACCGTTGAAGGCCTTAGCTGCGTCTAATGATAGAATTGCTCTCTGGCCTGGATTGTCGACAGGCAGCTGGAGGTTGAGAAACAAACCTCTAATGTTAAGGGCTGTGGACCTAGAGGGAATGATCCCCCGATCGATCTTAATGGACAATTTTGTTGGTATCTATTTACTCGGCGCAACATAATTTTTTATAATTTACCCAAAAGTTGGGTTATATATTGTGTTTTTTTGCATTAATATTCATTAAATTGCGTTTGAAAAACTGCTGCGGAAATACCGTGTGGCTTAAAATAATTGCAACAACCATCATTTTATTCTCCTCTGCTAAAAAAGTATATAATGTTTGGGGGTTCAAAGTAATATTTAGCAAAGAAATAACATTTTTTACTTGTAAATAACAAGTCAGAATAGGCCTGGTCTTCGAGTGGTTAATAAATGAAAAGTGTGATTTCTGTATCTTTTTATGATTTGCAGACCATTACAATGACCTGAACAGCTGAAATATATGTGATTTTCTTGCCTCGCTGTGTCTCCCTCAGAGGGCCACCTCCTGTGCGTTGTTATTAGGGGAGGATTATTTCATTAAAAGCGTCTCAGGTGTTGTATAAATCCACCACAGTGCTGAGGTTCGGATGAGGTGACGGCTCCGGGGTCACCCGCATGGAATTCCTTACTTGACATTATATTCTGAATTATATACTGCTAATGAAAGCAGTTCATGGGCCAGCAATGTTCTATCTATGGGCCTCACTGGCACCCACCGATGGACCAGCCTTGGGGATCCTGCTTATGGAATCCAAAGACACATACTAAGGGATGGTCTTCAGCGGCCCTGCAACATCCTATCTATGGGCCTTACAGACACCCACCGATAGACCAACCTTGGGGATCCTGTTTATGGAATCCAAAGACACATCCTGGGGGGTGGTCTTCAAGGGTCCAGCAATGTCCTATCTATGGGCCTCGCAGACACCCACCAATGGACCAACCTTGGGGATCCTGTTTGTAAAATCCAAAGACACATACTTGGGGGGTGGTCTTCAGGGCCCAGCAATGTCCTATCTGTGGGCCTCACAGACACCCAACGATGGACCAACCTTGGGGATCCCATTTATGGAATCCAAAGACACATACTAGGGGGTGATCTTCAAGGGGCTGGCAATGTCCTATATATGGGCCTCACAGACACACAACGATGGACCAACCTTGGGGATCCTGTTTGTGAGATCCAAAGACACATACTGGGGAGGTGGTCTTCAGGGGCCCGGAAACTTCCTATCTATGAGCTTCACAGACACCCAACGATGGACCAACCTTGGCTATCCTGTTTATGGAATCCAAAGGCACATACAAGGGGATGGTCTTCAGGGGCCCGGCAATGTCCCATCTATGGGCCTCAGAGACACGCACCGATGAACCAACTTCGGGGATCCTGTTTATGGAATCCAAAGACACATTCTGGGGGATGGTCTTCAATTCTATTGACATCCACTGACTGACTTGACTAATCTTGGGGATCCTGTTTATGGAATCCAAAGACACTGGGGGGGGGGGGGGGGGGGGGGGGTGGTCAGCTTGTGTGTGGAATTCTGACCATCCTCTTATACGTAATGCTGAAAATACACTAAAAAGTGCGTCCTGACCGCCAACCTTAAAAAAAAAGCCAACAATTAACCCTTCTTTCCCCTAAATCCAAACATTTACCCTCATCCCAAGAATTCAGCCTTGACTTGACTCTTTAAGGGGACCTTCACCCATGAAATGAACCTCCTCTTATCTGCTTCATTCCCCTCTTTCTTAAGCCAGCCATACATGAATCAAAATTTGGTCAGTTTAGCAGGGACCACCCAAATTTTGATCCATGTATGGGCATCCTGGATGTACACAAAGGGGGTAAAACCTTCCGGAGCTAAAGTGGTTAATTGTGGTACACCCTGCCGCTTCCAAATTCCTTGTAGTGTTCAGCCACTACCTACCCCTTGGGATGTCCACGTCACAGTTCTCAGGAGGTGGTGCTTCTGTGAGAGACAAAGTATGGCGCAATTTTGATCCGGGTGCAATTTAAGTAACTGGGAACCAGACATACAATTGACTTGCAGGTCTCTACGGCTGTTTTCAGATTGGTGCACTGTGGTTTTGGCGATTGTATGCATGATTTACACGCAGTTTGTGGTGCATTTCCATTGACTTCTATTAAAACGGGTGTTTTCTGAAAGCGCATCAAAGATGCAGCATACAGGACTTTGATGCGCTTTCATGATAATTCTTGGTCTAATAGAAGTCAATAGGAGTGTGCCTAAAAACGCATGTAAAATATGCATAAAATTGCGCTGTGTCAAAACTGCAGTGCACCATTGTAGACCTAGCCTAACAGTGTCACCAGTATACAGTATATGGAGAATGATACCGGGATCACATAAGCAGATTCAGTTCAAAAAAGATCATTTCAAGTTAGGTCACCAAACATGGGGTGTAGAAACCCAATGTAAAAAAAATGTCTATAGAGACATGTACAAAGAGAAGCTGACTTTTACCTGAATTTTTAACATAGTAACAATAACTTTCATATACATTATCTCACAAAAGTCAGTACACCTCTCACATTTTTGTAAATATTTTCTTCTTCCTTTTCATGTGACAACACTGAAGAAATGACACTTGTCTACAATGTAAAGTAGTGAGTGTACAGCTTGTATAACAGTGTAAATTTGCTGTCCCCTCAAAATAACTCAACACACAGCCATTAATGTCTAAACCGCTGGCAACAAAAGTCAGTACACCCCTAAGTGAAAATGTCCAAATAGGGCCCAAAGTGTCAATATTTTGTGTGACCACCATTATTTTCCAGCACTGCCTTAACCCTCTCGGGCATGGAGTTCACCAGAGCTTCACTGGTTGTCACTGGAGTCCTCTTCCACTCCTCCATGACGACATCACGGAGCTGGTGGATGTTAGAGACCTTGCGCTCCTCCACCTTCTGTTTGAGGATGTCCCACAGATGATCAATAGGGTTTAGGTCTGGAGACATGCTTGGCCAGTCCATCACCTTTACCCTCAGCTTCTTTAGCAAGGCAGTGGTCGTCTTGGAGGTGTGTTTGGGGTTGTTCTCATGTTGGAATACTGCCCTGCAGCCCAGTCTCTGAAGGGAGGGGATCATGCTCTGCTTCAGTATGTCACAGTACATGTTGGCATTCATGGTTCCCTCAATGATCTGTAGCTCCCCAGTGCCGGCAGCACTCATGCATTCCCAGACCATGACACTCCCACCACCATGCTTGACTGTAGACAAGACACACTTGTCTTTGTACTCCTCACCTGGTTGCGCCACACACGCTTGACACCATCTGAACCAAATAAGTTTATCTTGGTCTGATCAGACCACAGGACATGGTTCCAGTAATCCATCTCCTTAGTCTGCTTGTCTTCAGAAAACTGTTTGCGGTCTTTCTTGTGCATCATCTTTAGAAGAGGCTTCCTTCTGGGACGACAGCCATGCAGACCAATTTGATGCAGTGTGCGGCGTATGGTCTGAGCACTGACAGGCTGACCCCCCACCCCTTCAACCTCTGCAGCAATGCTGGCAGCACTCATACGTCTATTTCCCAAAGACAACCTCTGGATATGACGCTGAGCACGTGACCTCAACTTTTTTGGTGGACCATGGCGAGGCCTGTTCTGAGGGGAACCTGTCCTGTTATACCGCTGTATGGTCTTGGCCACCGTGCTGCAGCTCAGTTTCAGGGTCTTAGCCGAGGCCAGTGATGGCGAACCTTGGCACCCCAGATGTTTTGCAATTACATTTCCCATGATGCTCACCTACACTGCAGAGTGCATGAGCATCATGGGAAATGTAGTTCAAAAACATCTGGGGTGCCAAGGTTCACCATCACTGGCCTAGGCCATCTTTATGTAGAGCAACAATTCTTTTTTCAGATCCTCAGAGAGTTCGTTGTCATGAGGTGCCATGTTCAACTTCCAGTGACCACTATGAGAGAGTGAGAGCGATAACACCAAATTTAACACACCTGCTCCCTATATTATATATTATATTAATTAGAGCAGAGACTGCGAGCCAGGCCTTCTTGTCTAGCATCAGTGCCGGACCTCACAAATGCTCTTCTGGAAGAATGGTCAAACATTGTGGACAACCTGTTGTTGCTGTTATATCTGCAAAGGGTGGGCCAACTCGATATTGAACCCTACGGACTAAGTCTGGGATGCCATTAGAGTTCATGTGTGTATAAAGGCAGGTGTCCCAATACTTTTACACAATATAGTGTATATAAAACCATTTGACCATTTGACTCAGTGTCGGAGGTCTCACTCTTGGTGGGCACTACAGGTTCTTTATGGCATATTATTTATTTTATTAATTATGAAACAAACAACAAACCAGCTATTCGTCAATGTATGTCTCATTATGCAAATGACCTATAAGGAAATGTCAGATAAATCCCATATCGGGGACTCATTTGATGTTCTTATCTGCAAATGTGAAACCAACTTCCTCCATCCTGACAGGACACTATGTTCAAAACCTTAAAAATATATACATATATCATGTCTGGAGGTACAGATTTATTGCTGGGGTGTGAAAGATAATGTCAAAATGAGCAAAGAGCTGCTCTACTTTGCCCATTTACTAACAAGCAGGAAAAATGTAGAACAGCCCACAAAAGTCATACGATGTACATCTATCATCAATCATGTCCTCCAGTGATGTAGATCCATGTCACCAAAGAAACCCTAAAATAATTTTTAGGTCTCAGGGAACCCCTTCTAAAATCAGTTCATATCTGGTCAGTGGGAAAAATACCCCTTACATGGGTGGCCGTTGGTAAGAAAAACCCGCTACGGTAGCCAAAATGCCACCTTTGCAGACAGCTAAAATAGTTATTGGTGTCATACATCTGGGCTCTGCCAAGTGGCATTGGCCTCAGCACTATTCAGGCTCCATCAGATGGGAAATCAATCGACCACAGCTTAAGGTACCCCAGCAACCTCTGGAGAAGGAATGAGCTCATAGTTTGTTCACACGCTGTAGTTTTTAACCATTTAGTGGAAGTCAAATGTTATAGATCGTAGCAGTATTTCCACCATTACTATCTATGACAGCCTGGTTGCTAAGGAAATGGTAAGTGCCAGTACTCCCTACATCCTTAGCAACCAGTGACATCAACTGGCTCTGTTCATTTACTGTCCAGGAATCCCTGCCGAAGGGATGGAGACAACTCAGACATCATTGTCCGAATGTGGTCACATGGCCATATTTGGGCAATGAAGTCACTTGGGAGACCCTTGCTCTTACTTTCAGTGGTCAGTGGGCACGAGCAGTTGTTGGGGTTGGTCATATTTGTCAGTCAGCTGTATTTTTTTATTTTTTTGGGCATTGTGATTGACATAGATCTTTTTTTTTTTACCGGACGCCGTGATTTATGATAGCTGTACATCGTAGGACTTTTCTGGATTGTATTTTTTAATAAAGAACTTGTCAAAAACTGTGTGCTTTTATGTAACTTTACACTTTTATGTGTGAATGAGTAGGAGTATTATGTACTCCTTACTCATGCAAATGGAAGGGGGGGGGGGTAAACGTTCTGCTTACCCCCTTGCCTGCAGACCCCCACAACCACCAAGCCAGGCTTGTAGGGAAGAGGGACATGTCCTCATCAACATGAGGGAGCGGAATCTGGGGGATCCCTTTTTGTTAAAGGGTGCTTCCAGATTCTGATTACCCCCATACTTACAGACCCCCACAACCACCATGACAGGGTTGTAGAGAGGAGGCCCCTGTCCTCATCAACATGAGGGAGGTGAACCTGGGGATCCCTTTTTGTTAAAGGGGCCTTCCAGATTCTGATTACCCCCTTATCTTCAGACCCCACAACCTCCAAGCCAGGGTTGTCCGGAAGAGGGACATTTACTCATCAACATGAGGGAGGGGAACCTGGGGGATCCCTTTTTGTTAAAGGGGGCTTCCAGATTCTGATTACCCCCTTGCCTGCAGACCCCCACAACCACCATGCCAGGGTTGTAGAGAAGAGGCCCCTGTCCTCATCAATATGAGGGAGGGGAACCTGGGGGATCCCTTTTTGTTAAAGGGGGTTTACAGATTCTGATTATCCCCTTGCCTGCAGACCCCCACAACCACCAAACCAGGGTTATAGGGGGAGGCCCTTATCTTCATCAATGGGGGGGGATCAATGTTTTTTTGCTTTGGTTCATGTCCTCCAAAACAGGGTCCAGACCCCCCCCATGCTATTTGGTTAAAGTGGAGTTCCACCCAAAAATGGAACTTCCACTTTTTGGATTCCTCCCCCCCTCCGGTGTCACATTTGGCACCTTTCAGGGGGGAGGAGGGAGCAGATACATGTCTAATACAGGTATTTGCTCCCACTTCCTGGCATAAATCACCGCGGCGCTTGCGGTGACCTACGCCCTTTTCCGGCGCCTACCCCGTCCTCCCCCGCTGTATTTTGGGAGACACAGAACACAGCAGGGACCAGATAGGACGCGCAGCGTGACTCGCGCATGTGCAGCAGGGAACCAGGAAGTGAAGCCGCACGGTGCACGGCTTCACTTCCTTATTCCCACACCGAGGATGGCGGCGGCAGCAGCCGAGAGCCAAAGGACGAATCCGCTTCGGCTTCCGACATCGCGGTCTCCCTGGACAGGTAAGTGTCCATATATTAAAAGTCAGCAGCTGCAGTATTTGTAGCTGCTGGCTTTTAATATTTTTTTTTTTCGGCGGACCTCCGCTTTAACAATCACTTGCCTATTAGCCTTTTTTTTCTTTTTATTATTATTTTGCTGAAAGTGGATTATACAACAACAGCCTGATATCCAGAACAGGATATGCTGAGGATATGCTGAATGAGGAATGCTGCTATTTCACTCCTGATTTGGGACATAGATTGTGTGTTTTATATTGCACTTTGCACTTTGAAAAATTATAAGGTTTAATCACCTAGAGTTATTTCTGATTTATCATAGGTCAGCTTAAGCACATTTATTTATCATTTTTATTTTTATTTGGTTATTCTGGCACTTAGCACTTATTGTAATCATCTATATGGTATTTTTTCAATCTAGCGCAGACACATTTGTATATTTTTTTAGCACCATTCACACGGTTATGGAACGTGATTAGTGTTTGCAGCTGTTTTTTCACTCAGGTTTTATTTCACATTTTTTATAAGGCATTAACCCTTATGTGGCTCGCAAGGCTTATCTATATTTAGCCTGATATCCAGGCTTACATAACAAACAGCAACACTAGACAGCAGCACACAACCATCAGCACAGCTCCAGGCTAACGTAAATCCAGTCTAACATGCTAATATTTTCAGAACACGTCTATCTAAACAAAACGGTCTTTTATAATATTACATTTTTGTCGTCTCCCATACCCATGTATTACATACATAAGGCAATAGATACCCACAAAACACATGAGTAATGCATAGATTTTCCCACGCATAAAGCATTAATAGTAGAAAACTCGACATCACTATTCCACAACACTATACATTGGGCAAAATGTTAATTCTAGAGGTGAGAAAATAAAATCATCTATTCAGATACAGTAGACATATTGTTAGTCCATCCTCCCCACACCTTATCAAATGTATTAGGAACACGTCTGCTAATATAAGTTGCCCTACAAAACAGTAGAGCCTTGATGATGCCGCTTTCCAGGCTGAGACAGAAGGAGCTGCGGATTATTTCCAAGAAATAATTATACATTTCCTGGCATAATATCATCAAGGATCACCTTTTTGGGGGCCAGAGAGTCTACCATTCCCAAAAGACATATTTCAATAGACGGCCTTATAAAAAGCATTGTAACATCCTGAATACATTAGACAACTTCCGTCCAAAACCTTTGTACAGCTGTGCACTCCCAGAATACACAGTATCTTTTCATGTGACAACACTGAAGAAATGACACTTTGCTACAATGTAAAGTAGTGAGTGTACAGCTTGTATAACAGTGTAAATTTGCTGTCCCCTCAAAATAACTCAACACACAGCCATTCATGTCTAAACCGCTGGCAACAAAAGTGAGTACACCCCTAAGTGAAAATGTCCAAATTGGGCCCAATTAGCCATTTTCCCTCCCCGGTGTCATGTGACTCGTTAGCATTACAAGGTCTCAGGCGCAGCGCTTGCGCAGTACGGAGGACAAAGGAGATGCCGAAAGTGTCCGAACATGAACAGCTGTTCATGAGCTGTACACAGCACCTGCGCAATTAACACTACATTGTGCCACACGCTCCTGATGCTCGTGCAACTCTGCAAGGGATGGGTGTAAGGGCGGATGCATACAGAAGATGGCCGGAGCTCATACGATGGGGGTGTATTTCTCAAAGGGGCGGATCTTTGTAACCCGCCCATCAACATTGAACTACCCGCCCTTATCAGCTCTGCCCATCATTGTAAAACTGCAAAGACGTGTAGTTTACACGCTTATCAATATTACATCCGCCCCTTTGAGAAATCCACCCCCATCGTATGAGCTCTGCCCATCATGCGGCCTCTTCTGTATGCATCTGCCCCTTGCAGAGTTGCACGAGCATTGGGAGCATGCGGAAGCGTGGGGCACAATGTAGTGTTAATTGCGCAGGCGCCGTGTACAGCTCATGAACAGCTGTTCACGTTCGGAGATTTTCGGTATTTCCTTTGTCCTCCATACTGCGCAAGCACTGCGCCTGCGCGGTACAGGGCGGACGCTATCCAACGGGGGACCTTTCTCGACAAGACACCGGCAGCACTCATGCAGCCCCAGACCATGACACTCCCACCACCATGCTTGACTGTAGACAAGACACACTTGTCTTTGTCCTCCTCACCTGGTTGCCGCCACACACGCTTGTCACCATCTGAACCAAATAAGTTTATCTTGGTCTCATCAGACCACAGGACATGGTTCCAGTAATCCATGTCCTTAGTCTGCTTGTCTTCAGCAAACTGTTTGTGGGCTTTCTTGTGCATCATCTTTAGAAGAGACTTCCTTCTGGGACGACAGCCATGCAGACCTATTTGATGCAGTGTGCAGCGTATGGTCTGATCACTGACAGGCTGACCCCCCACCCCTTCAACCTCTGCAGCAATGCTGGCAGCACTCATACGTCTATTTCCCAAAGACAACCTCTGGATATGACGCTGAGCACGTGACCTCAACTTCTTTGGTGGACCATGGCGAGGCCTGTTCTGAGTGGAACCTGTCCTGTTATACCGCTGTATGGTCTTGGCCACTGTGCTGCAGCTCAGTTTCAGGATCTTGGCAATCTTCTTATAGTCTAGGCCTATTTTTATGTAGAGCAACAATTCTTTCTGGATCCCCAGAGAGTTCTTTGCCATGAGGTGCCATGTTGAACTTCCAGTGACCAGTATAAGAGAGTGAGAGCGATAACACCAAATTTAACACACCTGCTCCCCATTCACATCATTCACAACACTAACGAGTCACATGACACCGGGGAGGGAAAATGGCTAATTGGGCCCAATTTGGACATTTTCACTTAGAGGTGTACTCACTTTTGTGGCCAGCGGTTTAGACATTAATGGCTGTGTGTTGAGTTATTTTGAGGGGACAGCAAATTTACACTGTTATACAAGCTGTACACTCACTACTTTACATTGTAGCAAAGTGTCATTTCTTCAGTGTTGTCACATGAAAAGATAGAAGAAAAGATTTACAAAAATGTGAGGGGTGTACTCACTTTTGTGAGATACTGTAGATCTTTATACCACTAGAGGGATCACCAGCAAGAGGAAGGCGGTCCTGATCCTTCTATATCAATACAAACCTGGGTATCGCCCTTTGGTGACACCAGACCTTTCTTTTATCTATTCCCTTTATCAGGGGCATCAAACACAATTTCATCGTGGGCCACATCAGCATTACGGTTGCCCTCAAAGGTTCGGTTGTATCTGTAAAATTAGATGTCCAGAGCACCCCACCCCCTTACATTGGATGTCAAGAGTCCCGCACCATCCCTTACATCACGATGCACCCCCCCCCTTTTGCTGCTGCAGGGTGGAGCTGGAGGGGTGTACTCACTTTTGTGAGATACTAAATGTATTAAATCCGCCCTAGAAGAAGTGCACCACCAGCAACTGGATGACTGAGTGGGAGAAAGTGGCGGCCGGTACTCCATTTTTTGGAGTTGGGGGGGGGGGCGGCAAACTAATGCCACAACGGATGGGTCGCAATGAGATTACAGTGTATGGATGGGGGGTGTACTCACTTCTTCTGGCAAGCCAGGAGGACCCCGCTGTAGGACTTCTCCCTGCAGCTCTGGGTCACCACCAGCGTGTCATTCACCATCTGCTCCACCGGGACCGGCACCAGCGTGCCGACCCGCAGCTCCTGCCCGGCCTCGGCCTACATGCTCGCTCTGGCTTCGGGATGCCAGCTCCGGCCCTCCCAGGCACGGCCTGACATCTGCTGATCACGGGTGCAATGCTCTGCAGGCTTTTGAAAAAAGAAATAATAATTGTAACATTTTTTTTGACTTGCAGCAATATGTGCATGTATTATTTTATGGGAAAAGGGTGAACTTGTACTTTAACGTGGAGAAATCCATCTGATGACAGGTCCACTTTAACTTGTGTGACAACAGTCCATGATTTGACGTCACAGGCCTCTCTATGTCATTGGCAGCCGCTGGCACTTTCCATGGCACGCAGTGGTGGAAAGTCAGTGAACGGGACATGCTGGAGGGCGCGGTGCCGCTTTGTTTGAATTATCGCCGATCTTCACATAATCTGTGTGGATTTAAGGCAGAGCAAAGAAACAAAAAACACACACAGAGCCCGAACCTCAAACAGGCTTGTATTTGTTTCCCCGAGCAAAGCCCGGGGCTGAACCTTCACTA
>JBBHAA010003285.1:0-110000 GCA_037953035.1 Aquarana catesbeiana
ACACCTTACCCTCCAGCCAGAGCAGCTCCCTGACACTCATCTCCCATACCACTGTCACATACCTTCCCATCCAATGACTTCACCCCATTCATAGATCCTGATCATGGCAGGGGTGGAGAGGAGAGCTGACCAGCAGAGGGTGAAGGGGACAACTGAAAGATAGCTGACCATAAAACACTAGAAGAGTAAGAGAAAAGCAGAACAGGAGAACACCTGGAGAAGGCAGAGCATAAGCTAACTAAACAATGGGAAGAAACATCATAATGTAGATGACTATGAACAATGTGGAGAAAATGGAGGCAGAATCTGATCCAAATAAAAGCAGGGAGAATAGTAAAATAAATGGCAGAAAATAGTTAATCAGCAGTCCTTGACATTATGTGGGAGTTTAGTGAGAGTGGAGTACAGCTGACATTTCTTCTAGTAGAGAGAGTTGGATAGTGTACTATACTGTGCTACTATAGCTTTGTGATATCCAGTACTATACACAGTATCAGCGCCATAAACAGTACAAATATCTGCTGATATATACAGTATCAGTGTTATATACAGTACTATATCCTGTACTATATACAGATGAGTACTATATCCTGTACTACAGTATATACAGATGAGTGCTATATACAGTAATATATTTATTTATTTCAGGTACTTATATAGCGCCATCAATTTACGCAGCGCTTTTTACATATACATTGTACATTCACATCAGTCCCTACCCTCAAGGAGCTTACAATCTAAGGTCCCTAACTCACATTCATACATACTAGGGGACAATTTAGACAGGATCCAATTAACCTACCAACATGTCTTTGGAGTGTGGGAGGGAAACCGGAGTACCCGGAGGAAACCCACGCAGGCACAGGGAGAACATGCAAACTCCAGGGCAGGTAGTGTTTGGATTCGAACCAGCGACCCTTCTTACTGCTAGGCGAGAGTGCTACCACCACCACCACTGTGCCGGTCCGACAATACACATAAAAGTTAATTGATAAAAACGCATGGGATTTCCCCACAGGGGAACCACGAACCAAAAAAAACTGGCGTGGGGGCCCCCCTAAATCCATACCAGACCCTTCAGGCCTGGTATGGATATTAAGGGAATCCCTCGCTTAAATTAAAAAAAAAATGACATAGGGGTCCCCTTCAAAATCCATACCAGACCCTTTAGGTCTGGTATGGATTTTAAGGGGAACCCCGTGCCAAAATTTAAAAAAAATTGGCGTGGGGTCCCCCCAAAAATCCATACCAGACCCTTATCCGAGCACGCAACCTGGCAGGCCACAGGTAAAGAGGGGGGAGAGCGGCCCCCCTCCTGAACCATACCAGACCACATGCCCTCAACATTGGGAGGGTGCTTTGGGTTCCCCCCTAAAGCACCTTGTCCCCATGTCAATGAGGACAAGGGCCTCATCCCCACAACCCTTGGCCGGTGGTTGTGGGGGACTGCGGGCAGGGGGGTTTATCGGAATCTGGAAGCCCCCTTTAACAAGGGGACCCCCAGATCCCGCCCCCCTGTGTGAAATGGTAAGGGGGTACCCTACCATTTTACAAAAAACCTGTCAAAAATGTTAAAAATGACAAGAGACAGTTTTTGACAATTTCTTTATTTAAATGCTTCTTCTTTCCATCTTCTTTCTTCTAATTTCTTTCTTCTACCTTCCTTCGGTTTCTTCCTCCATCTTCTTCTGGTTCTTCTGGTTCTTTTGGTTCTTCCTCCGGTGTTCTCGTCCAGCATCTTCCTCCGTGGTGTCTCCATCTCTTCATCTTCTTCTCTTCATCTTCTTTTCGGGCCGATCTGCGTGATGGGATGCTCCCGCTGTGTAGCGCTTCTTGTCTTCTGACGGTTCTTAAACAACGGAGGGCGGAGCCACCCGGTGACCCCGCCCCCCCTCTGACGCAGGGGGACTTCCCTGTGGCATTCCCCGTGATGTCAGAGGTGGGCGGGGTCACCCGTTACGTAACGGGTGACCCCCCTCTGATGTCACGGGGAATGCCACAGGGAAGTCCCCGTCAAAGTCCCCGTGCATCAGAGGGAGGCGGGGTCACCGGAAGGCCCCGCCCTCCGTTATTTAAGAACCGTCAGAAGACGAGAAGCGGCACACAGCGGGAGTCTCCCATCATGCAGAGCGGCCCGAAAAGAAGATGAAGAGAAGAAGATGAAGAGAAGGAGACGCCGCAGAGGAAGATGCTGGACGAGAACATCGGAGGAAGAACCAGAAGAACCAGAAGAAGAAGAAGATGGAGGAAGAAACTGAAGGAAGATAGAAGAAAGAAGTTAGAAGTAAGAAGATGAAAAGAAGAAGCATTTAAATAAAGGAGTTGTCAAAAACTGTCTCTTGTAATTTTTAACATTTTTGACAGTTTTTTTGTGAAATGGTAGGGGGACTTTCATACCCCCCTTACCATTTCACACAGGGGGGGCAGGATCTGGGGGTCCCCTTGTTAAAGGGGCTTCCAGATTCCGATAAGCCCCCCGCACGCAGACCCCCACAACCACCGGGCAAGGACCCCAAAGCACCCTCCCAATGTTGAGGGCATGTGGCCTGGTACGGTTCAGGAGGGGGGGCGCGCTCTCTTCCCACCCTCTTTTGCTGCGGCCTGCAAGGTTCTATGCTCAGGATAAGGGTCTGGTACGGATTTTTGGGGGGACCCCACGCCAATTTTTTTAAATTTTGGCGCGGGGTTCCCCTTAAAATCCATACCAGACCTGAAGGGTCTGGTATGAATTTTGAGGGGGACCCCTACGTCATTTTTTTTTTTTTAATTTTGGTGCGGGGTTCTCCTTAATATCCATACCAGACCTGAAGGGCCTGGTAGTGAATTTAGGGGGACCCCCAAGCCAGTTTTTTTCTAATTTTGGTTCGGGGTTCCCTTGTGGGGAAATCCCATGCTGTTTTTATCAATGAACTTTTATGTGTATTGTCGGACCGGCAATTCATTAATAGCCACGAGTAGTTTTAAATGACTTTTTTCCTTTGAAATGTCATTTTGCTGTCAGACTGTTCTAAACACGGGAAACATGCACCCCTTTACAGGCATACTATAGACACCCCCCAGGTATGAAATTTAAAGGAATATTACACTTTTATTGTTTGACTTTAAGCATTATTAAAATCACTGCTCCCGAAGAAACAGCCGTTTTTAAAACTTTTTTTTGCAATGATACATATCCCCTGGGGCAGGACCCAGGTCCCCAAACACTTTTTTTTATGACAATACCATGCATATAAGCCTTTAAAATTAGCACTTTTGATTTCTCCCATAGACTTTAAAGGGTGTTCCGCGGCTTTCGAATTTACCGCGAACACCCCAAATTGTTTGCTGTTCGGCGAACTGGCGAACAGCCGATGTTCGAATCGAACATGAGTTCAACTCGAACTCGAAGCTCATCCCTAGTCTTCAGTGCCAAGAGATGTCTGCTGCCAGAACCATCAGTAGTGACTGTATCACACGATGGCCAATTATCTCTGGCAAAAGTGAATGCAGAGACTCTCTGAATGGATCACTCCCTCAACTCCCTCAACTACTGGGTCACAAGGATGGACCATTGACCACAGCTTGAACAGTATACAAATGAGCTGCTGGTCTGCCCTGTACTCAGTGTGCATTTTCATTCAGTGCAAAAGGGGGCTTTCTGACAAACAAGAGTACTTGTCAGGACCTGGCTCACCTGATGGTGGCACTATGCTTCCCAGAGCAGAAGGTTGCAGTTTCAGTGGGTGTCTCCCAGCAGCCTACAGTCTCCAAAAATCAGTCTCCACCTGATGCTGGTTGCTGGGGAGGGTATGTAGATCTTCCTGTGCTTGTTGTCAGTAATCCTGGTCTTGCTCCTGCCTGTACCTCGTACTCTGTACTCCTGCTGCCTTGCAACCTGCTCTCCTTTGTTCCTGACCCCAGTTTTGTTTCCCTTCTGCTCCCTGTAATTCCAGTTTTCCCTGCTTTTCTATGCCCCTATATTATATATATTGCACATAGCTAGGTGTTAGTTTGTTTCCTGTTTGTTAGGTTTATTAGTCTGGTATTCTGCCATTGGGGTTTTTGTTCAAGTTAATTTTATGTTTGCTGTTGTTTGGATGGTTTTTGTTTTACTGTAAATAAATCTCACTTAAGCATATAAAGTTTGGTCTCAGTTTCTAAGTGTAGCTATGCAGATCTGGCCATCTCAGCTGCTTATACTATAGGGAAGAACGCCTAAATTAGAGGAATTTGATTGCCAGATAAAAGTACCATCATCTCAAATGTCTAGTCTAGGGAGGAAAGGGGAGAGATAGGAGGAAAAGAGGGACCAGTGAAGGTCAGTAGGAAAGAGAGGAACCCAATAATTCCATCTGTGTAGGAAACAGGTGAGAATTGAGAGAAGCTGCACACAGGTGTTTAGAGCTGGCACTCACCACTAAAGCGTTAATTGGTTGGAAGACGCATGAGCTGGGATGGATGAGGACAACATAACAGGGGATCATATAGCAGAAAAGTTTGAAAGACCAAACGCTGTTACATTAGCAATGAGAGCCCCCAGGGCTGGAACCATTGATATGTACGGAGAGAGGGTCACAGCAGCAACTGCAATCAAGTTTATATTAGAATTACCATCCACAAATATATAAGGGGTTTGCCCTCAGGTAAAAAGCGATATAGATGCAACAAACTGGGGATAGAGTTTACAAATGGTGTAGGTAATGTGGATTGGCAGTGGATACAACACAATACCAGGTTGGGGGGTGCTGGTCCTCAACGGAAGGGGAAACACTCTGGATGTGGCAATAAACAGGGATACATTAACGCTGCAGTTGGCGTTACATGGAGAGGCCGTATTGGATAAACTTGGTGCGGAACGAGGGTACAAGGTTAAGGAAGAGTCTGGCTGAGAACAGGGAGAATGAGGGGGAACAGGACTTACCCAAAAAGGTGATCCTCAACTAGCGCAGCGTCAGGAGGCTGTAGGCTCGTATAGCGGCCATGGCCGGTCGCTATAAGAGCACCCCAACCCGGAAGTCAGGGACGGCGTGACAGAGGCGGTCCCTGACGTCACCGGGTCTGTTCACCCGCACTGCGCAGGTGCACAATAGGTGCTACTGCGCAAGCGCACGCTCCTGTCAAAGGGAATCAAATTCCAGACATGGAGACACAAGCAGCCCTAAGGCTGCCAGGGCGAGCATGTGTCCGCCACAGGGAGAAGAATCGAGGCAAAACAGAAGCCAACAGAGTCTGATAACGGGGGGGAGGTTATCCTTGAACAGCAATACAAGTGACAACATGATAAGACATGGTAAAATAAAAAGAAAGAACAATACATTGATTCTGTATATAGGCATCGGGATGTCAACAACCAACAGCATTTAGGAGTAAACCTTAAGCAGAGAAGGCATCATATATAATGGTAGAGCCCAAAAGTGACAGGGGACAGGGGGGGGGAGGAGAGGCAAGAGGGGCAAAGAGGGAGGGGAAAAGGGGGAGGGGAAGGAAAGGGACGGAAAAGGAAGGGGGGGAAGGGGGGAAAGGGGGAGGGGGGAAAAAGGGGAGAAAGGGGGGGATGGGTTAGTGGGGGAGGGAAGTGGGTAATGACCTGGTGATGGAAGGGGAGGGAGGGGAAGGGGGGAGGGAGGGGAAGAGGAGGGGGGGAGAAGGGGAAGAAGGGAAAAGAGGGAGGGAGAAGTGGAGGGGAGGGGAGGGGAGGGGAGGGAGGAGGAGGGGGAGGGGGGGAAAGTCCGATGGGGCAGGGGAGGGGGGAAGGGAAGGAGAGTAGATAGGGGAAGGGGGGAGGGGGGAAGAGGAAAATATGGGACAAGGCCTCATAAGAAGGCCCTATAGGACACTGACTCGTTTTAGGCCGGGGGGATGGTGGCATTGAGTCGCTCGATCCAAAAGGATTCCCTTTGGAGTATCAAGCGATCCCAATCGCCACCCCTGGGACTAGGTTGAACCACCTCCAGTACCAGAAATTTGGCCACGGGAGTGATCGAATCTATGGTATAGGCCAACGTGTCGGCCGATAGTGGTCAATTTGCCATTTTCTGAGTCATAGAGGTGGTCACCGATTCTCTGTCTAAATTCCCGAATTGTTTTGCCCACATAAAAGGCTTTACATACACAGTTCATGAGATAAATCACCTCTTTTGTACCACAGTTGGCAAAGGTCCGTGGGACCAGAATCTCCCACGAGCAGGGCGTACGGACGGCTGGATCCTTCTTAGCTGACAAGACACAACGACCTGGCCCTTGAACCAGTTTGTACTGACACTACTGTATTTCATATTGACCAAAAATTATTTTAACTTTTAACGATCAATTGTTTTTACAAATACAGGGTGTTGCAATGGGGACGTTGTGCGCCCCAGCATATGCAAACTTATACCTAGGCGGCTGGGAGCGACATATCCATGCTCATGATCAATATATGGAATTTTTAAACGATATCCTTTTATGGTATCGTTTTATTGATGATCTATTCATGGTATGGACGGGTTCTAGGGGACAAACTCTTACAATTTCTACGTCAACTTGACAACAACTACCTAAATCTCAAATTTACTTTCAAAATCGAGACTGAGCAAATCCCCTTCCTAGATCTACTAATTATCAAACAACCGGACGGAACTTTGGCACTGACCTCTACAGAAAACCCACTGCTGGGAATACCTTGTTGTTCGCCACCAGCGCTCATCCGAATTCCCTGGTACGGGAGCATACCCTATGCCCAATACCTACGTTTACGCAGGAATTGTACACATGACAGCGACTTTAAACGTCAGGCCAAAGCACTACGCGAACGCCTCTTACGACGAGGTTACTCCTCTACCAATTTGCGCAAAGCATATAATAAGTCCCTTGTCACGCTCCCGGACTTCTCTACTTTTCAAAGGCAGGAAACTTTCCCCCCCACAGAAACCGTAAGATTCATCACGACCTATTCTGCACACCACAACTTACTTCGTAATTATTCTAACCAAACATTGACATCTCCTGGCTGAACATCACACACTGACCAAATATATTACACACACACCGGAAGTGGTCTTCCGTAGAGCACGGTCACTACGTGATCAATTAACTGCCAGCCATTATAATCCCACTAAACCCTTGAGGAGTGGTCCCAACGGCACATTTCAATGCGGGGAGTGTCCCCGGTGCCCTTGGGTCCACGAAAGTAGAACTGTGGTTCTACCCAATGGGGAGATTCTGGTCCCACGGACCTTTGCCAACTGTGGTACAAAAGGGGTGATTTATCTCATGAACTGTGTATGTAAAGCCTTTTATGTGGGCAAAACAATTCGGGAATTTAGACAGAGAATCGGTGACCACCTCTATGACTCAGAAAATGGCAAATTGACCACTATCGGCCGACACATTGCCTATACCATAGATTCGATAACTCCGTGGCCAAATTTCTGGTACTGGAGGTGGTTCAACCTAGTCCCAGGGGTGGCGATTGGGATCGCTCGATACTCCAAAGGGAATCCCTTTGGATCGAGCGACTCAATGCCACCATCCCCCCTGGCCTAAGTCAGTGTCCTATAGGGCCTTCTTATGAAGCCTTGTCCCATATTTTCTCTTCTCCCCCCCTCCCCCCCTTCCCCTATCTACTCTCCTTCCTTCCCCCTCCCCTGCCCCATCGGACTTTCCCCCCCTCACCCCCTCCTTCCCTCCCTCCCCTCCCCTTCTCAACTTATTCCCTCCCTCTTTTCCTTCTTCCCCTTCCCCCCCCCCTTTCTCCTCTCCCCCCCTCCCCCCTTCCCCTCCCTCCCCTTCCATCACCAGGTCATTACCCACTTTCCCTCCCCCACTAACCCATCCCCCCCTTTCTCCCCTTTTCCCCCCCTCCCCCCAACCTGGTATTGTGTTGTATCCACTGCCAATCCACATTACCTACACCATTGTAAAACTCTATCCCCAGTTTGTTGCTTCTATATCGCTTTTTACCTGTGGGGCAAACCCCTTATATATTTGTGGATGGTAATTCTAATATAAACTTTGATTGCAGTTGCTGCTGTGACCTCCCTCTCTCCGTACATATCAATGGTTCCAGCCCTGGGGGGCTCTCATTGCTAACGTAACAGCGTTTGGTCTTTCCAACTTTTCTGCTATATTATCCCCTGTTATGTTGTCCTCATCCATCCCAGCTCATGCGTCTTCCAACCAATTAACGCTTTAGTGGTGAGTGCCAGCTCTAAACACCTGTGTGCAGCTTCTCTCATTTCTCACCTGTTTCCTACACAGATGGAATTATTGGGTTCCTTTCTTTCACTGACCCTTCACTGGTCCCTCTTTTCCTCCTATCTCTCCCCCTCCCCCCCCTCCCCTCTCCGTTTTCCTCTCCGTTTTCCTCCCCCCCCTTCCCCCCTCCCCCCTTCTCTCCCCTCCCTCCCCACTTCTTTCCCTCCCCCTCCTCATCCCTCCGCATTTCCCCTTTCTATCACTATTAATTTTTTCCTGTCTCTCTCCTGCACACTGGTTTTTAAATCTTAGAGCTACATCACTGGCACCCCTATATTCCACCTTTCTTTGATCTTTTAGTCCAGTGACCTATATAATCCAATTATTCAAAATTTATTCACCAGAGGCTGTTTGCTATCTCCTGTGTTCGCCGCAGGGGGAATTACATGGGGCCTTACATACCCACCAGAGAATTCCTGAACGGGTGAGCTTATCCTTATTGTATATAATTTATATGTAACTGTTTAATGTATTATTCAATGACCTTGCTGCAATAATAACTCTCCCATACACTTTTTGATCTGTTTGTATTTATTACAATTTATTCTATGTTGCACTATAGATATTGCTCTCCTGAGGAAGCGGTGAAAACCGCGAAACCGGTCGAGAATTCAAGCTATATATGTATCCACCATCAATATTGGGTGTAATCCATATGGTTGTATATACTGCTTCTGCTTTGAACTACAAATGTATGTGACATTGTAATAATCTTTTAATATTGTTTCTATTAAGATTGAATTTTTATCAAACTACTATCTCCCTCTTTACCTTTTTCTTACTAAATACTTAGTTATATCAAGTACCGCAATAGTCCCCCCCCTGTTTTCCCCTGTGGGGGGTTGAGATATCGGCCGACAGGAGCAGCCAACTGCGGCCGTTCTCTACCCCCTGCCTCTCTTTGTATCAGCTGCTTATACTTGAAAGAAGTCATGGAAATTCCCATGATGTCATTGACAAAATATGGTCCATATTTGGTCAAGGCGCACCCATGATACCCACCCCTTCATTTACCAGGAGTTGTAATTTGCTCTGAGCAGTCATACATCCTGAGACAGTTTTTGTGGTTATTTACTGGAACAGTTTATGTGTGATTATTTCCTATTTATATTTTCTTTTGTGAATAAGTATGGACACTAGGTACCCCTTTCTCCCCTTTATCATTCATATGAGGGAAGGCAGGTATCTGGAGGCCTCCTTTATTTAAAAGGGTCTTTCAGATTTTGATAAGCTTACAGACCCCCACAACTACCAGGCCAGGGTTTTGGGAAGAGACCCTTGTCCTCACCAACAAGGAAACAAGGTAATTTTCCAGAGGGGTCCCCCTGACAAAGTACTCTTCTCATGTTGAAAGCATGTGGCCTGGTATAATTCAGCATGCCCCCTTTCCTGGCCTGCCGGGCTGTATGATCAGACAAGGGTTTGGTTTGAATTGGGGGCATCCCGTTTTCCCTTTTTTTGCATGGGTTTCCTCCTTTAAATCCATATTTTTGGGGTTACCCCATGCAGTTTTTTTCTGTCTGGAGTCCCTCTTGATAGTCACACCAGACCTTAATCGATCAAAATAATCTGGTATGTATTTTTAGGGGGACCCCATGCTTTTTTGTGGGATTCCCTATTAACATCTATACCAGATCCTCATCTAGGAGAAGAGTCAGTGACTCCAAGCGTAATAAAGCCAGAGACAGCCAAGTACATAGTATATCCTGTAGGTGTAATGAGAAATGTCAGCCAACACATTTCACTTAGTACAGGTTTTTAAATCAAGCCTGACAGTTGCCTAGAAAACTGACAGGCTCAAGGATTACAAGGTAGGCAAGAAATGATACCTGCACACATCTTCAGGTATATTCTACCCTGGAGCCCTGAATCCTAATTTTAACACTTTCTGCTCTTGTATATTGCCCCCACCACTTTGCTTCTTCATTAATGCTCAAAATCACAAAGGTGACCCAATATATGGGCCAATAGGGGGACATGCAGTAAGTTGGAATGGTGAGTTCAGCACTTGTGACTAACAGAAATATTTTAAAATGTGGCACTTACAGCAGGGATCCCATACTGCAGAGGAACACATCTAAAGGTATATGCAGGCACCATGCTTTTATTGTAGTGCTGGAGTCTGCCAATAAACTATACTCACAAGTATAATTAGTAGTATGCTAAAGGTCCATCTTAAGTGTAGAAGTGTAAATTAACCTTACAATACAGTGATAAGGAAAGTAAGTTGTGACACCATGAATAGGTCATAGGTCAGACTGAATTTTGACTATAATAGTAGCTACTGAAATAATACCCTTAAATCAGTTCTATTCAACATTATTTTATGGATTTTTTTTCTATAGTATGTTTTGCATAGATAGAATGTACATCTATGTATAGTATATGTGTACATACTTAACACACTATCTGAATTACAAAACATGATACTGATGGCTGACATCCTATATGGTATTCCTTTTCAGATGGCATAACCAATGGATTGCCGCAATGAGAAACCAAATGTCAGAAATGAATACTAACAATAGAGTTAGAATTTGGTGAAGAAAACGTGCACAAAATTGAGGTTACTACACATGTTACATTTTATAAACAGAAAAAGCTTGAACAGAATATGAACAGCCTGTGTGACCTGAAATCTTCCAGCCTTGTACTGACTCAGGGTGATAATGAAATGAAAGAGAATGTTGACAACGTGTGTGAACTTGAGGCCCATAAAGAAAGTAAAGATAAGCCTGATAATGTAAATCAGAGGACATCTTCCATCCTCATATCCCACTCAAGATTATAAAGAGAATAAGGACAGCTTATGTAACCTGGATTTTTCCAGCCTTGTGACACCTCAAGATTGTAAAGCATTAGAAGAGAATGCTAACGGGTTGTGTGAACCTGAGGCCCAAAGAGAAACTGATAATTGTCTTGATGATGTGTGTGAGCCAACATCCTCCAGCCTCCTATCCCCCCAAGGTAATAAAGAAAATGTGGGCAGCTTTTGTGAGTTGGAGTCTACTAGCTGTGTAGACCCTAAGAACCATAAAGAAGCTAAACATGGTCTTTATAGCAAGTGTGAACCAACATATCCCAGCCTCATATCCCATCAGGGTAATAAAGGGAAGGTGGAAGGCTTGTGTAACCTAGAGTCTTCCAGCCTTGTGCCAGCTCAGCATTGCAAAGAGTTGGAAGAGAACGCTGACAGCTTGTGTGAACTTGAGGCCAATAAAGAAACTGACAATAATCTTAATGATATGTGTGAGCCAACATCCTCCAACCTCATATCCCCTCAAGATAATAAAGAGAATGTGAACAGCGTGTGTGAACTTGAGCCCCATAAAGTAACTGAAGATAATCTTGATGATGTGAGTGAGACTGCATCTTCCAGCCTCATATCCCGTCAGGATTATAAGGAGAATGTGGACACCTTATGTAACCTGGATTCTTCAAACCATGTGGCACCTCAGGATTGTAAAGAGTTGGAAGAGAATGCAGACAGCTTGTGTGAACTTGAGGCCCATAAAGAAAGTGAAGATAATCTTGATATGTGTGAGCCAACATTCTCCAGCCTCATATCCCTCAAGATAATAAAGAGAATGTGGAAAACCTTTGTGAGCTGGGTCTACCAGCCATGTAGACCTTAAGAAGCATAAAGAAAGGAAAGATAATCTTCATAGCAAGTGTGAACCAACACATCCCAGCCTCCTATCCCCTCAGGATATTAAAGAGAATGTAGACAGCTTATTTAACCTGGGGTCTTCCAGTTTTGTGCCACCTCAGGCTTGTAAAGAGTTGGAAGAGAATTCCAATAGCTTGTGTGAACTTGAGGCCCACAAAGAAACTGAAGATAATCTTGATGATGTGAGTGAGATTAAATATCCCAGCTCCATATGCCCTCAAGATAATAAAGAAAATGTGGATAATTTTTGTGAGCCGGAGCCTACCAGCCATGAAGACTGTAAGTTACATAAAGAAACTAAAGACAGTCTTCATAGCGAATGTAGTTCATCATATCCAAGCCTCTTATGCCCTCAGGGTAATAAAGAGAATGTGGATGGATTGTGTAATGTGGGATTTCCCAGCCTTGTGGCCCCTAAAGAGCCTAAGGAAACTGAAGGTAATCTTGGTGATGTGTGTGAGCCAACATCCTCCAGCCTCGAGTCCCTTAAAGATAATGAAGATAATGCAGACAGTTTGTGTGAACTTAAGGCCCATAAAGAAATTGAAGGTAAGCTTGATGATATGTATGAGTCAACATCCCCCAGCCTCAATTCCCCTCATGATAATAAAGAGAATGTGAACAGCTTGTGTAACCTGGAGTCTTCCAGTCTTGTGCCACCTCAGCATTGTAAAGAGTTGAAAGAGAGTCCTGATGGCTTGTGTGAATTTGAGGCTCAGAAAGCAAAGGAAGGTAATCTTGATGATGTGTGTGAGCCAACATCCACCAGCCTTCAAGATAATAAAGAGAAGGTGGACAGCTTGTGTAACCTGAAGACTTCAAACCATGTGACACCTCAGGATTGTAAAGAGTTGGAGAATGCAGATAGCTTGTGTGAATTTAAGGCCCATAAACAAAGTAAAGATATGTGTGATCCAACAACCTCCAGCTTCATATCCCCTCAAGATAATAAAGAGAATGTGAAAAACTTTTGTAAACTTGGAGTCTACCAGCCATGTAGACCTTAAGAAGCATAATGAAACAGAAGAAAATCTTCATAGCAAGTGTGAACTAACACATCCCAGCCTCTTATCCCCTCAAGATAATAAAGAAAATGCAGACAGCTTGTGTAACCTGGGTCTTCCAGTCTTGTGCCACCTCAGGATTGTAATACGTTGGATTGAGAATCCCAACAGCTTGTGTAAACTTGAGGCCCACAAAGAAACTGAAGATAATCTTGGTGCTGTGAATGAGATAAAATCGTTCAACCTGGTTATGGAAAATAAGGATAAAGATCCTGCAACTCCTCAGGATTGTAATAAGTCAGGGGAGAATGCAGAAGGTTCACATAAAATAGAATCTCACAGCCCTGTCACTCCTGAAGTGCCTATAGATCTGCTTAAGGCTATAGAATCTGAACAAAGAACAAAGGAGCAAAAAGATTTATTTCCACAAACAGTAGAGCCAGACTGTAAGAAGATTCCTGATGAAAGATGAAGACTTTAGCCTGTGATACATCCGAGGACTTAGATGGTGAGTTACCTTTCTGTTCTGTATTTAAAATTTTCACAATTTATTTCCTCTAATTTATATAAAGTTAAAAAGTAGATGTTAGGAAATTATTCCCTTAGTTATTAACAGCATTTCACTGACTTCTGGCTGTGTGATGTTTCCGGCAAACACTGGTATACTTCAACCACTAAACGTTTTGGTTCATAGCAAAGGGAATAAAGCCTTCACATTTGTATACTGTCAACAGTTTAATTACTGTATTTATTGGCGTATAACACTCACTTTTTCACCCTAAAAATCAGGTGCAAATAGTGTGTGCGTGTTATACGCCGATACTGCAATTTGGGCTGCCTAGGAGGGAAGGGGGTTGGGACGAGCGCCATCAGTTCACATACAGTGAGAATCTCCTGTTTACTCAGCAGCCTCTGTAATAGGAAGTCCTGTCTCCTGGGCCGGCATTGGGCCAGCGTTTTGTCTATCATAGAAGCCGGTCCAGGAGGCGGGACTTTGTATTAAAAAGGCCGCCGAGTAAACAGGAGATTCTCACTGTATGTAATCTGATGGCGCTCGTCCTGCCCCCCTCCCTGTCCCCTCCAAGGCAGCAGTAATCTCAGGTGAGGCTGCAGATGGGCATTGTTCAGGCTGCATTCATGGCAATTGTAAGGCTGCATATGGGCATTGATCAAGCTGTATTGATGGGCAATTGTGAAGCTGTAGATGGGCATTGATCAGACTGCACTGATAGGCATTGATCAAGCTGCATTGATGGGCAATTGTGAGGCTGCAGGTGGGCATTGATCAAGCTGCATTGATGGGCAATTGTGAGGCTGCAGATGGACATTAATCAAGCTGCAGTGATGGGCAATTGTGAGGCTACAGATGGCATTGATCAGGCTGCAGATGGGCAATGGTGAGGCTGCATTGATGGGCATTGACCCTTATTTTGCTTCAAAGTTCTTTAAAATTACATTTTTTTTCCTGAAACTTCCCTCCTAAATTGAAGGTGCGTGTTATACGCCTGTGCGTGTTATATGCCGATAAATACGGTATTTATCTTGCTGTAAGTATAAAGGTGGGTAAAGACACATAGATATCCTGGAGTGCTATCTCCCATACTTATATAGCCAACAATTGTTTATGTAAATTATAGCACCCATGAATGAGATTGTTGACTAAACCCTTGCCACCTCAGGGTAAAACAAATGTTAAAGAATTTGTTACCCTAAAAAAAAAAAAAAAACATATTGATCCTGTTCCTTTAAAGCATGCTATACAGCCCAGTGCTTGTGCTATGAAATTTGGCCCCTTCTATCACCTAAAAAACCTGGCTGATTCTGCCAGTTTCTTCCCTCCCCCTGCAAACTGACCACGCTTATCATGACTGCTGAGACCAGACATCGTGGTCAGTTTACATGCCTCCTCAGCTATCTGCAGCTCTCCTGTGTCTCCCTCTGTCCTCCTTCCCCCTCCCCTCCCTGCCTGTTTGCTCCTGTGTCAGTGCCCACCCCCTCCCCTCCTGCTGCAAAAGTTACTTTAAATGTTTGTTTTACCATTCTCTCTTTTTAACAATGCTTTGTGCCCCTGTGTCTGTGTTTTATAAAAATAAGCCGTTCTTTACCTTATTTCAGAGCGTTGCTCGGCGCTCACGTGACCCGCCACCTCTCTGCTACTCTCCTCCCCACCTCCTGACTGACATCAGCTGGGGTTTCTTGGCCCCGCCCGCTGCAGCTGTCAGACGGGGAGAGCAGAGAGGCGGTGGGTCAAGTGAGCGGCACTTTGAGATAAGGTAAAGAAAAAATGGTATAAAGTGCATAAAGTGGCTTAACAACCACTTTAATGCCTAAGAACAATCTTGCAACTTTAACATGTGTTAGTAATGCTGTACATATTATGTACACATTATCACAACTGCTTTGTGCATCCAGGTGGATTTTACCTTGTTTTTTTCAGGACAATTTGGGCTTTCATTTGATGGTAAATTCAATGGCTTTTTTTTACTATCAAAGGAAAACTGGCCAAAAATATAAAAAAATATATATATTTTCTAAATGTAGCTGTATATTTCTTGTTAATACCATAACCTTCCACCAAAGAACAACCCAAAATAAATTATCTTGCTCGCGACTTTTACAACAATACCACATGTGTTGTTGTATGTACCCACAGCTAAGCCCAGAAACAATAGTACGTATTTATTTTTTTAATCTAAAACATAGTGACACATACTGATACTAATTTAAAAAATGCTTTTTTTTTAAAAGAAAATCCTGCCTAAAATATACTGACCCTGACTTTGACCTTTGACTCTTACGTGACCCAAACACTAATCCTGGCACTGCCTAGATCAAACCCTGATCCCGGTATTTTTTCTTTATATTCAATTTTTTTTTGTTTTTACACACAGTTGTTTATTTATCTTTACCAATGTATCTTTCATCTCCATTCACAGAGGGAGAAACCCAGGGGTGGGCTTCACAGTGACTGATCACTGTAGTAGCCAATCAGATGCTATCACAGCGATCAGGTGACCCGGAACCTAGGCGTTCCAGGTCCCAATTGTTAGTATGGGACCCAGGGTGTATGGTGAGACCCCAGTCTCTGTGCTGGGAGCGTACTGTATGGCGTTCTCACAAAGACAGATATGCTTATCTGTGGCCCCACAGAAAAAATCCCAGTGCAGCGGGGTCTCATATATGCATACTGTAGGTGGAAAGGGGTTAATTGTATATTTAATTAACCACTTCAGCCCCGGAAGGATTTACCCCCTTCCTGACCAGAGCACTTTTTGTGATTCGGCACTGCGTTGCTTTAACTGACAATTGCGCGGTCATGCGACGTTGCACCCAATCAAAATTGATGTACTTTTTTTTCCCCATAGATAGAGCTTACTTTTGGTGGTATTTGATCACCTCTGCGGTTTTTATTTTTTGCGCTATAAACAAAAAAATAGCGACAATTTTGAAAAAAAACGCATTATTTTTTACTTCTTGCTATAATAAATATCCCCAAAAAATATATATAAAAAACATTTTTTTTCCTCAGTTTAGGCTGATACCTATTCTTCTACATATTTTTGGTTAAAAAAAATCACAATAAGAATTTATTGATTGGTTTGCGCAAAAGTTATAGCATCTACAAAATAGGGAATAGTTTTATGGCATTTTTATTGATAACTTTTTTTTTTACTAGTAATGGCGGCGATCGGCGATTTTTATCGTGACTGCGACATTATAGCGGACACATCGGACACTTTCGGCATGATTTTGGGACCATTCACATTTATACTGCGATCGCTGCATTTAAAAATGCATTGATTACTGTGTAAATGTGACTGGCAGTGAAGGGGTTAACCACTAGGTGGCGATGTAGGGGTTAAGTGTGTCCTAGGGAGTGATTCTAACTGTGGGGGGGAGGGGCTGTGTGTGACACATCACTGATCACCGCTCCCGATTAGAACGGGGAAATGCTTGGTTACATTAGTAGGGATGAGCTTCGTGTTCGAGTCGAACCCATGTTTGCCAAATTGAGAATGATATGGGCCGTTTGTGCCAAATTCGTGTGGCGCGTCACGGCCCATCATTCACTGCGGCATTGCAGTGCTTTGCCGGCTGATGATTGGCCAAGCATGCACTATGACCCGCATGCTTGGCCAATCACAGCGCCGTCTGAACAGAGAGCCATAATTGGTCAAAGCCAAGGAGGCTTTGGCCATTTATGGCTCAGGGGATTTAGTACACGCCAGACACTATATAAGGCCGCCTACATGGCGGCCCTGTGATGTGTGTTCCGGCGTTGAAAGAGATAGACAGAGAGACAGTGTCATTTGATTCAAGTTAGATAGATTAGGCAGGACAGTCAGTGAGTTAGCTGCACTTACAATGTATTATGTATATATATGCATCCCAGGTGTTGTATGTATATATATATATATATATATATATATATATATATATATATATACACTGTATTCAGTTTAGCTAGATCCGTTCCTGTTATCTTCCTACTGACAGGCAGGTTTGTCTAGTTACAGTATTTACAGCTACCTGAAGAAAATTGCTGGTGTTGTTTTGATCCTATTAGTACCACAGTCAGGCAGCTAGACTATTTACAGTTAGTGTAGTGCGTCCTCCTCACAGTGTTCATAGTGCGTCCTCCTCACAGTGTTCAGTTAAAGCTACAAGTTAGTTTAGTGTGACCTCTGCACAGTGTTCAGCTAAAACTACAAGTTAGTGTAGTGCGTCCTCCTCACAGTGTTCAGATAAAGCTACAAGTTAGTTTAGTGTGACCTCTGCACAGTGTTTAGCTAAAGCTACAAGTTAGGGTAGTGCGTCCTCCTCACAGTGTTCAGCTAACGCTACAAGTTAGTGTAGTGCGTCCTCCTCACTGTGTTCAGCTAAAACTACAAGTTAGTGTAAAGCGACCTCTGCACAGTGTTCACCTAAAGCTACCTGTAGAAGGTTAGTGGTGTTTTCCTGATCCTATCACTACCGCAGGCAGCTAAATAAGCTACAAGTTATTTTTTGCGAGCTCTGCACAGTGTTCACCTAAAGCTACCTGTAGAAGGTTGGTGGTGTTTTCCTGATCCTATCACTACCGCAGGTAGCTAAATAGGCTACAAGTTATTTTTTTGCGAGCTCTGCACAGTATTCACCTAAAGCTACCTGCAGAAGGTTGGTGGTGTTTTCCTGATCCTATCTCTACCGCAGGCAGCTAAATAAGCTACAAGTTGTTTTTTGTGAGCTCTACACAGTGTTCACCTAAAGCTACCTGTACAAGGTTGGTGGTGTTTTCCTGATCCTATCACTAACGCAGGAAGCTAAATAAGCTACAAGTTAGTGTAGTGCGTCCTCCTCACAGTGTTCAGCTAAAACTACAAGTTAGTGTAGTGCAAAGTGTTCAGCTAAAGCTACAAGTTAGGGTAGTGCGTCCTCCTCACAGAGTTCAGCTAAAACTACAAGTTAGTGCAGTTCGACCTCTGCACAGTGTTCAGCTAAAGCTACAAGTTAGTGTAGTGCATCCTTTGAACAGTATTCAGCTAAAACTACAATTTAGTGTAGTGCGACCTCTGCACAGTGTTCATCTAAAGCTACAAGTTAGTGCAGTGCGTCGCTCTGAACAGTGTTCAGCTAAAACTACAAGTTAGTGTAGTGCGACCTCTGCACTGTGTTCAGCTAAAGCTACAAGTTAGTGTAGTGCGTCCTCCTCACAGTGTTCAGCTAAAACTACAAGTTAGTGTAGTGCGACCTCTGCACAGTGTTCAGCTAAAGCTACAAGTTAGCGTAGTGCGTCCTCTGAACAGTGTTCAGCTAAAACTACAAGTTAGTGTAGTGCGACCTCTGCACAGTGTTCAGCTAAAGCTACCTGTAGAAGGTTGTTGGTGTTTTCCTGATCCTATCACTACCGCAGGCAGCTAAATAAGCTACAAGTTAGTTTTTTGCGAGCTCTGCACAGTGTTCACCTAAAGCTACCTGTAGAAGGTTGGTGGTGTTTTCCTGATCCTATCACTACCACAGGCAGCTAAATAGGCTACAAGTTATTTTTTTGCGAGCTCTGCACAGTATTCACCTAAAGCTACCTGCAGAAGGTTGGTGGTGTTTTCCTGATCCTATCACTACCGCAGGTAGCTAAATAGGCTACAAGTTATTTTTTTGCGAGCTCTGCACAGTATTCACCTAAAGCTACCTGCAGAAGGTTGGTGGTGTTTTCCTGATCCTATCACTACCGCAGGCAGCTAAATAAGCTACAAGTTGTTTTTTGTGAGCTCTACACAGTGTTCACCTAAAGCTACCTGTAGAAGGTTGGTGGTGTTTTCCTGATCCTATCACTAACGCAGGAAGCTAAATAAGCTACAAGTTAGTGTAGTGCGTCCTCCTCACAGTGTTCAGCTAAAACTACAAGTTAGTGTAGTGCATAGTGTTCAGCTAAAGCTACAAGTTAGGGTAGTGCGTCCTCCTCACAGTGTTCAGCTAAAACTACAAGTTAGTGTAGTGCGACCTCTGCACAGTGTTCAGCTAAAGCTACAAGTTAGTGTAGTGCGTCCTCTGAACAGTGTTCAGCTAAAACTACAAGTTAGTGTAGTGCGACCTCTGCACAGTGTTCATCTAAAGCTACAAGTTAGTGTAGTGCGTCGCTCTGAACAGTGTTCAGCTAAAACTACAAGTTAGTGTAGTGCGACCTCTGCACTGTGTTCAGCTAAAGCTACAAGTTAGTGTAGTGCGTCCTCTTCACAGTGTTCAGCTAAAACTACAAGTTAGTGTAGTGCGACCTCTGCACAGTGTTCAGCTAAAGCTACAAGTTAGCGTAGTGCGTCCTCTGTACAGTGTTCAGCTAAAACTACAAGTTAGTGTAGTGCGACCTCTGCACAGTGTTCAGCTGAAGCTACAAGTTAGTGTAGTGCGTCCTCTGAACAGTGTTCAGCTAAAACTACAAGTTAGTGTAGTGCGACCTCTGCACAGTGTTCAGCTAAAGCTACCTGTAGAAGGTTGTTGGTGTTTTCCTGATCCTATCACTACTGCAGGCAGCTAAATAAGCTACAAGTTCGTTTTTTGCGAGCTCTGCACAGTGTTCAGCTAAAGCTACCTGTAGAAGATTGGTGGTGTTTTCCTGATCCTATCACTACCGCAGGCAGCTAAATAAGCTACAAGTTAGTTTTTTGCGAGCTCTGCACAGTGTTCACCTAAAGCTACCTGTAGAAGGTTGGTGGTGTTTTCCTGATCCTATCACTACCGCAGGCAGCTAAATAGGCTACAAGTTATTTTTTTGCGAGCTCTGCACGGTATTCACCTAAAGCTACCTGCAGAAGGTTGGTGGTGTTTTCCTGATCCTATCACTACCGCAGGCAGCTAAATAAGCTACAAGTTAGTGTAGTGCGTCCTCCTCACAGTGTTCAGCTAAAACTACAAGTTAGTGTAGTGCACAGTGTTCAGCTAAAGCTACAAGTTAGTGTAGTGCGTCCTCTGAACAGTGTTCAGCTAAAACTACAAGTTAGTGTAGTGCAACCTCTGCACAGTGTTCAGCTAAAGCTACAAGTTGTCGTAGTGCGTCCTCTCAACAGTGTTCAGCTAAAACTATAAGTTAGTGTAGTGTGACCTCTGCACAGTGTTCAGCTAAAGCTACAAGTTAGTGTAGTGCGTCCTCCTTTACAGTTTTCAGCTAAAACTACAAGTTAGTGTAGTGCGACCTCTGCACAGTGTTCAGCTAAAGCTGCAAGTTAGTGTAGTGCGTCCTCCTCAGTGTTCAGCTAAAACTACAAGTTAGTGTAGTGTGACCTCTGCACAGTGTTCAGCTAAAGCTACAAGTTAGTGTAGTGTGTCCTCTGAACAGTGTTCAGCTAAAACTACAAGTTAGTGTAGTGCGACCTCTGCGCAGTGTTCAGCTAAAGCTACAAGTTAGTGTAGTGCGTTCTCCTCACAGTGTTCACCTAAAACTACAAGTTAGTGTAGTGCGACCTCAGCACAGTGTTCAGCTAAAGCTACCTATAGAAGGTTGTTGGTGTTTTCCTGATCCTATCACTACTGCAGGCAGCTAAATAAGCTACAAGTTCGTTTTTTGCGAGCTCTGCACAGTGTTCAGCTAAAGCTTTCTGTAGAAGGTTGGTGGAGTTTTCCTGATCCTATCACTACCGCAGGCAGCTAAATAAGCTACAAGTCAGTGTAGTGCGTCCTCCTCACAGTGTTCAGCTAAAACTACAAGTTAGTGTAGTGCACAGTGTTCAGCTAAAGCTACAAGTTAGGGTAGTGCGTCCTCCTCACAGTGTTCAGCTAAAACTACAAGTTAGTGTAGTGTGTCCTCTGAACAGTGTTCAGCTAAAGCTACAAGTTAGTGTAGTGCGTTCTCCTCACAGTGTTCACCTAAAACTACAAGTTAGTGTAGTGCGACCTCAGCACAGTGTTCAGCTAAAGCTACCTGTAGAAGGTTGTTGGTGTTTTCCTGATCCTATCACTACTGCAGGCAGCTAAATAAGCTACAAGTTCGTTTTTTGCGAGCTCTGCACAGTGTTCAGCTAAAGCTACCTGTAGAAGATTAGTGGTGTTTTCCTGATCCTATCACTACCGCAGGCAGCTAAATAAGTTACAAGTTAGTGTAGTGCGTCCTCCTCACAGTGTTCAGCTAAAACTACAAGTTAGTGTAGTGCACAGTGTTCAGCTAAAGCTACAAGTTAGTGTAGTGCGTCCTCTGAACAGTGTTCAGCTAAAACTACAAGTTAGTGTAGTGCGACCTCTGCACAGTGTTCAGCTAAAGCTACAAGTTGTCGTAGTGCGTCCTCTCAACAGTGTTCAGCTAAAACTATAAGTTAGTGTAGTGTGACCTCTGCACAGTGTTCAGCTAAAGCTACAAGTTAGTGTAGTGCGTCCTCCTTTACAGTTTTCAGCTAAAACTACAAGTTAGTGTAGTGCGACCTCTGCACAGTGTTCAGCTAAAGCTGCAAGTTAGTGTAGTGCGTCCTCCTCAGTGTTCAGCTAAAACTACAAGTTAGTGTAGTGTGACCTCTGCACAGTGTTCAGCTAAAGCTACAAGTTAGTGTAGTGTGTCCTCTGAACAGTGTTCAGCTAAAACTACAAGTTAGTGTAGTGCGACCTCTGCGCAGTGTTCAGCTAAAGCTACAAGTTAGTGTAGTGCGTTCTCCTCACAGTGTTCACCTAAAACTACAAGTTAGTGTAGTGCGACCTCAGCACAGTGTTCAGCTAAAGCTACCTATAGAAGGTTGTTGGTGTTTTCCTGATCCTATCACTACTGCAGGCAGCTAAATAAGCTACAAGTTCGTTTTTTGCGAGCTCTGCACAGTGTTCAGCTAAAGCTTTCTGTAGAAGGTTGGTGGAGTTTTCCTGATCCTATCACTACCGCAGGCAGCTAAATAAGCTACAAGTTAGTGTAGTGCGTCCTCCTCACAGTGTTCAGCTAAAACTACAAGTTAGTGTAGTGCACAGTGTTCAGCTAAAGCTACAAGTTAGGGTAGTGCGTCCTCCTCACAGTGTTCAGCTAAAACTACAAGTTAGTGTAGTGTGTCCTCTGAACAGTGTTCAGCTAAAGCTACAAGTTAGTGTAGTGCGTTCTCCTCACAGTGTTCACCTAAAACTACAAGTTAGTGTTGTGCGACCTCAGCACAGTGTTCAGCTAAAGCTACCTGTAGAAGGTTGTTGGTGTTTTCCTGATCCTATCACTACTGCAGGCAGCTAAATAAGCTACAAGTTCGTTTTTTGCGAGCTCTGCACAGTGTTCAGCTAAAGCTACCTGTAGAAGATTGGTGGTGTTTTCCTGATCCTATCACTACCGCAGGCAGCTAAATAAGTTACAAGTTATTTTTTTGCGAGCTCTGCACAGTGTTCACCTAAAGCTTCCGGTAGAAGGTTGGTTGAGTTTTCCTGATCCTATCACTACCGCAGGCAGCTAAATAAGGTACAAGTTAGTGTAGTGCGTCCTCCTCACAGTGTTCAGCTAAAACTACAAGTTAGTGTAGTGCACAGTGTTCAGCTAAAGCTACAAGTTAGGGTAGTGCGTCCTCCTCACAGTGTTCAGCTAAAACTACAAGTTAGTGTAGTGCGACCTCTGCACAGTGTTCAGCTAAAGCTACAAGTTAGTGTAGTGCATCCTCTGAACTGTGTTCAGCTAAAGCTACAAGTTAGTGTAGTGCGTCCTCCTCACAGTGTTCAGCTAAAACTACAAGTTAGTGTACTGTGACCTCTGCACAGTGTCTGACGGTTCTTAAATAACGGGGGGCGGGGCCATCCGGTGACCCCGCCCCCCTCTGACGCACGGTGAATTGACGGGACTTCCCTGTGACGTCACGGGGAATGCCCCAGGGAAGTCCCGTCATGTCCCGTGCGTCAGAGGGGGGCGGGGTCACCGGGTGGCCCCGCCCCCCGTTATTTAAGAACCGTCAGACGAAGAGACGCCGTCACACAGCGGGAGCCTCCCACCATGCCAGCATGGCTGCGGAGCGGCCCGGAGAAGAAATGAAGAAGGAAGAAGAGATGAAGAAGAGAAGAAGAAGATGAAGAAGATGAAGAAGAAGATGGAGATGAAGAAGAAGATGAAGAGAAGAGCGGGAGCCTCCCCCCTCATGCCATGGGTGCGGAGCGGCCCGAGGAGAAGAAGATAGAAGACGCCGCGGAGGAGATGCTGGACGAGAACGCCGGAGGAAGAACCAGAAGAGCCAGAAGAACCAGAAGAAGAAGAAGATGAAGGAAGAAAGAAGAAGCATTTAAATAAAGGAATTGTCAAAAACTGTCTCTTGTCATTTTTAACATTTTTGACAGTTTTTTAGTGAAATGGTAGGGGTAAGTAGCCCCTTACCATTTCACACAGGGGGGGGGCCGGGATCTGGGGGTCCCCTTGTTAAAGGGGGCTTCCAGATTCCGATAAGCCCCCCGCCCGCAGACCCCCACAACCACCGGCCACGGTTGTGGGGATGAGGCCCTTGTCTTCATCAACATGGGGACAAGGTGTTTTGGGGGGCTACCCCAAAGCACCCTCCCAATGTTGAGGGCATGTGGCCTGGTATGGTTCAGGAGGGGGGGGGGCGCACTCTCGTCCCCCCCTCTTTTCCTGCGGCCTGCCAGGTTGCGTGCTCGGATAAGGGTCTGGTATGGATTTTTAGGGGGACCCCACGCCGTTTTTTTTTTTTTTTTGGGCGCGGGGTTCCCCTTAAAATCCATACCAGACCTGAAGGGCCTTGTATGGAATTTAGGGGGACTCCCACATCATTTTTTTTTTTTTAATTTTGGTTCGGGGTTGCCCTGTGGGGAATTCCCATGCCGTTTTTATCAATGAACTTCTATGTGTATTGTCGGCAATGCAATAGCCGCGGTAGTTTTAAATGAGTTTTTTCCTTCCAAATGTCATTTTGCTGTCAGACTGTTCTAAACACGGGAAACATGCGCCCCTTTACAGGCATACTATAGACACCCCCAGGTATGAAATTTAAAGGGATATTACACTTTTATTGTTTGACTTTAAGCATTATTAAAATCACTGCTCCTGAAAAAACGGCCGTTTTTAAAACTTTTTTTTGCATTGATCCATGTCCCCTGGGGCAGGACCCAGGTCCCCAAACACTTTTATTGACAATAACTTGCATATTAGCCTTTAAAATTAGCACTTTTGATTATTCATGTTCGTGTCCCATAGACTTTAACGGTGTTCGCGTGTTCGAACGAATTTTTTTCCTGTTCGCATGTTCTGGTGCGAACCGAACAGGGGGGTGTTCGGCTCATCCCTAGTGTAGTGCGACCTCAGCACAGTGTTCAGCTAAAGCTACCTGTAGAAGGTTGTTGGTGTTTTCCTGATCCTATCACTACCGCAGGCAGCTAAATAAGCTACAAGTTAGTTTTTTGCAAGCTCTGCATAGTGTTCAGCTAAAGCTACCTGTAGAAGGTTGGTGGTGTTTTCCTGATCCTATCACTACCGCAGGCAGCTAAATAAGCTACAAGTTAGTTTTTTGCGAGCTCTGCATAGTGTTCAGCTAAAGCTACCTGTAGAAGGTTGGTGGTGTTTTCCTGATCCTATTACTACCGCAGGCAGCTAGAAAAGCTACAAGAGATTTTTTTTTGCGAGCTCTATACAGTGTTCACCTAAAGCTACCTGTAGAAGGTTGGTGGTGTTTTCCTGATCCTATCACTACCGCAGGCAGCTAAATAAGCTACAAGTTAGTGTAGTGCGTCCTTCTCACAGTGCTCAGCTAAAACTACAAGTTAGTGTAGTGCACAGTGTTCAGCTAAAGCTACAAGTTAGGGTAGTGCGTCCTCCTCAGTGTTCAGCTAAAACTACAAGTTAGTGTAGTGTGTCCTCTGAACAGTGTTCAGCTAAAGCTACAAGTTAGTGTAGTGCGTTCTCCTCACAGTGTTCACCTAAAACTACAAGTTAGTGTAGTGCGACCTCAGCACAGTGTTCAGCTAAAGCTACCTGTAGAAGGTTGTTGGTGTTTTTCTGATCCTATCACTACTGCAGGCAGCTAAATAAGCTACAAGTTCATTTTTTGTGAGCTCTGCACAGTGTTCAGCTAAAGCTACCTGTAGAAGATTGGTGGTGTTTTCCTGATCCTATCACTACCGCAGGCAGCTAAATAAGCTACAAGTTAGTGTAGTGCGTCCTCCTCACAGTGTTCAGCTAAAACTACAAGTTAGTGTAGTGCAACCTCTACACAGTGTTCAGCTAAAGCTACAAGTTAGTGTAGTGCGTCCTCTGAACAGTGTTCAGCTAAAACTACAAGTTAGTGTAGTGCGACCTCTGCACAGTGTTCAGCTAAAACTAAAAGTTAGTGTAGTGCGACCTCTGCACAGTGTTCAGCTAAAGCTACAAGTTAGTGTAGTGCGACCTCAGCACAGTGTTCAGCTAAAGCTACCTGTAGAAGGTTGTTGGTGTTTTCCTGATCCTATCACTACCGCAGGCAGCTAAATAAGCTACAAGTTCGTTTTTTGCGAGCTCTGCATAGTGTTCAGCTAAAGCTACCTGTAGAAGGTTGGTGGTGTTTTCCTGATCCTATCACTACCGCAGGCAGCTAAATAAGCTACAAGTTAGTTTTTTGCGAGCTCTGCATAGTGTTCAGCTAAAGCTACCTGTAGAAGGTTGGTGGTGTTTTCCTGATCCTATCACTACCGCAGGCAGCTAAATAAGCTACAAGTTAGTTTTTAGCGAGCTCTGCACAGTGTTCAGCTAAAGCTACCTGTAGAAGGTTGGTGGTGATTTCCTGATCCTATTACTACCGCAGGCAGCTAGAAAAGCTACAAGATATTTTTTTGCGAGCTCTGCACAGTGTTTACCTAAAGCTACCTGTAGAAGGTTGGTGGTGTTTTCTTGATCCTATAACTAGTGCAGGCAGCTAAATAAACTACAAGTTATTTTTTTGCAAGCTCTATACAGTGTTCACCTAAAGCTACCTGTAGAAGGTTGGTGGTGTTTTCCTGATCCTATCACTACCGCAGGCAGCTAAATAACCTACAAGTTAGGGTAGTGCGTCCTCCTCACAGTATTCAGCTAAAACTACAAGTTAGTGTAGTGTGTCCTCTGAACAGTGTTCAGCTAAAGCTACAAGTTAGTGTAGTTCGTTCTCCTCACAGTGTTCACCTAAAACTACAAGTTAGTGTAGTGCTACCTCAGCACAGTGTTCAGCTAAAGCTACCTGTAGAAGGTTGTTGGTGTTTTCCTGATCCTATCACTACTGCAGGCAGCTAAATAAACTACAAGTTCGTTTTTTGTGAGCTCTGCACAGTGTTCAGCTAAAGCTACCTGTAGAAGATTGGTGGTGTTTTCCTGATCCTATCACTACCGCAGGCAGCTAAATAAGGTACAAGTTAGTGTAGTGCGTCCTCCTCACAGTGTTCAGCTAAAGCTACAAGTTAGGGTAGTGCGTCCTCTTCACAGTGTTCAGCTAAAACTACAAGTTAGTGTAGTGCGACCTCTGCACAGTGTTCAGCTAAAGCTACAAGTTAGTGTAGTGCATCCTCTGAACTGTGTTCAGCTAAAGCTACAAGTTAGTGTAGTGCATCCTCTGAACTGTGTTCAGCTAAAGCTACAAGTTAGTGTACTGTGACCTCTGCACAGTGTTCAGCTAAAGCTACCTGTAGAAGGTTGGTGGTGTTTTCCTGATCTCATCACTACCACAGGCAGCTAAATAAGCTACAAGTTATTTTTTTGCGAGCTCTGCACAGTGTTCAGCTAAAGCTACCTGTAGAAGGTTGGTGGTGTTTTCCTGATCCTATCACTGCTGCAGGCAGCTAAATAAGCTACAAGTTAGTTTTTTACGAGCTCTGCACAGTGTTCAGCTAAAGCTACCTGTAGAATGTTGGTGGTGTTTTCCTGATCCTATCGCTACCGCAGGCAGCTAAATAAGCTACAAGTTAGTTTTTTGCGAGCTCTGCACAGTGTTCACCTAAAGCTACCTGTAGAAGGTCGGTGATGTTTCCTGATCCTATCACTACCGCAGGCAGCTAAATAAGCTACAAGTTAGTTTTTTGTGAGCTCTGCACAGTGTTCAGCTAAAGCTACCTGTAGAAGGTTGGTGGTGTTTTCCTGATCCTATCACTACCGCAGGCAGCTAAATAAGCTACAAGTTATTTTTTTTTGCGAGCTCTGCACAGTGTTCACCTAAAGCTACCTGTAGAAGGTTGGTGGTGTTTTCCTGATCCTATCACTACCGCAGGCAGCTAAATAAGCTACAAGTTAGTGTAGTGCGTCCTCCTCACAGTGTTCAGCTAAAACTACAAGTTAGTGTAGTGCACAGTGCTCAGCTAAAGCTACAAGTTAGGGTTTTGCGTCCTCCTCACAGTGTTCAGCTAAAACTACAAGTTAGTGTAGTGTGTCCTCTGAACAGTGTTCAGCTAAAGCTACAAGTTAGTGTAGTGCGTCCTCCTCACAGTGTTCACCTAAAACTACAAGTTAGTGTAGTGCGACCTCTGCACAGTGTTCAGCTAAAGCTACCTGTAGAAGGTTGCTGGTGTTTTCCTGATCCTATCACTACCGCAGGCAGCTAAATAAGCTACAAGTTAGTGTAGTGCGTCCTCCTCACAGTGTTCAGCTAACACTACAAGTTAGTGTAGTGTGACCTCTGCACAGTGTTCAGCTAAAGCTACCTGTAGAAGGTTGGTGGTGTTTTCCTGATCCTATCACTACCGCAGGCAGCTAAATAAGCTACAAGTTATTTTTTTGCGAGCTCTGCACAGTGTTAAGCTAAAGCTACCTGTAGAAGGTTGGTGGTGTTTTCCTGATCCTATCACTACCGCAGGCAGCTAAATAAGCTACAAGTTAGTGTAGTACGTCCTTCTCACAGTGTTCAGCTAAAACTACAAGTTAGTGTAGTGCACAGTGCTCAGCTAAAGCTACAAGTTAGGGTAGTGCGTCCTCCTCACAGTGTTCAGCTAAAACCACACGTTAGTGTAGTTTGTCCTCTGAACAGTGTTCAGCTAAAGCTACAAGTTAGTGTAGTGCGTCCTCCTCACAGTGTTCAAATACAACTACAAGTTAGTGTAGTTTGTCCTCTGCACAGTGTTCAGCTAAAGCTACCTGCAGAAGGTTGTTGGTGTTTTCCTGATCCTATCACTACCGCAGGCAGCTAAATAAGCTACAAGTTATTTTTTTGCGAGCTCTGCACAGTGTTCAGCTAAAGCTACCTGTAGAAGGTTGGTGGTGTTTTCCTGATCCTATTTGAAAACAGAGCAACAGGGTGGGACTTTGCATGAGACGCTAGGTGGGTAGAGCCAGGCGTCTCCATCCCCGATAATTGGAATGAAAAGAGAGAACGGAAAAGCGGGACTTTAAAAGAAACATGCACTCCAGGAGATAACAACTTAAAAACCATGAATGTGGCAAGTGTCCAAAAAACGACGGAACCAAACCATGTTGCATGGAAGTATCACATAACCTCAATTGGCGCTCCATAGTTTATTAATATATGGATTGTAACAAAAAATAGAAATAATAATAACATCATAATATTATTAAAAAATCCTTATTCATAACGAGTTTTAAATTGTACATAAGGTATAGCATATATACAGTTAATGACATGGTTAGTTCATATTGTACATACTGTAAAAAGCAAATAGATAAAAAACACGTCTCTATGATAATTCATTGTAAGCGGGGCAGACAAGTAAAATCCAATAAATCTGTAGGATAAATTAATATTGCAATTGTAAACATATGGGGGCGACCATTGGCTCACGCTTCCATAATAGAACAACATGATTGGCTCATATTGGTACATACTGTAGATAGCCAGATTCACTGAAGTGTGTCTCCATAGTAAATAATTGTAGCTAAAATTAGTTGGTACAGTCCAATTGGTATAGATACGGTAGTAAAGTAATAGTAATGTAGTGTGGACACGGGGGCATCTATTGGCTCAACGCGTTTCGTGGCTACGGCCACTCTTCAGGAGCAGGTATGCAGTAGGTGTCTATAGATATTAAAAAAGCATATATATTAATTAAAAAAGCCTATATAGTAGATCCGTGTAGGTGAGGAGAAAGGACGAGAAAAGGGGGGTATAGCCCGATTCTCAAAACTACTTACAGGTAGTCCTATGAGTTTGGGCATGGACATGGGGAGCTGGGGGCTGACCGAAGAAACATCACACTGGAGTATTTATACAGTTATTCCAGTTCAATTCCAGTCCCCGCACGGTGGTCACCCCATGTTATCCAGGCACCTTCAGATCTATAATGCCCACATACTTTGTTTACAGGTAATTTTTACGGTTTTTCCCAAATCTCTTTCTTTTCTCCAGGGGCCACCCTAAGGGCAGCACACTGACTGCATCACACCCCAAAGCTCCGCATGTGCAGGGCGCTGCTGTCTCTGCGCGTTATTCCAAAAGTTCTTTGGTGTGGGCCTTTTTTGAGACGAGTGCATCAGATCGCACCGCTGCTATTTGCAACATATGTCTCAAGCGTATCTCGCGTGGCCAAAACATCTCCCGCTTGGGCACCACATGCTTGACCAGACATATGTTGACCTGCCATGCAGTTCGTTGGCAAGCGTATCTAAAAGACCCACACCAAAGAACAAAGAGGACCTCTCCTTGCTCCTCATCAGCTGAGATCTCCAACCCCACTATACCTTCAGTCCTCTCTGAGACCTGCACTGAGAGGAATGAAGGTGTAGAATTAGGTGTGTCACAGCCAAGTACTTGTGGGCAATCTGTTTTCAGTACACCGACGTCAGATTATACCAGGCAAATTTCTCTGCCCCAGCTGCTGCACCGCCGAAAGAAGTTCGCTCCCAGCCATCCACATGCCCAGCGGTTGAATGCTAGCTTGGCAAAATTGCTAGCACTTCAACTGCTGCCTTTTCAGTTGGTAGACTCTGCCCCCTTCCGTGAGTTTGTGGAATGTGCGGTTCCTCAGTGGCAGGTACCCAAACGCCACTTTTTCTCATGGAAGGCGATTCCAGCTCTCTACCGGCATGTGGAAGGCAATGTCAATGCCTTGCTGGACAGGGCGGTCAGCGGTAAGGTGCATATTACCGCTGACTCATGGTCCAGCAGGCATGGACAGGGACGTTACCTAAGTTTCACGGCGCATTGGGTGACTCTGCTGGCAGCTGGGAAGGATGCAGGACAAGGTTCAGTAGTGTTCAGTAGTGTTCAGTAGTGTTGGAGGTTGTTCCGCCACCACGCCTCCAAAATGCCACTACTAATGATTGTGACACACCTCTCTCCTCCACCCCTCTTCTTCTTCCTCCATGGCCTCTTCCTGTGCTTGGTCCTCGGAACCAGTGGTGCTCCGTAGCCGTTCAAGGGGCTACGCAAGTATGCAGGCCAAAAGATGCCATGCGTTGCTTGAGCTGGTGTGCTTGGGGGACAGGAGCCACACTGGGGCAAAGGTTCTATCAGCTCTGCAGGGGCAGGTTCAGAGGTGGTTGACGCCACGCCAACTTAAGCCAGGAATGGTGGTTTGCGACAATGGCACCAACCTCCTCTCTGCCCTTCGACAGGGACAAATGACCCATGTGCCCTGTTTGGCTCATGTCCTTAACTTGGTGGTGCAGCGGTTCTTGGGCAGGTACCCGGGCTTACAGGATGAGGCAGGCCAGGAAAGTCTGTGTGCATTTCCGCCGGTTATATAATGGCAGTGCTCGGCTGGCAGACCTCCAAAAGGAGTTTAACCTGCCCAAGAATCGCCTAATCTGTGACATGCCCACCAGGTGGAACTCAACAATGGCCATGCTGCAGAGGCTGCACACGCAGCAGAGGGCCTTCAATGAGTACCTGTGCGACTATGGCACCAGAACAGGGTCAGGGGAGCTTGGTTTTTTTCCCCACGCCAGTGGGCCATGATCAGGGATGCATGCACTGTCCTGTCACCATTTGAGGAGGCCATGAGGATGGTGAGCAGTGACAATGCATGCATCAGTGACACTGTCCCCCTTGTCCACCAGTTGGAGCACACGCTGCATGGAATAATGGACAGGGCACTTGAGGCAGAACAGAGGCAGGAAGAGGAGGACTTCCTTAGCTCTCAAGGCCCCCTTTATCCAGACAGTGTTCCTGCATGCCCGCCGATCACACAGGAAGAGGAGGAGGAGGAGGATTGTGTCAGTATGGAGGTGGAGCCTGGCACTCAGCATCAGCAACAATCCCAAGAAACACATGGACTTGTATGTGGCTGGGAGGAGGTGGCTGTGGACCATGTCGTCCTTAGTGACCCAGAGGACTCTGGACCGAATGCCTCAGCAAACCTACGCTGCATGGCCTCCCTGATCCTGCAAAGCCTGCGTAAGGATCCTCGTATTCGTGGTATCAAGGAGAAGGACCAATACTGGCTGGCAACCCTCCTTGATCCACGTTACAAGGGTAAGGTTGCGGACCTTATCTTGCCATCGCAGAGGGAGCAGAGGATGAAACATCTTCGGAAGGCCTTGCAGAAAGGTCTGTGCAACGCGTTCCCAGAGACTGGGAGGTTACAAACTCCTGTTTCTGGACAACGTGTTGCTGAGGCTTCGGTTAGTCAAAGAAGGAGCGGTGGAGAAGGTGGCCGTCTGACCGATGCGTTCAGACAATTTTTTGGTCCGCAGCCCCAAGGTATGATCGGTTCCAGCAACCATCGCCAGCGTCTGTTTTACATGGTGCAGGAATACCTAGGGGCAAGATCTGACTTGGACACCTTTCCCACCGAAAATCCTCTGGGTTACTGGGTCTTGAGGATGGATCACTGGCCAGAGCTTGCACAGTATGCAATTGAGCTACTGGCCTGTCCTGCATCCAGCGTTCTTTCGGAATGCACATTCAGTGCTGCTGGAGGCTTTGTAACCGATCACAGTGTGCGTCTGTCCACCGACTCGGTCGATCGACTGACCTTCATAAAAATGAATCAGTCTTGGATCACCACCAGCTACCAAGCACCTGATGCTGATGTAACCGAATAATTTTTTTTTAAATCTCTGATCCCTTCAAAGACTGCCTATGCTGATGCTGAGTGACTATCCTGAGTAAATATCCTCTTCCTCCTCAATGATCATGCTGATAGCTTGTAAGAACATTTTTGGTTCTGGGCACCGCCACCAGTGCCTAAGGCTCAATTTTTCAGCCCATGTTTAACAGGGGCATGTAATTACAATTTTAGATGCAATACTTTGCAGCAGGGCTCGTTCCTGCATTCCAACTAGAGTATCTGTGAGGGGTTGCAGTGTTGTGGCACCAGCATCAGTGCCTAAGGCCCAATTTTTCAGCCCCTGTTTAACAGGGGCATGTAATTACAATTCTTCATCTAATATTTCACAGCAGGGCCCGTTTCTGCGCCCACCAAGAGCGAGTGAGGACTTACAGTGTTGTGGCACCAGCACCACCACCACCAAAGGCCCAATTTTTCTGCCCCTGTTTAACAGGGCGTGTAATTACAATTTTTGATGCAATACTTTGTAGCAGGGCTCGTTCCTGCATTCCAACTAGAGTATCTGTGAGGGGTTGCAGTGTTGTGGCACCAGCACCAGTGCCTAAGGCTCAATTTTTCAGCCCATGTTTAACAGGGGCATGTAATTACAATTTTAGATGCAATACTTTGCAGCAGGGCTCGTTCCTGCATTCCAACTAGAGTATCTGTGAGGGGTTTCAGTGTTGTGGCACCAGCATCAGTGCCTAAGGCCCAATTTTTTAGCCCCTGTTTAACAGGGACGTGTAATTACAATTTTTGATGCAATACTTTGCAGCAGGGCTCGTTTCTGCGTTCCAACTAGAGTATCTGTAAAGGGTTGCAGTGTTGTGGCACCAGTGCCTAAGGCCCAATTTTTCAGCCCCTGTTCAACAGGAGCATGTAATTACAATTCTTAATCTAATATTTCACAGCAGGGCCCTGAGAGGGCTTACAGTGTTGTGGCCACAACAAAACCTAAGGCCCAAATTTCCGCTGAGTATATAGGGCAGGCCCCTACTTTCAAACATCCAACTTACAAACCACTCCTACTTGCAAACGGAAGGAGACAACAGGAAGTGAGATGAAATCTACCCCTAGGAAGGGAAATTCTCTCCTGTATGAGTTAATATGGGAAAAACATTTCTCCTTTCCATTGATGCTTTATCACCAATCCTTGTTTTACAAAAAACCCCAAATTTTCAAAAAACATTTGTCATTGGGACAAAAAGTGAGGTAAAATCTTCTAAAGAGGAGCACAGACAGCAAAACAAATGTCACAGGGGTGATAACCCTTCCCTATGTTTTCCAGAAAGCTTAAAATAGATTTTTTGGCAGGAGCTAAACACGTTAAAAATGCACCAGTTCAAAATTACAAACAGATTCTACTTAACAACAAACCTACAGTCCCTGTCTTGTTTTCACCGCCTGTGTACTGCTGTTCAGAGTACAGAGCCTGTATACTGCTGTTTCCTTTTTTAATTTGGGTGCGGGGTTCCCCTAATATCCATACAAGACCCAAAGGGCCTGGTAATGGACTGGGGGGTACCCATGCCGTTTGTCTCACTGATTTTCATCCATATTGCCAGGACCCGACATTACATTAAACCTGCAAGCAGTTTTAAATTACTTTTTTTCCTTTAAAAATGACATTTTGTGCAGGGACTGTTCTAAGCACGGGAAACATGCGCCACTTTACAGGCATATTATAGACACCCCCCAGGTACGATATTTAAAGGAATATTTCACTTTTTTTTTTTTACTTTAGGCATCATTAAAATCACTGCTCCTGAAAAAACTGACATTTTGAAAAGGTTTTTTTGCATTGATACCCGGGTCCCCAAACCCTTTTTAGGACAATACCATGCAAATTAGCCTTTAAAATTAGCACTTTTGATTTTGAACGTTCGAGTCCCATAGATGTCAATGGGGTTCTTACGTTCGTGCAAATTTTCGGTCCTTTCGCAGGTTCTGGTGCGAACCGAACCGGGGGGTGTTCGGCTCATCCCTATACATTAGCATGTCCCCGTTCTTCCTCTCCGTGAGATGATCGCGGGTATCCCCACGGACTTTGGGCCCGCGGGGCCCGTGATCATGGTCACGGAGCTCCCGGCGGGCGCCCGCGAGACTTCTTTTAAAGGGCAATGTACAGGTACGTTAATCTGCTTGTCAGATTCCTGTCAGAATATATCTGCTTGTCTGTATGGGATGTATGGGCACATAGATACACTGACAGTCTGCAGGAGACCTGCATGGCACCAGCAGTCTGCTGATCCTTGGAGCAATGGTTTACAGGCTCCTACAACAAAAAATAACAAATGCACATTTATTTACCTGCAAAAAAAAGATTTTTTTTTCCTTTCACCACGAGTGGATTTCCTTGGGTACATAAGCATGCTCATACATGGCCGTTCCCTGCTGAACTGGTCAAATTTCTATCTATGTATGGCCGGCATTACCTATTCAAGCCAACAACAGAATATCTTTCCACTTCAATACCGGGCACTTTTCCCCCCTTCCTGCCCAGACCAATTTTCAGCTTTCAGCGCTGTCACACTTTGAATGACAATTGCGTGGTTTTGCAACACTGTACACAAATTAAATTTGTATATTTTTTTTCACACAAAGATGAGCTTTCTTTTGGTGGTATTTAATCACCACTGGGTAAATTATGTAGTCTGTAGGAAAGTTACCGTATTTAACGGTATATAACACACGCCGGAGTATAACACGCACCCCAAGTTTAGGAGGTAATTTTAGGGAAAAAAAGTTTTAGGGGGGAAGTTTAAGGAAAAAAATTACATTTAAATGCCCATCAATGCAGCCTTGTCAGTGTCATTTGCAGCCTTGTCAGTGTCATTTGCAGCCTTGTCAGTGTCATTTGCAGCCTTGCAGTGTAGCCTTTTCATTGCATTCTTCCAGTTTAAAAATGGCGCCGGGTCCTCTCAGTGGCTCTCAGGTCCTCTTGACAGCTTTTGGGTCCTCTCGGCGGTTCTCGGGTCCTCTCGGCCGATCTTGGGTCCTCTCGGCGGCTCTCGGGTCCTCTTGGCGGCTCTCGGGTCCTCTCGGCTACTCTCGGGTCCTCTCGCAGTCCCTAGCGGAGCCGAGAGTAGCCAAGTGTACTCGGCACGGCTCAGCTCACAGTCACGCCCAGTCCCTGTGTTATGTCCATCATAGGGCAGGACCTGTCGTGACTGTGAGCGGAGCCGAGCCGAGTACACTCGGCTATGTATCTTGGCGGCTCGATCCTTCACTCACAATCAGCGGGGGATCGGCATATAACATGCACCCACTGATTTTAAGATGTACTGACAGCCGATCTTATTTCTTGAGACCAGAAAATGGACTGTACAAATATCCCCAAAATACCTTTTTGGAAAGGAGAAAGTCTGAGGTATTTAGTAAGAGCCATGGTGCATTTTTTACAGTTGTCATTTTTTTGTCACAATTTTTTGGAAAATGAAGAAAAAAAAATTGCGCATGATGCGTTCTCAGAAATAAGTCATATTAAATCCTCCCAGAACAATTGGGTTCCCACCTGAATGTCATTTTACAATGGCCCGGGTGGAAGGCAGTTAAAGTAGAAGTTTTGGCTAGCTTATAACCCACCTTTTAAATGCTGTCTCCCCTGTGCCTCCACTGCTCTGCATATGTTTTATCAGAAATTGTAAAGTAAATACCTTTTTTAAAAAACACTTCTATTTGTATTGTGCCTTTACAAGGTTGTTGAGACACAGATCAGATAAGGCAGGGAACTGGACACAAACTGGTATGTATTATATTCATTGATATGGACAAATTAGAAATGTGTACTGTTAGTGGACAGTGATTGGGGAAACCATTAAAATCACAGCTTTTAGGTTTTTACAAACCAAAAGCACTAGGATTGCTGCTGGTTGCCATCATATTGGATGTGATGTCAGCAGGCTCAGTAGACTCAGTGCTGTGTAGTATTCCCCTTTTCTCCTACCCTGGCTACTACATTAAAGGTTATGTAGGTGGGCAAGGAGAGGAGGAGCTGGGCCAGCACAGAGAATGATTATAAACTCTCAGAAGAGGAGAGAGCTGTGATGTACAAGGAAAAAGGGGGCTGTGCTAGGGAATCGACTCTTCCTGGAGAAGTCAGATTTTTAGCAAGCTCAGAAGCACATTGCAGGTAAATAAAAAATGATGTATGGAAAGGAAAATCACCACAAGTAAGCATTTAAAATATTTAAAAAGCCAAGCTTTAGACCTTTACTATATAGGGTGAGGGTGGAGATTGCAAACATTATTAACTAGTATTAATATAAGCTGACTGGGGTCATTTCCTTCCGTTAACCCCTTCCCACTGACAGTACGCATATATGTGGCCCCACTACACTGGGCTTTTTTTCCGCCGGGGACACATATATGCGTATTTGTCTTTATGATCTCCCTGGGAGCCCCGGGTCACATACTAACAATCGGGATCCAGAACTCCCGGTTCCAGGTCACATGATCACTGTGGTAGCCTCTGATTGGTCCTTTGTTTCTCTCTCTGTGAATAAAGAGCAAAGATAAAAATACCTGGATCAAGGTTTGATCTAGGTCAGTGCCAGGGTTAGTGTTTGGGTCAAGTAAGAGTCAAAGGTCAAAGGTCAGGGGTCAGCATATTTTGGGCAGGATTAAAAAAATATATAATTTTTTATATTTGTATCAGTGTCAGTTAGTGTCGGTGTAATAAAAACAAAACAAAATGCAAACTATTGTTTTGGGCTGTAGTACAGGTGCATTCAACATACAACTAACATACACATATTTACTTTCGCTGAAATCGTCAGAAGCAGGATAATTTTTTTGGGTTGTTCTTTGTTGGTAGGTTATGGTAGTAACAATAAATATACAGCTACATTTAATTTGTCCTAAAAAAAGAAAAAAATGCGGTATAATCCACCTGGATGCACAAAGTAGTGGTGATCAGGGCTTTTTTTCAGTTCCACCATCTCCAGCTCAGGCCCTCTGCTCCCTGCTCACCACTATCGCTCTGTGGCAGCCAAGCTGTCACTTGTAAACACAGAAGCCAGACTTCTGTGTTTACAAGTGACAGCTTGGCTCCCTCAGATCTGATCTGAGTGGCTCCCACTAAATGCAGGATGGGGAGAAGGGGAATGCAGGTGCCCAGGGTGTGTGCAGGGCATGGTTGAGTTCCTGCACCAATTATCAGAGAAAAAAAGCCCTGGTAGTGATGATATGTACGGTTTTACTAACACATGCCAAAGTTGCAAAATTGTGCTTAGGCATTAACATTTGTTTTACCCTTAGGTGGGAAGGGGTTAAAATAACCGAAGTCTAAGAATGTAGCATAGAAGTCGATATGAGTGACTTTCTATAAAGGAACCAAATAATTTGCATAGTTTAGGAAACAATAGAAATGTCGGCGCTTATAATAAGCATTTGTAAAACTGTTTAGGCCAGGATTCTTATGATAATGGAGAGCACAGATAGTTTTCTGTATTTTTTCAACCGTAAGGTGAATTTTGTACATTGGGTGGGGGATAATTGAGATAAGCCATAGTTAAATAAATAATGTTGGATAGAAGGATCAGAGATACAATAAGGTGAGTTTGTTTGGAGGTTATAAAGCGAGTGATAGCAGTCAATAAACTGGTTAGATATATTTATAGGGTTGTACTGTAAGTAACAGAACCAGTGGAGATTCTAAAGGAATAAACAGTATGTTGGGCATGCAAATGGCAAAGCTTCCTAGTTAGGAGAGTATTGGCTTTATTTATTCCCTCATAAAAATGTGTTGGGTTTGGGCAATAGAGGTATCTATGTGAGCAGATTTCAACAACAGCACCTTTTAGCAAAGATTACATTGTTGGGTGGTAAATAGTGGGAGAGAAAGATGTTATGTATATACTGTCTACATGGGTCAACTGGGCCAGAAGAGTAGATCTGTCTTTGATTTTTGTGTCTTTTCCTACATGAAGCTGTAGAGATTATCCTACATATAATGATAGTCTTATGGGTTTTTCAAACAAAAGGGAGTCATTCAATCTCCAAAAAGGGGGGCTGACCCCAATTCAGAGACAGTAAAATATGAAACTGAGCGGACTAGGTGATGGTGGTTACGTTTGCCTCTGTTGACAATGACACAAAGGCGGGATTAACCCTCTACTTCATTAGGGTAGAGGGATATAAAAAAATCAATTTAATGAAAGTCCTTCAGAAGATCCCTGAATTTCTGTGAAGATGGCTCCAGTTGAGAATACAAAACAAGGTTAATTAGAAGTCTCCTATTTCTTGAGTGGGAAAATACTACATTAAAGTGTTCATTGATAATAAGATTTGAACAATAAAGGGAGGGAGTACAGTGGAATGCCTTCTAAAGGAAGGAGTGTTGAACCTTGCTTGAAACATACAAATATACAATCAACAGGTCCTTTCCCATGTGATTCCCTTTTAAATTATTGTATTTACTTTTGGGATCCAGATATGTATATGTAACCTGTAACAGGCATGTTAAAGCAATATAGCCACCCGGCCTGATTTAGCAGTTGCTGAAGACAAATAACCTGTGGGATATGCTAAAGAGCAAAGATGATTAGATTTAGGAGAGGAAAATATGAGTCTCCTATAAACATTCAATATCAGAAGAGGGCCTTTTCTATTCCTTTAAAGCCAAACAGTGTTTCTAAGGGAGTTTATTCCCTTTATTTTTAAAGAAAATGTAGTCAACAGAGATAGGGCTGAACATATTAAGAACAAAGGCAAACAGAGGGATAGTAAGTGGAACAGGGGAGGGAGGGAAGAGAAATGTGGAGCAATTCATGAAAGAAAAAAATGGAAAAAAGAAAAGGAAAAGTGGGAAAGGGAGAGAGAGAGACAGAAAACAAGGGACAGAAGGATTAATCTTGCATGAGGGAACTAAATGACTAGAGGCCCCAGAAGGGATTCCCTGAGATTTACACTTCATAGATGGAGGCATACTTAGAATGTCAAACTGCACAGAACTGCTGCAAATCATCAACCTGGAGTTTAATGTAAGTGATCCGATTGAGCAAGCCTGTAATGTTAGTGCAGGGTTTAGCCAGTGCTGCAGTCATCAAATCTTTAAAAGAAAGCCTAGAGCATGGACTGTAGGTCAGACAACCCTCCAGGACCAGTTTGGAAACTAAGACCACACAATCATCATCGATTGAAACAAGAAGGGGCGGTGGGACTTTAAATGAGACAGTTGACAGATTGGGGTTAGGGAATGAAAATACCTTTTACATGTGTACGGTTACCTGTGCATGTGCACCAAGCATATCCTATTTACATACATGCATAAAAACAAACAATACAGAATACCAGCAATAAGTAACTAACACATATGTCATATGTCCTATCCTGGGTCACTATATACATCCTCCAGCATGGTGGCCAGTTCTGGGCCATGTTCTTGTTCCACATCCGGAGATGTGATGCGCTTTGCGGGCCCCCACCCAAGGGGGGGTTGGTTTGGTGTGGGGGGTCGGGTGGGTGCCGCACATCGCATCGGCGCCACGCATCACTCCCGCACGTGACGCCACTGGTTGTATTTTCATTACCAAACCCCAATCTGTCAACTGTCTCATTTAAAGTCCCACCGCCCCTTCTTGTTTCTCTGAATCTGGGATGGAGGTACTACCCCGTGCCTCACTCAAAGTCCCAAACCTCCATTAATACTATAATCATCATCGATTGGTGCCAAGAGCAGAGGAGACACTGTGACTCTAGTGGAGGTAGTGCAGGCTGAATCTCTAGGCGACTGTAAGAATGTCTCCATTTTCTGCTTCACCAAAGTCAGCTTGAATAAACCATGGGAACTTCAGCTAGTAGTAAGTAAACTAGCCCCACTAGCTGGTAGCTGAAAAAGGAGAAAAACTGGTACCTTGGGGCTGAGCTGAGTTCATGCATGCCCCCTTTTCTCTCTTTCTTCTCCAGTATGTGCTCAGGTATGTGTTCAGTAACTCTCCCAATGTCCCATGCTAATAGCAATTCCTCTCTCCCCTCCACCCTCTTCTGTGATCAGCTTCCTCTCCCCCTCCTCTATTCCTCCCGGGACACAAGTAGATGTACCGTATATACTCGAGTATAAGTCGAATTTTTCAGCACATTTTTTTGTGCTGAAAGTGCCCCCCTCGACTTATACTCGAGTCAAGCACTTTTCTGCAGCAAAAAAATTCATTTTCCAAACCGAATTTGGGGCCCCGTATCTCAGGACCACTTGAAGCTAGGAACCCCAAATTTGGTGTGCAAACCCAGTGGAACTGGTACCACAACATATCCAAAGATAGGGTTCCTAGCACCAAGTGGCCCCGAGATATGGGGCCCCAAACTCGGTTCGGAAAATGTCATTCTCTGTTGCAGAAAAGTGCTTGACATTTTCTGAACCGAATTTGGGGCCCCGTATCTCAGGGCCACTTGGAGCTAGGAACCACAAATTTGGTGTGCAAACCCAGTGGAACTGGTACCACAACATATTCAAAGCTAGGGTTCCTAGCACCAAGTGGCCCCAAGATATGGGGCCCCAAAATCGGTCCAGAAAATGTCATTCTCTGCTGCAGAAAAGTGCTTGACATTTTCTGAACTGATTTTTGGGGCCCTGTATCTCTGGGCCACTTGGTGCTAGAAACCCCACCTTAAGATATGTTGTGGTACCAGTTCCACTGGGTTTGCACACCAAATTTGGGGTTCCTAGCACCAAGTGGCCCTGAGATACGGGGCCCCAAAGTCAGTTCGGAAAATGACATTTTTTTGCTGAAGAAAAGCCACTTTGTGCTGGAAACCCCAGCTTTGGGTATTTTATGGTGCTAGTTCCACTGGGTTTGCACACCAAATTTGGGGTTCCTAGCACTAAGTGGCTCTGAGATATGGGGCCCCAAAGTCGGTCAACTGTGTCCATCTGCAGCAATGTCATTTCGGGACCCTTTGGGTTCAGAGACCCCAAATGTTGGCTGCAGCTAGGGGGCATCTAGGAACCCTTAACTACCGAGTTTGAAGTTCAGGGGACCTATGGCTGCAAATGGGCACAGTGAGGCATGCAAATGGGCACAGTGAGGCATGCAAATGGGCACAGTGAGGCATGCAAATGGGCACAGTGAGGCTGCAAATGGGCATTGTTGACCCTCTTACAGTATCTGTGCATTTCTCACCCTCGTCTTATACTCGGGTCAATAAGTTTTTCCCATTTTTTTGTGGTAAATTAGGGCCTCGACTTATACTCGGAACGACTTATACTCGAGTATATACGGTAGTTGTTCCTCCTTTACTCTTCTCTCCCACCCACAGTCAGCTGCCATGTTACCTTCTCCTTCTGTCTGTGATTCTATCAGAGAGATTTCCTCTCTCTTCCTATTCATGCAATGGCTGTACAAGTAATGGGGTTTGCAATTGTCACTGGGAAAGGAAGGTATACAGAGCAATAAAAACATTGTCACAGGTTATTCAATTTCTCCACAATACTAAAAAATGTGGTTTTTATTTTAGTCTGTTCCTCTGTTGGATACATTTCCAATTCCTTTTTAGCAATGAGCGAGAATCTCGTCACTAGATATAAAAAATCCAATAAGAACCTGATAGAGGTTCTAACCTTTCCTCAATCCACTTAAAACCACATTAAGAGATCTGGTTGGAGTTGCACTTTAGGGCTAGTTTACACCAGTGTTACTCTCTGAAGAGCAATTCACTCTGAAGAGCCTCCTCACCGACTATTTTAACTCCTTATACCCTGTACTAGCATGACACAACTGTGTGCAATTCATGTAGTTGTGGGGTGTCCCCCCAATCAGTTGAATGGATTGCGTTCAGTGGGTGGTATTGCCCAGTGAATGCAAAAGTGGGGATCGTTTCTGCTGTGCTGCAATGCGAAGCATCACGACCATGCCATATGAACGTCTTCCTTCACTGCCTTTGCAGTAGAGCTGCATGATTAATCGTGAAGAATCGTTATAGGCGATTTTTTACCCATTGCAATCTTGAAAAAAGTATTTCCTGATTCTTTCTATGCAGAGAATTCTCTGCTCTGCTAAAGAAGACAGCCGTCAAAAGAAAGGAAAAAAAAAAAAAACGGACAGTCTGCCAAGAATCACAACATTTTTTAGCAGTGGAACTTAAGTAGAAACATTGTAAAAATTTGACCTTTAGATCAAAGGAATACACTTTGGTGTGAAAATGAGGGAAGTTTAACCACTTAAACACTAAACCTTTTTCTGACATTTGTTGGTTTCAAGTTAAAATCATTTTTTTTTTGCTAGAAAATTACTTAGAACCCCCAAACATTATATATATATATATTTTTTTTAGTGGAGACACTAGAGAATAAAATGGTGGTTGTTGCAATATTTTATGTCACACTGTATTTGCGCAGCAGTTGTTCAAATGCAATTTTTTGGGAAAAAATTACACTTTAATGAATTAAAAAAAAACAAAAAACTAACCAGTAAAATTAGCCCAATTTTTTTTGTATAATGTGAAAGATTTTACGCCGCGAGAATCGTGATCTTTTTATTCTAAGTAAAAAAATTGTGGTTCTCATTTTGGCCCGAATCGTGCAGCCCTACTTTGCAGCAAATGGGGGAGCAGTTGGGGTGGTAAATATGCAGATCAGCCACCCATTTTTTCTGCCCCCAAACAAGGCCTTAAGGCTCTGCACACCCTTCCTTAAATTTAAAGTTAAATCTTCTTGCATTTGACTTTCCTATTTCCTCATCAATTACATTTTTGAAATAAAACCTTTCTGTATTCACTCCACACCTTACTATAGGCCCAGTGACAGTAGCTGGGTCTCTGTGCTTCTCATTGCAATTCAGGAAGATCATGGCTGGTATGAGGGGCAGACAGGGTCCTGTACATACACATTTCCTGAAAACATCACAGCACCCTATCACCATACTCCTCTCAAGACCCTTCAGACCTGATGCAAGCAGTGGGCTGGCATTTGGGAAGAGGTATGCAAATATCAAACTGCCTTAACGTGGTTGTAAAGGTTTAAGGTTTTTAACCTTTATGTATTCTATGCATGAAGGTAAAAAACCTTCAATATTCAGGTTCCCCCCCCCCAGTCCCCTAATACTTAACTAACCCCAATCTGAATCCTGACCCAGCCATGTGGCTTGTTGTTGTTTGTCAGAGCATAGCAGACTACAGTCGTGTGTGCTAGAAGCACTGGCCATGCGGCCATCCAGGATTCTCTCTAGGCTCCCCAGCGGATTCTTAGCTGACTGACCGGGTTCCCCAGCAGCCCCTAGCAACATCCAGGAATGGTAGCGGTTCCCCTCGGCCCCCACTCTCCATCGCGCCGGCCGCTACCGCCGCCGCTGCCTCGAATCCCCAGCGGATTCTTAGCCGACCGACCGGGTTCCCAGCAGCCCCTAGCAACATCCAGGAATGGTAGTGGTTCACCTCGGCCCCTACCCTCCATTGCACCGGCCGCTACCGCCGCCGCTGCCTCTGGACGTCAGTCCAGCCCGCCAGCCTCTAGGACAGGACACACTGCGGCTCCAGCCTAGCACGCCGCCCTAGCCTGGCCTGTTTGCCTTCCTCCCCTGCTCACCCCTGCCTCCACCTGATCAGCAGACCCCCCTCTCCTTAACCTACCCACCAGCGCTGACGCGATCGTTGTCGCATCAGAGATCATCACTGGTGGACAGACCTCGGCTCGGGCCTAGTCCTGCGGCCATCTTGGGACACCCAGAAGCGGCTGCAGCACTCCCCAGCTACCCAGAGCGCATCCTCGGACTCCACAGAAGGACCTACCGGGACCCCGGTCCCCGTCACCCCCTCCCAGACCCCTACCCTTCAGTGCTCTTCCACAGCATTGATCCTACCACGGCTCGGGCCTAGTCCGGTGGCCATCTTGGTACTCCCAGTTGCGCCGTAGCTCCCTACTGGCCGCCGGAGCCCTTCCCGGACTCCACAGCAGTACTCCACAGGTACCCACTAGCCCCTGCCCACCAGTGCACCTCCACAGCCGCCGTCTAGTCACCTCGTCCCTAGCCGCTAGACTCAGGGGACAGACCACGGCTGCGGCCTAGCTCCGGCTCACCTTCTCAGCTCACCCCTCTCTCTCCACGGGCAGTGTGCCCTTTATACCCCTAATACCACCTCCGACACACCGGACCTCCCCGCTAGAGCATGGGGTGATACTGAGAGCAGGACAATCCTCAGCTCAGGCCTTGCACCGGCCTTCATCTTGATCCTTCCAGACGTGGCTCAATACTAGTAAGTACTAGCCTATGTCAACCCCCCTAGTGCCCTCTCCTTGGCTCGACCTCCACCCCTTTCCCCTCTCTCATCACCGACCAACCCGGGTCAGGTAAGTCGCGGGGCCCCCTCCAGCAGTTGATCCAGGGACCTCGGTCCGATCGCCTCCGGGGGTCAGGAAGGAATTTTTTCCTCTGCTGCAGCAATTGTCTAGCTCAGCTAGGAGTTTTTCGCCTTCCTCTGGATCAACAGGAGAGCGGTAGGCCCACGTGGCCCTCCACCACCACCACAGTCCCATTCGCACCATCATCTACGCCACCCCTGAAGCAGCGGCATTCTTCAGACCATCATTTTCTCAGCAACAGAAGCAGCGGCACCCTTCAGGGCCACCATTTCCTAAACAACCTCACCATCGCCACATCAGTATCATCACCGAATCATCCTACCATCAGCAATTTTCTCGCCATGTGCAACTTCAAGTACTCAGCGGACGCTCTCCACAGGCTAAGAAATACCACCTCAACATTAACAACTTCCGTTCATAAAATACTACAGAAAGAACAACTTCTAAGGACCAACCTACAATCAACCATCAAATATAGGAAGACAACAATTTAACCACAACAAATAGCACGCGCACTGATCAACACCAGATCTGCAGTCAAGCACAGACTGGAGGTACACGACTTCATCACCCAAAACAACATAGATTGCCTCTTCATTACGGAAAGCTGGCTAACACCCGACTGCAACGCCATCCTAACCGAATTAGTACCTGAAAACTACAGGATCCTAACGGAGCACAGAACAGGAAAAAAAGGAGGAAGCCTAGCAGTGATCTTCAAATCTCACCTCACGCTCACCAAACCAACTGTGCAGAACCTTTCATGTAGACACTCACCCTACTTCTTCAAACAACACCCCAAGACACTATCCACATACTTCTATGTTACAGACCACCAGGACCGAAGACCAATCTCCTTACACCCCTCACAGAATTCATGTCAACTCACACCCTGAAAGCCAAAAACTTTTTGGCACTTGGAGATTTCAACCTCTGGGCAAACTCCAACCAAGACCCTATCACCACCGCCTGCATTAACCAACTGAAAGAACTAGGTCTCCAGCAACTGATAAATGCTCCTACACATGGTTCAGGACACATTCTGGACCTCATCTTCAAACAAAATATGGACGTCAACATATTCGACAACCTACCGCTACCATGGACGGATCACCACGCTATCAAATTTTAAATCGCCACCAACACCACCCTCCAAAAACGGAAACAGGCAATTACAACACGCTGGACAAGATCTCAGAAGAAACTACACTCCGAATTCTTCAAAACCACATTATCAAACAAAATAGCAATGCTAAACTTAAACCACTCAACGGAACAAACACTGAACTCCTTAAACAAAGCATTACTACAAACAGCGGACTCAGTGGCTCCAAAACGTAGAACACACAACCGCAAAATAAACTCTGGATGGTTTAATGGCACTCTTACTTTACTAAAGCAGGAACGCAGAAGAGCTAAAAGAGCCTGGAGAAGAAACTCCACAAAGGAAAAGCACACAAACTACAAAACACTCACGGATAAATATCACAAAGCAATCTTAAAAGCAAAAAAGGAACACTTCTCAAACACCATCTCAACAGCCTTAAACCGCCCTCGGGAACTCTTCAAAATAGTCACCAAGACTATGAACCCTACCTGCCTAGAGCCCCCAGGAAACGAAACCCAAGAATTCTGCAATGACTTATCGGATTTTTTTATCAACAAAATCGACAACATCTGGAAAACAATTCGAAAGAAAAAAACAACCAACCTCATCCAACTAAAGCAAAAAGAAAAAAATCGATATGATCATCACACAAGCACCGAATTTTTTGCTGATCCCAGTCACCACTGACACCACCAAAAACATCATCAGAAGCCTCAGAGACAGCACATCACCAAACGACATCATTCCCACAAAACTCCTGAAAGAATGTTCCGACATCTTTGCTCCTACTATAACACACCTCACAAACCAGTCATTCAAAGAAAGGACTGTCCCAATTGCCCTCAAACATTGCATCGTCAAACCCCTCCTAAAGAAACCCAACCTCGACCTTAAGGACCCTAACCATCGCAGACCGATAACAAGCCTCAACACCATCTCCAAGATTATGGAGAAAGCAGTAGTACAACAGCTACAACACCACCTGGACACACACAATCTCCTGGATCCTCTACAATCAGGCTTCCGCCCAGGCCATGGCACAGAAATGGCACTCCTCAAAATATGGGACGACGCCCTCGAAGAAGCTGATGATGGAGAATCATGTCTCCTGGTACTGTTGGACCTCAGTGCAGCGTTCGATACAGTGGACCACAATACTCTACTCATCCGCCTCACAGAAGTAGCAGGAGTCACAGATTCAGATCTACAATGGTTTGCATCCTTCTTAGGGAATCGCTCTCAGACAGTAAAACTAGGAGCATTCTCCTCTGAAACCTGTGCAATCTCTTGTGGAGTCCCTCAAGGTTCACCCTTGTCACCAGTGCTCCTCAACATCTACATCCGCCCACTCCTCAAAATCATCAGAAAATCGGACATCTGCTTCCACTCATACGCTGATGATACCCAACTCTACCTTCGCATCACCAGAGAAAAAGACCACCATCAGCGACTAGAAAAATGCCTCACTTTGATAGACGACTGGATGACTACTAGCTCTCTCAAACTCAGCGGATCAAAAACAGAGCTTCTTCTCCTACACGCAAACCAAAATTCCAAAACTAAGACCCCATGGACACCTTCCACCATCTTTGGACAGACCATCACTCCAAGTAAAAAAGCCAAGAGTCTCGGAATCATCTTTGACTAAGAAATGTCAATGGATGCACAAATAGGATCAGTAGTCAGCGGATCTCACATCTCCTCCGCCTGCTACGTAGACTCATCCCCCCCTCCCAGAAGAGGACAAAGCAGCAGTAGTTGGAACAATCATCAATTCCAGACTCAACTACGCAAACTCCCTCTACATAGGACTACCCCAATATCAGCTTGCGCGCTTACAACTCATCCAAATCACGGCGGCAAGACTGTTAACAAGAAAAAAACCCTGGGAATCCATCTCCCCTTCCCTGAGGATCCTACATTGGCTAACCATAAAGAATCACGTTCAAGACCCTTTGCCTCACCCACAAATGTATACAAGGAAATGCTCCTCAATACCTATGCGAGAAAATAAAACACTACACACCCAATCGCAGTCTTCGATCTTCTAACCATAACCTCCTCCTTATTCCAAAAACCCGCTACAAAACAAAGGGAGAACGAAGATGCGCAGTCCAAGGACCACGGCTATGGAACGCTCTACCTACTCACATTCGCATGGAAGAAAACCATCAGGCCTTCAGAAAGAAACTCAAGACCTACCTCTTCTAAGAAGCTTGACAACCAGGCAGGAGGTAGGCACGTTCTGGCACATGGTCTGGTCTTGTCCCAAAATCCGACCCTTTTGGTCGGCAGTTGCCTCCACACTGAGTGAAGTCACAGGCTCAAATCTACCGGTGGATCCCCAAATAATGTTGCTTAGTCATCTGGAGGATGTTGAGGGTGATAGGTATAGTAAACTGTGTCTAACCTTTACATTGTACTACGCTAGGCGAGAAATTTTGTTGAGATGGTAATTGGAAGAGCCTCCTACCCTTGCCTCGTGGAGAGGGTCGGTGAATAGAGTACTCCCCCTATATAGACTGACGTATGAAAGTAGACAATGCCCGGGGAAGTTCGATAAAATTTGGTCCTCCTGGGTGGACGCCTCTGGAAATCCTGAACCCCCTACCCCATAACTAAGATGTGAAATACAGTAGAGGACATCCTACATTCCAGGTCTACTCTTCTTATGTCCATCCCCCTTCATCTCCCTTCACCCCCCTCCCTCTCCCCCCCTCACCCCCCCCCTCGCCGCCCCCATTAGGTTTGATTAACTATTGGCTACCTACTTCCAATTGTTTAAGGGTTTATAGGAATGTTATGCCGTAGGAATACTGTTAAGTGAAATTTCTGAAATGTACATATCTGGAACATTTGATAAATAGTGGCTATCATCTGAAGATAGATCTTAATATCATTGTTATCACCACAATGGTTATACTAAATTTCTTTTGTTTTGTAATGCTGACTTGTTTAATAAAATCTTCTGTAAAAAAAAAAAAAGAAGCTTGACAACACAGGGTGGATCTAGCACCTTGTGGTGATTCAGTTCGCAATTGCAGCGCTATACAAATCATTCATTCATTCATGTGTGCAAGACCCGAGGCTCTCCCGGGTGTCATCCTTCTGATTGGCTGAGATGCAATGTCAATCACAGCCAGTGAGACGGGATCGGGGGGGCGGGGCTGAGCCACGCTCTCTGTATCTTATGGACATAGAAAGCCATCTCAGCAAGTCACTTGCCTCCACAGCAATTGGCTTGCTATAATGGGCACTCGGCAAGGGGAAATGGGCCCAGAGTGCTGGCAGGGGACCCAAGAAGAGGAGGATCAGAGCTGCTCTGTACAAAACCACTACACAGAGCCATGGGCGTCCGCAAGTAGGGGCAAGGGGGGGCGGTTGCCCCCCCTAGAATCATCAAGGTTGTGTTGGTGTTGCAGTTGCACTGTGTGTTAAAGTGTCCACCACAGCTGCCGCTGACTTTTTTCTAGCTCCACTACTCTGCTGGCTATCCTGACAGTGACACTGACACTGTCCTCCGCTCGGCAGCTCAGCCATTCTGCGCTCCTCCTCAGTGATTGGCCACCTGCCTAGTAGGGATGAGCCGAACACCCCCCTGTTCGGTTCGCACCAGAACATGCGAACAGGAAAAAAGTTCGTTCGAACATGCGAACACCGTTAAAGTCTATGGGACACGAACATGAATAATCAAAAGTGCTAATTTTAAAGGCTTATATGCAAGTTATTGTCATAAAAAGTGTTTGGGGACCTGGGTCCTGCCCCAGGGGACATGGATCAATGCAAAAAAAAGTTTTAAAAACGGCAGTTTTTTCAGGAGCAGTGATTTTAATAATGCTTAAAGTCAAACAATAAAAGTGTAATATCCCTTTAAATTTCGTACCTGGGGGGTGTCTATAGTGTGCCTGTAAAGGGGCGCATGTTTCCTGTGTTTAGAACAGTCTGACAGCAAAATGACATTTTGAAGGAAAAAACTCATTTAAAACTACCCGCGGCTATTGCATTGCCGACAATACACATAGAAGTTCATTGATAAAAACGGCATGGGAATTCCCCAAAGGGGAACCCCGAACCAAAATTAAAAAAAAAATATGACGTGGGAGTCCTCCTAAATTCCATACCAGGCCCTTCAGATCTGGTATGGATTTTAAGGGGAACCCCGCGCCAAAAAAAAAAAAAAAAAAAAACGGCGTGGGGTCCCCCCAAAAATCCATACCAGACCCTTATCCGAGCACGCAACCTGGCAGGCCGCAGGAAAAGAGGGGGGGACGAGAGTGCGGCCCCCCCTCCCTCCTGAACCGTACCAGGCCACATGCCCTCAACATTGGGAGGGTGCTTTGGGGTAGCCCCCCAAAACACCTTGTCCCCATGTTGATGAGGACAAGGGCCTCATCCCCACAACCCTGGCCGGTGGTTGTGGGGGTCTGCGGGCGGGGGGCTTATCGGAATCTGGAAGCCCCCTTTAACAAGGTGACCCCCAGATCCCGGCCCCCCCCCTGTGTGAAATGGTAAGGGGGTACATAAGTACCCCTACCATTTCACGAAAAAAGTGTCAAAAATGTTAAAAATGACAAGAGACAGTTTTTGACAATTCCTTTATTTAAATGCTTCTTCTTTCTTCTATCTTCCTTCATCTTCTGGTTCTTCTGGTTCTTCTGGCTCTTCTGGTTCTTCCTCCGGCGTTCTCGTCCAGCATCTCCTCCGCGGCGTCTTCTATCTTCTTCTCCTCGGGCCGCTCCGCACCCATGGCATAGGGGGGAGGCTCCCGCTCTTCTCTTCTTCTTTTCTTCTCTTCTGTTCTTCTTCATTTTCTTCTCCGGGCCGCTCTGCAATCCATGCTGGCATGGAGGGAGGCTCCCGCTGTGTGACGGCGCTCCTCGTCTGACAGTTCTTAAATAACCGGGTGGGCGGGGCCACCCGGTGAACCCCGCCCCCCTCTGACGCACGGTGACTTGACGGGACTTCCCTGTGACGTCACGGGGAATGCCACAGGGAAGTCCCGTCAAGTCACCGTGCGTCAGAGGGGGGCGGGGTCACCGGGTGGCCCCGCCCCCCGTTATTTAAGAACTGTCAGACGAGGAGCGCCGTCACACAGCGGGAGCCTCCCTCCATGCCAGCATGGATTGCGGAGCGGCCCGGAGAAGAAAATGAAGAAGAACAGAAGAGAAGAAAAGAAGAAGAGAAGAGCGGGAGCCTCCCCCCTATGCCATGGGTGCGGAGCGGCCCGAGGAGAAGTAGATAGAAGACGCCGCGGAGGAGATGCTGGACGAGAACGCCGGAGGAAGAACCAGAAGAGCCAGAAGAACCAGAAGAACCAGAAGATGAAGGAAGATAGAAGAAAGAAGAAGCATTTAAATAAAGGAATTGTCAAAAACTGTCTCTTGTCATTTTTAACATTTTTGACACTTTTTTCGTGAAATGGTAGGGGTACTTATGTACCCCCTTACCATTTCACACAGGGGGGGGGCCGGGATCTGGGGGTCACCTTGTTAAAGGGGGCTTCCAGATTCCGATAAGCCCCCCGCCCGCAGACCCCCACAACCACCGGCCAGGGTTGTGGGGATGAGGCCCTTGTCCTCATCAACATGGGGACAAGGTGTTTTGGGGGGCTACCCCAAAGCACCCTCCCAATGTTGAGGGCATGTGGCCTGGTACGGTTCAGGAGGGAGGGGGGGCCGCACTCTCGTCCCCCCCTCTTTTCCTGCGGCCTGCCAGGTTGCGTGCTTGGATAAGGGTCTGGTATGGATTTTTGGGGGGACCCCACGCCGTTTTTTTTTTTTTTTTTTGGCGCGGGGTTCCCCTTAAAATCCATACCAGACCTGAAGGGTCTGGTATGGAATTTAGGGGGAACCCCACGTCATTTTTTTTTTTAAATTTTGGCCGGGGTTCCCCTTAATATCCATACCAGACCTGAAGGGCCTGGTATGGAATTTAGGGGGACTCCCACGTCATTTTTTTTTTTTAATTTTGGTTCGGGGTTCCCCTTTGGGGAATTCCCATGCCGTTTTTATCAATGAACTTCTATGTGTATTGTCGGCAATGCAATAGCCGCGGGTAGTTTTAAATGAGTTTTTTCCTTCAAAATGTCATTTTGCTGTCAGACTGTTCTAAACACAGGAAACATGCGCCCCTTTACAGACACACTATAGACACCCCCCAGGTACGAAATTTAAAGGGATATTACACTTTTATTGATTGACTTTAAGCATTATTAAAATCACTGCTCCTGAAAAAACGGCCGTTTTTAAAACTTTTTTTTGCATTGATCCATGTCCCCTGGGGCAGGACCCAGGTCCCCAAACACTTTTTATGACAATAACTTGCATATTAGCCTTTAAAATTAGCACTTTTGATTTCTCCCATAGACTTTTAAAGGGTGTTCCGCGGCATTCGAATTTGCAGCGAACACCCCAAATTGTTCGCTGTTCGGTGAACTTGCGAACAGCCAATGTTCGAGTCGAACATGAGTTCGACTCGAACTCGAAGCTCATCCCTACTGCCTAGTGTGTAGATCTGACCACTCAGTGACTCAAGTGCAGTCAGCCTCTGTCCACTCCTGACACTGACACTGTCCTCCGCTCGGCAGCTCGGCCATTCTGCGCTCTTCCTCAGTGATTGGCCGCCTGCCTGTGTGTGTAGTGTGTAAAGATCCGCCCACTCAAGTGCAGTCAGTGGCCGAGCCGCCCAGTGATATGCTGCAGTGTCAGTGCTTAGGCAACATAAGAACCCCTAGGAACCACAGGTAACAGCAGCCAGTTAGGAGGATATTTATAAACTAGAGAATGTACATCTTTTTTGTATTGCAATACATCTGTTATGGCCATATTTTAATCTTGATGAAAACAGTTATACAGACTGTATAGCTGTTTTCATCAAGGTCACAATATGGCCAGAACAGATGTATTGCAATATATTGTATTGCAATATAAAAAGATGTACATTCTCTATGCTGGAAAGGTATATGTGTTATACAAGACAAAAGAGATCATATTCAGCTCCACATTGTATTGGAATTTGCTCAGGCCAGGCGTGCGTACCAGTCCATATAAACATAGAGAATGTACAATGTACAAGGGGCCGAGCATGGGTGTCCATAAAATGATGCCCCCCCCCCTGAAAAAAGCTCTGCGGACGCCCATGCACAGAGCAGGTAAGTATAACATGTTTGTTATTTTTTTTTAATAAAATGTTCCGTTTACAATCACTTTGATATCAGGATGACAGTCTGGAGGAGTGGACATTCCTATGTAGGTTGTATTTGCATGCAGACCTCCCCAAATAACATCCACGTGTGATGCTGAACCTCCATGATCAAAAAAACCAAAATCCAAAGAATGAAAGGGGTGGGACAGTCATTCAGGTTTAATGCTTATTGTGAGAAGCTCACAGTGTGCAGTGAAATCAAACTAAGCAATTTCAGTAATGCTATGTTTAGGGGCATAAGTAGAAATCACAATACCCTTTATGTAGATATTGATGTCCCATCATTAGCAGGTGGTCTATACTATAACCCTATTATAATTCCTTTAACACAGGAGATCAAAGGAGGGCAGCTTATAATGCACTCATATAGGTCCCCAGTTATAGCCGCCATCATATCTGACTTATGTAATTTGAACACAAAGTATAGCCATTCAGTCTGAATATGTCACTTCATGGTCCTCAGGTGGAGGCAGGGCTACTTTGAGGTTCAAATTTCTCCTTGAAAGACAATGTTATGTCAAGCCTGTGATATGTTCCCTAGTGGGGGAGTTTTTTGTGCTCATCTAGAAGTAAATATACTTGGCCAGTTAGATAAATATGGAGAAAAGTAAACAGCTCTCAATCCCAAAACCAGCAATCAGAGGTCTCTCTTATTCAGACATCTTCAGACATAAATGAGATGCTCAGTGCCCTTGCATGGACTGCTATGGTTGCATAGTTCCCAACTGTCCCTGATTTGGAGCAATGTCCCTCTGTCCCTCTCCCCCCCCCCCCTCATTTGTCCCTCATTTTGGTCTGATCCATATAGTTGTATATAAAATGAACTTTTTATCTTTCAAAATGTGTTTCCCAGTGCTAAAACTTTCATCCAATTTCTAAATTGATGCATTTGTACGTTTCAAAAGTCAGTATCAAGGAATAGTATTGGTAAACAGAGCCCTTGTAGATTTTATTTACTTTTTTTTTTTTTGGTAAATTCTCCTTTAAGAGGGTGTGGCAGGGGGCATGTCCTATGCCTACATACGTTTGTTAGTAGGTGTCCCTCATTCCCATCTCAAAATGTTGGGAGGTATGTTGGGAGCGTTCTTGACTATGCTGTATTTTTCAGCTGATTAAAACTTTGCATGTAGACTGACTGGTAATGTAGAAACTTGTAATGTTAAGAATGTTTTTTCTTACAGAGCCCCATAGAAGAAGAACTACCTTACTTCATCTAGCAGAGAAAATGAACATGGAGCCTTACCTGACTACAAAATTGACTCTGATGGATATCCTGAGTATTGGGTCTGAGAATGTACATGACAAACCACCAAAAACTGTAGAGGATCTTCCCTGGAATTACTTAAGGAAAGTCATGGCCTTAAACAGGACTGCAAGAGACATTCTCCTTGAGAAAGATCAGTCTGCTGATGTTAATTTAGACAATAGTGGGGATGATGATGTTGACAGCCTATTTAATACTTCTTTACCATTTGCCTCCATTCACCCCCTGGATGTCCTGTGTGTCCTCCTGCATTGCTCAGACAGTTTTCTCCAACAAGAGATTGTAACCAAATTGTCCATGTGTCAGTTTGCTGTCCCTCTGCTGCTCCCTGCTGGTAATGGATCACACTGCACCCTCATGCTTTGGGCAATGAGAGACATAGTGAAGAAGTGGAGACCTCAGTCATTAGCGGACAGTAAAGGGTTCAGAGAAGAAAATGTGGTGAATACTTCCATGCCAATCTTCTCTTATGTCAGATTGGGAAAAAACAAATTATCAAAATCTAAAACCCTGAACCAAGTTCTTAATCCAGCTCAGCTACATAATAACTTCTTCATACATGACAGTATGAAGGGAGGAAACATTGAGAGGAAAATATCTGATGGACTGGTAGAAGTTTCCTGGTATTTTCCCTCTGGTAAGTCTGATGTTTTCCCAGAACCCATCGCAGTCACCAACCTACGAGGAGACCTGGAGACCAACTGGGACCAGTTCACATTCCTGACAAGAATTTCATCAGCTGTGTTTATTTTCATTGAGGATATCTCTGAGAGGGAATTCAGACTGTTATCATCCTGCCCTACCACTGACACCCAGTATTACTTCATTGTTACTCCCGGTCCTGGCAAAACTGTAAGTACACAGACACAGATGGCCCTTCAAAAATTAATGCCAGTGCTAAAGTTGAAAAAAACAAATCTGATAATACATGCAGGCACTGCAAATGAGGCAGAATTTGTAAAAAAACTAGAAAGTACTATAATTGATTTCCTAAACAGTAAGCCAAAAGAAAATAAAATGAGAGACCTTGAGAAAGAAACTCATGGATTGAGCATCCAAGTGGATGAGAATATTCCTGAATTTCATAAGGCCAGGGAACTTGCCAGGAAAATTACAGAAGAAATAACAAATGTGTCTGAGTACAAAAAGAACACTATGAAGTTACAGGGAGATCTCTGGAGACAGTTATCTAAACTAGAAAAGGAACTTTGCAGAATGACAAAGCAAGATGGTAAAGACACACAACAATATCAAGATGAACTGATAAAGAAACGCATTTCACTACATGAGGAACAATATAAACATGATCTGCCCCATGGTTTAATGTTTTTTATTGATGCAATCACTCATTTATCTGAGACTGAGAAACAATATTTTCTGAAATGGATGAAATTTGAACTTGATTCAATTACTAGAAATCATCTTTCTAAACTACAAGCTGAATACAAAAAAAATTGTAACAATATCTTAGATAATAAGGAAAAGCTCAGACAGATAGACCAGGAAATCTCTGACAGTTCTTTAGGAATTGAACATTTCCTACGTGAGATGGGACAGTTTTATGAAGCAGAATGTTCCATGGTTCAAGAAAATAAAATAAAAAAAATACAAAGACAATTTACTAGATTGCCAGGAATTGCTGCTGATCTTTTGTTGGATGGTTTCCCATTGGAGCTGATAGATGGAGATGCCTCCAACATTCCCTTACGGTGGATAACTGATGTCCTGACTGAGCTGGACAGCAGAACAGGGGGGAAATGCAGAATGAGAGTGATCACTGTGCTGGGAGTGCAGAGTACAGGGAAATCCACTCTTCTCAACACCATGTTTGGTCTGCAGTTCCCGGTGGCCAGTGGACGATGCACACGAGGAGCCTTTATGACTCTTCTTAATGTGAAAGAGAACTTCCAGGAGGAGCTGGGCTGTGACTTCATCCTGATCATTGACACTGAGGGTCTGAAAGCTCCAGAGTTGGCTTCCTTGGAGGGCAGTTATGAACATGACAATGAACTGGCCACACTAGTAGTTGGGTTGAGTGATATCACCATAGTCAATATGGCCATGGAAAATACAACAGAAATGAAGGATATTTTACAGATTGTGGTCCATGCTTTTCTTAGAATGAAGGAAATAGGAAAGAAACCGAAATGCCAGTTTGTACATCAGAATGTGTGCGATGTGTCCGCTCATGACAAGAACATGAGAGACAGGAAAAAACTTCTGGAACAACTGAATGAAATGACAAAAGTAGCTGCAGAGATGGAAAAGAAAAGTGAAATAAAAACTTTCAGTGATGTGATGGACTACAACCTGGAGAAAGACAACTGGTACATTCCTGGGCTCTGGCTTGGGGTCCCTCCAATGGCTCCAGTAAATTCTGGGTACAGTGAACATGTGTCTGAATTGAAAAAGTATTTATTAGAATTAATGACAAGCAAAGGATCCCTGCACAGGCCTTTAATCATTAATACATTTATAACATGGATAGAAAGTTTATGGAAAGCTGTAAAACATGAAAAATTCATTTTCAGTTTCAGGAACAGTTTGGTGGCTGAAGCTTATAATAAACTGTCTATAGAATACTCACAGTGGGAATGGGAGTTCCGAAAAGCTGTCCATGATTGGATGATCCGTACAGAGACAAACATTAAGAATCAGACTGCAGAGAGTCTAAGTGACGACCTTTGCTCTGAATTTAAGAATGAGCTCAACAATTTGTTGTTTGATAGAGAAAGTAAAATGTTGGAATCCCTTAAAAACTACTTTAACAATAAAAATGAAAATGTTAATCTAATAGAACGATACAAACAAGATTTTATTCTGAGCACACAATTTCTGAAGGAAGAACTGAAAAAGAATTCCCTTGTGAAGTTGGATGAGGCTGTTTCAATTCAAAAAGGAAAATTCAAGATTCAGAATATCCAAACAAATTCCCAGAAATTGATGGAAGGCAAAATCACAGATCTCCTCAAGAGGTGCCGAGAGAAGAAAAAAAAGCTGAACGATGAAGAGTTAAAGAGAGAATTTGAGGAGATGTGGGAGAGGACACTGACTGATCTACAGATAGAGGAATTAAAAACACACATTGTCAGTAGATCTATGTTTTATCAGCTAATGAATGACATGAGCTATAAAGGATCAGCTGTAAATGAACACTTACTGGGTGTGAAGGACTTGGCAAGGACATATATCAAACAGCCTGATTTCAAGGATGAGAAATATATCGAGAGTGGATGTTTCAAGAAATTGACAAATTCAGTTTTAGATGCATTACGTTTTAGGAACAAAAAAGATTGTGTTGAAAAAATAAATAGTTTTGCTCGTTCTCTTATAGATAACTGTAACAAATATATCAGAGGTAAGGTAGAAACTGGAGAGGACTATTGTGACAACTACTGCCTAGAATTACTTCATATGATTACAACAGAGATTTCTAAACAGTCCAAAAGTCTTCATTTGTCCTCATGGTTTGAAGTGGATATCAAGATTTACATTCTTGGAAAAGCTTCCAGAAATTTTCAGGAGATGCATGAAAAATTCATTAGAGAGAATGATCCAAAACTGTGTTTGGAGAAACTAAAGCCTGGATATTTAGAAACATTTATCAGCATATTTCAAGAGAAAGATATTTGTCAGACTAAAGCCAAAGAATTCTGTGAGCGATGTCTAAAACCAGCAATGATGGATCATGTTTTCCATCATCTTGGGCAGAAAATAGTGGATGAGATAGTAAGTTCAGACAAGAAATTCAGCAGTAGAACATTCTTTCAAGAGTTTTTACTGGATGAGCTGCTGAAAGAAATGTCCTTCCAGAAATATGTGGACTATATGGGAAACTATGAGGAATATACAAAAGCCCAGATACTAAATTACACTGAAATATATGCAAAGCCCCAAATCCTAAAACCATTACAAGAAAACCTGCTCTCTTCATTGGAAAAAAACATAGGAGCAGCTCTTACTAAAGAAAACTCTCTTAAAAGTTCATCAGTCTCAGATTTTCTGAAAAGTGTATGTGAGATACTAAAGGAAGAATTAGTGATCCCGCAGAATGAGATGCAAGCGGTCACTTTCCAGAACACGGCTGACGTTGGACAATTTTCATCTGACATTCAGCTCTTCCTCCGAGATACAGAAAGAGAAGTCTTATCAGAGCTGCAATCTATGGATATAAAGTCTGTACTCTCCAGGGTGACGGTGAAGCCTCAGGATGTATTGTTCAGGAAGGTTGTTGGCTGTGGGAAGCAATGTCCATTCTGTAAAGTCCCCTGTGAGGCCGGAGGTGATGAACACAAGGAGCACTTTGCTACCATCCACAGACCTCATGGATTGGGGAGATACAGATGGAGTTTTAGGGGAGTTTTGACCACTGATATATGTAGTACATCTGTTACATCTAATGTTAGATTTAAAAACTCAAACACAAAACACAGATTACACCCAATCAAAGACTATCGTACCATTTATCCAGACTGGTCCATACAACCAGATCCCAGCATTGAGTGCTCAGATTACTGGAAATATATTTTTGCGACCTTTAATGACAAGTTTGCGGAAGAATACGATGCAAGACCAGCGAAAATACCAGATGGTTGGAAATCCATCAAGAAAGACAAAGTTCTGCAAAGCTTAAAGAAAACGTTCAATAGCTAAACAGAGAAGAATCAACAAGCATGTGATTCAAAATGAAAAATACTAAACTTTGCCAGCAGATGACTTTAAATATGTTAGAAATTCCCTATTAGTGACATCTAGTGGCCAAATGCAGTATTTTCCATTTTAAATCATGGAAAACATTCATCCAGCTCAGGAAATTACCTAATGACATTTGTTTATTTGCCCCATTTACACAGAAAATGCACATATACATGTACTTTCACTGGACAAATTGCTATGAGCATTTTTTTAAATAAATACCATATCACTATGGTTTTTAAATAAAATGCTTTTAAGGCCTCATCCACACAGAATATAAAAATGACCACTTTTACAGTTCACCTCTATGTTAACCTATGTCTATACCTATGCTAGCCTATGTGGCCATGCACATATAAGAGTTAACAGGCATATTAGAGAAGGAGCATATAGAGATTTAAAAAAAAAAAACTTCACTTGCATGTTTAGGAGAGGAGTGTTTAACCACTTGCCTACTGGGCACTTAAACCCCCCTCCTGCCCAGACCAATTTTCAGCTTTCGGTGCTCTCACACTTTGAATGACAATTACTCAGTCATGTAATACTGTACCCAAATGAATTTTTTGTCCTTTTTTTTCATACAAATAGAGCTTTCTTTTGGTGGTATTTTATCACCTCTGGGTTTTTTATTTTTTGCGCTATAAATGAAAAAAGACCGAAAATTTAGAAAAAAAAAAACACATTTTTCTTAGTTTCTGTGATAAAATTTTGCAAATTATTAATTTTTCTTTATAAATTTTGGCCACAAATTATACTGCTACATCTGATGTACTGGTGGCCTATCTCATTTCTTGCGACCCGAGCAAGGCAGGAAAGTACAAACACCCCCCAAATGACCCCTTTTTTGAAAGTAGACATTCCAAGGTATTTAGTAAGAGGCATGGTGAACTTTTTGATGTTGTAATTTTTTCCCACAATTCTTAGCAAATGAAGATTCCCCCCCCCCCCCACAAAATTGTCATTGTAATAGGTTATTTCTCTCACATGGCATGTATATACCACAAATAACACCCCAAAATACATTCTGCTATTACTCCCGTGTATGGCGATATCACATGTGTGGGACTTTTTCACAGCTTGGCCACATACAGAGGCCCAACATGCAGGGAGCGCCATCAGGTGTTCAAGGAGCATAAATTACTCATCTAACTTGTTGACTACCTATTACATTTTTGAAGGCCCTGGAGCACCAGGACAATGACACGTGACACTGACGTGGCACTGATACATGGCACTGATGACACTGACGTGGCACTGATGACAGATGGCACTGATATGTGGCACTTATGACAGATGGCACTGATATGTGGCACTGATGACAGATGGCACTAATACGTGGCACTGACAGATGGCCTTAATACGTGGCACTAATGACACGTGACACTGATGACAGATGGCACTAATATGTGGCACTAATGACATGTGGCACTGATGACAGATGGCACTAATACGTGGCACTGATGGCACATGGCACTGATGACAGATGGCACTAATACGTGGCACTGATGACAGATGCAGTAATACGTGGCACTGATGACAGATGGCACTAATACGTGGCACTGATGACACGTGACATTGATGACGCGTGACACTGATGACAGATGCCACTGATATGTGGCACTGATGACACGTGACACTGACAGGTGGCACTGATGACAGATGGCACTAATATCTGACACTGATGACAGATGGCATGGTGTTCACTAAAATCTGACACAGATCAGCCTCTGATGCATCCTCTCACCTTGTGACTCGCTACAAAGTTACAACATTGCACTCTTATCACTGTGGGAGTGAAGACTGAGGAAATGCTTCCTTCTGAATGCAGCAGACTTATGACATCATCTAAGCCTAGGATAAAGATACAAACTGGAGCTCGAGGATTGGCATTTAAAGAAAAAAAGGTGAAAAAAAAAAAAGGATGTTGTTTACTGTAATATGTTTGTTTACTGAGAGGTCTACATTAAAGTGATACTAAACACATTCTGTTTAATTTACATTGTCCCTTCAATTTCTGTATGTGGATGATGGCACTATAATTATTTAAATAAAAATAAATAAATCTAAGTAGAATACAGAAAACAAATCTCATAGTGAGTATAAACAGCATGTAATACACCATTTATTCATAGTTTTTTTAATGAAGTGGGTTTAGTGACACCTTAAGGATTGGGTTTAGGATTTAGATTACGGTTTCAGAGTTTGGTGTGATAATCATTTATGTCCTTTGATTATAAACTTCACTATCGCTAAGAACACCTAACAGAGGTAATGAGAACAAAAATAAACAATTTCTATACACAGGTGGTGGTCTTGTGTTTTAACTTCTTGTGGGCCAGCCACTGCACATGAACGGCTGGTCTAGTCCCCTATTGTACTGGTATTTCCTTGAAGAACTGAGCTTCTGAGCTTGAGCAGTACTGTGATCACACTGTGATTGGGCCAATGCATAACAGGCAAAATGTACAGAGCCCATGTAAGTGGCTCTGTACCTCCTGGTCACTGTAACCAATCACAGAGACGTTGTAAAGGTTGAGGCGGCAAGCTTTGGTCATTGATTGAATGTGGGGCCGTAAGGAAAGTTTTAATCCCAGGATTTAACCTAGCGCCATGGCATGTGGGGACAGGTTGATGGTTGAGCCAGTGATCTTGACAGAGAAGTCAGGGGGAGGAAATATTAGTTTTGAAAAGATTGAGTTTGAGGAAATGATGTGACATCCAGTCTGATATGTTGGGGAGGAAACTGATGTTCTGAGCTGAGGGGAAGAGAGATAGATTTGGGTGTCATATGTGTAGAAATAATATTGATCCCCCCTTCATTTCCCCTTCATCCCTCTTTCTTAATCCTTTTCCTTCTCCCTCAAACCTTTCTTTCTCTTTCACTCTCTCTACTGATACTCTCCACCTCTTTCTCACTACCCAGCCTCATGTCTTTTTTCAGCCCCATTGAGAACTACAATCCCCACATAGAGCCTACCCTTTTCCGCTGTGCTTGGGGGCCAATGCACCATGGCGGTCTATTCATTTACCGTACTGACCGCTTATCCTAGTAAGCTCCATCTCCCCTACTGTACAAGCTAGCTACTAGGGATGAGCTTCGTGTTCGAGTCGAACGCATGTTCAACTCGAACATCGCGTGTTCGGTCGTTCGCCGAATTACGAACGTTATGGGCTGTTCGCACCAATTTCGATTGGTGCGTCACGGCCCATAATTCACTGCGGCATCGCAGTGCTTTGCTGGCTGATGATTGGCCAAGCATGCACTATGACCCACATGCTTGGCCAATCACAGCGCCGTCTGCACAGACACCTGTAATTATGGCTTAGGGGGTTTAGTACACGCCCCACACTATATAAGGCCGCCTGCATGGCGGCCTTGTGTACTCTGTTGCGGCAGCGGAGAGAGTTAGATAGACAGAGAGACAGTGTCATTTGGTTTAAGTTAGATAGAGTAGGCAGGTCGAGTTAGTTAGCTGCACTTACAGTATATTGTCATCGGCAAGTGACCGCGGGACACGCTTGGCCTTTTTTTCGGCAGCTGGCCGCGTTGAGTCGCAACATACGGAAGACTTGGTCGAGTGGATGACCAACCGTCCTCATCCTCCTCATCCTCCCTCACCCAGGCTCAGGGTACTTTGGCAAAGCAGCTGCCAATGCGGCCTCTTCCCTTGGCTCAATGGTATCAGTCACTCCTTCCCTAGCCTCACCATGTCCTCCTGAGGAGTCCCCCGTGTTTGACCACACTGTTTGACCACAGTGTTGGGTACATGCTCCTGGAGGATGCCCAACGTTTTGAAGGCTCCGATGATGGCACTCAGCTAGAGGAAGGCAGTAACGTGAGCCCAGACAGAGGGGGTGCCCAAGAATGACAGCAATCTGGCAGTTATGTCCCCCTGCTGCAGCATACTGCCAGGTTTGCTCCAGTGATGAGGAGGGAGGGGATGATGAGGTCACTGACTGCACATGGTTGCCTGATAGGAGAGAGAAGGAGGAGGCACATCACCAACGAGGCAGGATGCCCTCCAGGGGCCAGCTCAAGGGCAGCAAACTGACTGCATCACACCGCAGAGCACCGCATGTGCAGGGCGCTGCTGTCCCTGCGTGTTATTCCAAAAGTTCTTTGGTGTGGGCTTTTTTTGAGACGAGTGCATCAGATCGCACCACTGCTATTTGCAACATATGTCTCAAGCGTATCTCGCGTGGCCAAAACCCCGCTTGGGCACCACATGCTTGACCAGACATATGTTGACCTGCCATGCAGTTCGTTGGCAAGCGTACCTAAAAGACCCACACCAAAGAACAAAGAGGACCTCTCCTTGCTCCTCATCAGCTGGGATCTCCAACCCCACTAGACCTTCAGTTCTCTCAGAGACCTGCACTGAGAGGAATGAAGGTGTAGAATTAAGTGTGTCACAGCCAAGTACTTGCGGGCAATCTGCTATCGGTACACCGACGTCAGATTGTACCAGGCAAATTTCCCTGCCCCAGCTGCTGCACCGCAGAAAGAAGTTCGCTCCCAGCCATCCACATGCCCAGCGGGTTGAATGCTAGCTTGCCAAAATTGCTAGCACTTCAACTGCTACCTTTTCAGTTGGTAGTCTCTGTCCCCTTCCGTGAGTTTGTGGAATGTGCGGTTCCTCAGTGGCAGGTTCCCAAACGCCACTTTTTCTCACGGAAGGCAATTCCGGCTCTCTACCGGCATGTGGAAGGCAATGTCTTGGCCTCATATACATACAAAGGAAAATACCGCGCTGAAAAATTGGTCATTGAATACACTGATAGGAAAGCAGCAGCATGCAGTGCAATAACACAGGAAGTCCAGAAAATAAATAGAGAAGCTGCACTAAAAATGATTCAAAATGAGTCCACAAAAAATATGAAAATCCAATGAAAACACTTAGGGTCTTGTTATCACCACAGCGTACACACACACAAAGAAGAAAAAGTGCCTGACCACCGTAGCTGTAGATTGAGCTTACCAGACAGCAAGCTCAAAAGGCAGATGGCTTTAGCCCAGCCTAGGCCTTTAAGCTTGCAGATGACCACAATGGGGATGATGACTCAGATGATGGAGATCACTCACTAGGTCCCGCTACAGCATCTGCACACTCAGTAAAATGCCCAGAAGAAAAAAGAACTGGCCATAGTGTAATAAATTCCAAACATCTTTAATAAAATTAAGTATTGCACTTACAGTTAAGAAGCGATAGCACCGCATATAAGAAAAGCCGGCCGGCATAAAAACAAACGGAGCCCGTCCTCCTAATCCGATCGTGTGGTGACGTCACTACGTGCCCTGGTCCAGACGCGTTTCGTCATCCGCAGACGTTGTCAATGGGGAACGCTTGGCCTCGCTGGATAGGGCGGTCAGCGGTAAGGTGCATATTACCGCTGACTCATGGTCCAGCAGGCATGGACAGGGACGTTACCTATCTTTCATGGCACATTGGGTGACTCTGCTGGCAGCTGGGAAGGATGCAGGACAAGGTGCAGTAGTGTTGGAGGTTGTTCCACCACCACGTCTCCAAAATGCTACTACTGACACACCTCTCTCCTCCACCCCCTCCTCTTCTTCTTCCTCCATGGCCTCTTCCTGTGCTTTGTCCTCGGAACCAGCGGTGCTTCGTAGGCATTCAAGGGGCTACGCAAGTACGCAGGCAAAAAGATGCCATGCGGTGCTTGAGCTGGTGTGCTTCGGGGACAGGAGCCCCACTGGGGCAGAGATTCTGTCAGCTCTGCACGCCAGCTTAAAACAGGAATGGTGGTTTGCGACAATGGCACCAACCTCCTCTCCGCCCTCCGACAGGGACAACTGACCCATGTGCCCTGTTTGGCTCACATCCTTAACTTGGTGGTGCAGCAGTTCTTGGGCAGGTACCCAGGCGTACAGGATGTACTGAGGCAGGCCAGGAAAGTCTGTGTGCATTTCCGCCGGTCATATAATGCCAGTGCTCGGCTGGCTGACCTCCAAAAGGAATTTAACCTGCCCAAGAACCGCCTAATCTGTGACATGCCCACCAGGTGGAACTCAATGCTGGCCATGCTGCAGCGGCTGCACATGCAGCAGAGGGCCATTATTGAGTACCTGTGCGACTATGGCACCAGGACAGGGTCAGGGGAACTTGTTTTTTTTCCCCACGCCAGTGGGCCATGATCAGGGATGCATGCACTGTCCTGTCACCATTTAAGGAGGCCACGAGGATGGTGAGCAGTGACAGTGCATGCATCAGTGACACTGTCCCCTTGTCCACCTGTTGGAGCACACGCTGCGTGGAATAATGGACAGGGCACTTAAGGGCAGAACAGAGGCAAGAAGAGGAGGACTTCCTGAGCTCTCAAGGCCCCCTTTATCCAGACAGTGTACCTGTGTGCACGCCGATCACACAGGAAGAGGACGAGGAGGAGGACGAGGAGGATTGTGTCAGCATGGAGATGGAGCCTGGCACTCAGCATCAGCAGCAGTCTTTAAGGGATCATTTACAGTCCCAAGAAACCCATGGACTTGTACGTGGCTGGGAGGAGGTGGCTGCAGATCATGTCATCCTTAGTGACCCAGAGGACTCCGTACCGAATGCCTCAGCAAACCTACGCTGCATGGCCTCCCTAATCCTGCAAAGCCTGTGGAAAAATCCTTGTATTCGTGGTATCAAGGAGAGGGATCGTTACTGGCTGGCAACCCTCCTTGATCCATGTTACAAGGGTAAGGTTGCGGACCTTATCTTGCCGTCGCAGAGGGAGCAAAGGATAAAACATCTTCGGGAGGCCTTGCAGAAAGGTCTGTACAACGTGTTCCCAGAGACTGGGAGGTTACAAACTCCTGTTCCTGGACAACGTGTTGCTGAGGCTTCGGTCAGTCAAAGAAGGAGCGGTGGAGAAGGTGGCCATCTGACCGATGTGTTCAGACAATTTTTTAGTCCGCAGCCCCAAGGTATGATCGGTTCCAGCAACCATCGCCAGCGTCTGTTTTACATGGTGCAGGAATACCTAGGGGCAAGATCTGACTTGGACACCTTTCCTGGGTCTTGAGGATGGATCACTGGCCAGAGCTTACACAGTATACAATTGAGCTACTGGCCTGTCCTGCATCCAGCGTTCTTTTGGAACGCACATTCAGTGCTGCTGGAGGTTTTGTAACCGATCACAGGGTGTGTCTGTCCACTGACTCGGTCGATCGACTGACCTTTATGAAAATGAATCAGTCTTAGATCACCACCAGATACCAAGCACCTGATGCTGATGTAACCGAATAATTTTTTTTGTAATGTCAGATTCCTTCAAGACTCCCTATGCTGATGCTGAGTGACTATCCTCTTCCTCCTCAATGATCATGCTGATAGCTTGTAAGAATATATTTTTGGTTCTGGGCGCCGCCACCAGTGGCTAAGGCCCAATTTTTCTGCCCCTGTTTAACAGGGGCGTGTAATTAAAATTTTTGATGCAATAGTTTGCAGCAAGGCTCGTTCCTGCGCTCCAACTAGAGTATTTGTGAGGGGTTGCAGTGTTGTGGCACAAGTGCCTAAGGCCCAATTTTTCTGTCCCTGTTCAACAGGGACATGTAATTACAATTCTTGATCTAATATTTCACAGCAGGGCCCATTTCTGCGCCCACCAAGAGTAACTGTGAGGACTTACAGTATTGTGGCACCAGCGCCACCACCACCAAAGGCCCAATTTTTCTGCCTCTGTTCAACAGGTGCATGTAATTACAATTCTTGATCTAATATTTCACAGCAGTGCCCATTCCAGCGCCCACCAAGAGTAACTATGAGGACTTACAGTGTTGTGGCACCAGCACCACCATCACCAAAGGCCCAATTTTTCTGACCCTGTTCAACAGGGGCATGTAATTACAATTCTTGATCTAATATTTCACAGCAGGGCCCTTTCCAGCGCCCACCAAGAGTAACTGTGAGGACTTACAGTGTTGTGGCACCAGCACCACCACCACCATCACCAAAGGCCCAATTTTTCTGACCCTGTTCAACAGGGGCGTGTAATTACAATTCTTGATCTAATATTTCACAGCAGGGCCCTGTGAGGGATTACAGTGTTGTGGCAACACCAACAACTAAGGCCCCAATTTCTGCAGAGTATATAGGGCAGGCCCCTACTTTCAAACATCCAACTTACAAACGACTCCTACTTGCAAACGGAAGGAGACAACAGGAAGTGAGATGAAATCTACCCCTAGGAAGGGAAATTCGCTCCTGTAAGAGTTAATATGGGGAAAAAACGTGTCTCATCTTCACTGATACTTTGTCACCAATCCTTGTTTTACTAAAAACCCCAAATTTTCAAAAAACATTTGTCATTGGGACAGAAAGTGAGGTGAAATCTTCTGAAGAGGAGCACAGACAGCAAAACAAATGTCACAGGGGTGATAACCCTTCCCTATGTTTTCCAAAAAGCTTAAAATAGATTTTTTGGCTGGAGCTAAACACCTTAAAAATGTACCAGTTCAAAATTACAAACAGATTCTACTTAACAAACCTACAGTCCCTGCCTTGTTTGCACCGCCTGTATACTGCTGTTCAGAGGGCCTGGGGCCCCATGCCTTTCCTTTTTTTAATTTGGGTGCGGGGTTCCCCTTAATATCCATACAAGACCTAAAGGGCCTGGTAATGGACTGGGGGGGTACCCATGCCGTTTGTCTCACTGATTTTCATCCATATTACCGGGACCCAACATTACATTAAAGCTGTAAGTAGTTTTAAATGACTTTTATTCCTCTAAAAATGTCATTTTGTGCAGGGACTGTTCTAAGCACGGGAAACACGCGCCACTTTACAGGCATGCCTTAGACACCCCATACGATACGGTACGATATTTAAAGGAATATTTCACTATTTCACTTTTTTTCACTTTAAGCATCATTAAAATCACTGCTCCCGAAAAAACGGCAGTTTTTCAAACTTTTTTTGCATTGGTACATGGGGACCCGGGTCCTGCAACCCTTTTTAGGACAATACCATGCAAATTAGCCTTTAAAATTAGCACTTTTGATTTTGAACGTTTGAGTCCCATAGACTTCAATGGGGTTCTAACGTTCGTGCGAAGTTTCGGTCCGCTCACTCATTGTCACCCTCACGTTTGACTGGGTGTATCCTTTGTTGTAAGCTCTGTATCTGAAAAGTGATATGCTTTTCATTGTACTTTTTTAATGGAGGCAAAACCTTTGATGAAGTGTCTGTAGTAATTTGCGAACCCTAGAAAGCTTTGGAGCCCTCTTAAAGTGGTCGGTTGGGGCCATTGCAAGACAGCAGAAAGTTTTTGAGGGTCCATTTGGAAACCAACAGCACTTATAATTTATACAAGGAAAGGAATACGGCTTTAATGGAAACTGCATTTCTCAATCTTCGCGTAAAGGTGGTTTTCTCTCAGTCGTTGTAATACCTGCTTTACATGTGAGATGTGCTCTAGATGAGTTTTGGAAAAAAATTAAAATGTTGTCCAAGTAGATGATCACAAAACTATTGCTGAAATTGTGAAATATGTCATTCATGAAACGTTGGAAGACAGCAGGGGCGTTACACAACCCAAATGGCATAACCAGATATTCAAAATGTCTATTATTGTCTTCCACTTGTCCCCCTGTCTAATTAGAATCAGATTATAAGCCCCTCGGAGGTCCAGCTTAAAGAAGATAACGGCTCCCTTAAGTACATCAAACAGTTCTAGAATGAGAGGCAAAGGGTAGGAGTCTTTTACTGTGATTTGATTCAACCCTTGATAGTCTATGCATAGGTCGAAGACCCCCATCTTTTTTTTCAACAAAGAAAAAACCTGCCCCTACTGGAGTACGTATTCCTCCATTGATTTTTGTTCAGGCAAAGACAGGGGATAGGTCCTTCCTTTGGGAAGAGGTATTCCAGGAATCAGATTAATTGCGCAGTCAAAAGAACGATGTGGAGGTAAAACCTCTGCCTTTTGCTTGCAAAATACGTCTGAAAACTCATGGTATTCATGAGGCAAGGAAGGTGGGATGGCCACGAAAGCCAACAGACAACCAGAAAGTCTTTTGGGTTGAGACAAACAGTTTAGATAACAGGATGATCCCCAAGATGTTATCTACGATGAACGTTATGGTATGATCCCCTCCTGACAAGTATCCCTGACGAAGGGACATACTGGGTCCTGAAACGCGTCGGGATGTCTGGACTCTACATGGGAATCTATTACCATAGTCATTAGTGTTTTTATTGGTTTGGAAACTGTAAAATTATATATTTGTATACAATTTTTGAATAAATCATTTTTTATGGTATTTTGTACTTTGTTGCCTTTAAAGTCCCAATCTCATTGGGGGGGTATCTCCTTTTCTACCCCCAAAAGGTTAGTTCTCCATTTCCCCAATCAAAAGAAGGGTTGTGTTGTTGTAACCATGTGTCGGGACTATACTCACCGAGGCCAAGATGCCGAGAGCGGCTCGCCCTTACGACCACGCGCACCCGAACCCCTGGAAGTGATACAGGGAATTGGGGGCACGCGGAGGCACGGGCTTCCGGTGGTGGCTGGATTCCTGACGAGCCCGAAGGAGGTCCGTGTAGCCGTTGGGCACTGGAGAAGCTGCAAGGCAAGTGGTTAACTGGAACTGGGGTATCAGGCAGGACAAGTCCGTTATACAAGCGGAGGTCAGAACCGGGATATCAAGCAGAGCAAGTCCGTATAATCAAGCAGGGTTCAGAGATATCAGGCCAGCAAGCGTAATCCGTTAAACAGGCAGAGGTCAGGGTATCAGGCAAGCAAGAGTAATCCGGTTAACAGGCAGAGGTCAGGGTATCAGGCAAGCAAGAGTAATCCGTTTAACAGGCAGAGGTCAGGGTATCAGGCAAGCAAGGGTAATCCGTTTGACAGGCAGAGTTCAGCACCGGAAACACTGTAGACAAGGAAATAGCAGGTACAGGGGACAGGGCACAGCTGACGACAAACCAGCAACCCAACTGGGTGCTGGAGCCGTCAGATGTAGCCCTCCGGCGAGCGCGTCAGCGTGATGCGCTGCCGGGCACCCGCACGGTCACGGCGCGCACTCGGGGACCGCCGTGCACCCGCGCGCGCCGCACCATTGGGCCGCGAACGGGTGTACGGCGCAGCGTGAGTCCTCCGCGCATGCGCCCTGGAGCCCGGCGGACGGAGGCGGCTTGTGCCTCCTGACAGTGCCCCCCTCCTAAGGGCGGACACTGGACGCCCAGACTGGACATCACCTCCGGATGGTCTCGGTGGAAAGCTTGAATTAAGCGTGGTGCATGTAGGTTCTTTGCGGGTTCCCAAGAGTTATCCTCAGGTGGATATCCCTTCCACTGGATCAGATACTGCAGTTGTCTGCCCTTCTTCCTACAGTTAAGGATGGACTCCACCTCAAACTCATTCTCTCCATCCACCCTAACTGGTGGCGGAGGAAGTTCCCCTCTTTCTGGAAAAGTGCTGTCCACCACGGGCTTCAATAAGGACACGTGGAAGACAGGATGGATTCTGTAAGTCTTTGGTAATGCTAGCTCCATAGCCACAGGGTTGATAATCCTTTTGATGGGGAAAGGACCAATGAACCCAATTTCCGAGAAGGCACGGATAGTTTAAGGTTGGTAGTAGATAGCCAGACCTCCTCTCCTAATTTAAAGGTTGGATTTTCCCTCCTGCCCCGTTCATACTGTTCCTTGTAATCCGTTTGAGCCCTTTGCAACATGTCTTGAATCCTCTGGAAATTCGCTTGTAAAGAGGTTATTCTGTCATGCACTGCCGGGACTGCTATCTCAGGAACATCGTTGGACAGAAAGGTGGGATGGAATCCGCAATTTGCCCAGAAAGGCGTTTGGTTGGTAGCAGCGTGAACGGAATTGTTATACGCGAACTCTGCGTATGGGAGAAGGCTTGCCCAATCATCTTGAGATCCTGAGCAGAAACACCGTAGATATTGCTCTAGAGTCTGGTTCGTCCTCTCTGTTTGGCCGTTACTCTGAGGGTGGTAAGCTGATGAGAGGCAGACTTTGATATTTAAGGCTTTGCAGAGCTCCCTCCAAAATTTGGACGTAAATTGTACACCCCTGTCTGATACAATGTTCTTTGGTACGCCATGGAGCCTGATGATTTCCTTCAGAAAAATATTGGCAGTCTCTAAGGCCGAAGGGGTGCCCTTCATGGGCAAAAAATGGGCCATCTTGGAGAGACGGTCAACCACGACAAAAATAGTGGTAAAACCCCCCGAGGCTGGCAAGTCCACTATGAAATCCATGGAGACGTCAGACCATGGCCGTTCGGGGATAGGTAGAGGTCTTAGTAAACCCCAAGACTTGGCGTTTCGACCCTTGTTCCGCTGACACAGAGGGCAGGATGCCACATATTCCTTGCAATCCCGTCTCCACCCAGGCCACCAAAAGGAACGAGAGACCAGCTCGGATGTCTTCCTTACTCCAAAGTGCCCTGCGAGTTTATGGTCATGGCACATCTTAAGGGTTAGCGACCGTGTCTCCTGAGGTACAAAAATTTTCCCACGGATCCAAAAAAAATTACCATTTCTTTTCAAGGATTGCACCTCTGGTTCCATGCAAGAGTTGGATGATGATTTGATGGACGACATCAAATCCACTTGTGCCACCCCAAGGAAGTTTTGAGAAGAGAGGATTGTACCAGGTTCTGGAGTTTGGGACTCTGCAGAGAACATCAGTGAGAGTGCGTCTGCCTTTCCATTCTTTGAGCCAGGTCTGTAGGATATGTGGAAGTTGAAGCGAGAGAAAAAGAGAGCCCAGCGGGCTTGTCTGGGTTTTAGTCGTTTTGCTGTCCGTAAGTATTCGAGGTTTTTATGATCTGTAAAAATCATCACTGGATGTAATGCGCCTTCGAGCAGATACCTCCATTCTTCTAGAGCGAATTTTATGGCCAGCAGCTCCCTGTCACCCACGTCGTAGTTTAACTCTGGCGGGCTGAGTCTCCGGGAAGCGAATGCAACGGGGTGAAGGATGGCTTTGGGCCCTTGTCTTTGGGAGAGAATTGCTCCTGTTGCAATTTCCGAGGCGTCCACCTCCAGAACAAATGGCTGAGAGGGATCGGGGTGGCGAAGTATTGGAGCCGAACTAAACAGGTCTTTCAATTTCAGAAAGGCCTCTTGTGCGGCCTCACTCCACCGGAAGGAACTGTGCTGACTGGTTAGCTGGGTGATGGGTGCTACAATGGTTGAGAATCCGATAATAAATTTCCGATAAAAGTTAGCGAATCCTATGAATCGTTGGACCCCTTTTTTATCGGATGGAGCTGGCCAATCTTGGATGGCTTGTATCTTTTGGGGATCCATTGCAATCCCGTCGGCCGATATGATGAACCCCAGGAATTGTACCACTGACCTCTCGAATTCGCACTTCTCCACTTTCAAATAAAGCTTGTGTTGTTTTAATATAGTGAGGACCCTTTTGACATGCCCCTTGTGTAGCTCAATCGTGGAAGAGAAAATGAGTATGTCATCTAGATAGACAACAATGAAGTCATCCAGGTATTCTTGGAATATATCGTTAACTAGGTGCTGAAAGGTGGCTGGAGCATTGCATAGCCCGAATGGCATCACCAGGTACTCGAAGTGTCCAAACCTGGACCTGAACGCTGTCTTCCATTCATCCCCGGCTCTGATTCTAACAAGGTTATAGGCACCCCGCAGGTCTAATTTGGAAAAGACCTTGGCAGATCGGAATCGTTGGAATAGCTCCGGGATGAGTGGTAGTGGGTACCTGTTCTTGATGGTGATATTATTAAGCTGCCGGTAGTCCACACAAGGTCTAAGGGACCCATCCTTTTTTCCGACAAAGAATATCCCTGCTCCAGCAGGTGAGGATGAGGGACGAATAAAACCCTTTTCCAGGTTCTCATTGATGTACTGTCTGAGTGCCTCCAGTTCAGTCTCGGAGAGAGGGAATATACGACCGAACGGAATCACTGATCCCGGCAACAGGTCGATCGGACAGTCATAAGGCCGATGAGGTGGTAGGCGGTAGGCCATTTGTTTATTAAAGACCTGTTGGAACTCCAGATATTCAGAGGGAATCTGCTGAAGTTTGTCTGGCGGAGTGGTAACCGTAGCACAAACCTTCGGGGTTAAAGGGAGACAATGCTCAGAGCAATATGGGGAGGAGAAGGACACCACCTTGGTGCTCCATTGGATCTGCGGATCATGAGCTTGTAACCAGGGCAGACCGAGGATGACTGGAAAGATGGGAGAATGGATGAGGTCAAGCCGTAGGAGCTCCTGATGCCCGGAGTCGGTGGTTACTAGGATAGGCTGGGTCTCCTGGGTGATTGGACCCGAACTAGGAAGAGACCCGTCAGCTAGATGCACTTGTAGACCTTGAGCTTTTGTTTGCAAGGGAATACGGAGGCTGCGGGCCAAGGCTGCATCCATGAAGCAGCTACAAGCCCCCGAATCAATGATGGCGGGTAGGCGAGACTCCCCTTCCGGTAGCTGCAAGGAAACAGACAACATCACATAAGACTTTGGAACATTATTATCTTGGTAATTAATCAATTTTGGCTGTAGGAACTTACTGGGCCTTATTGGACAATTGCGCAGGAAGTGTCCAGCTCCCCCGCAGTACAGATACAGATTGGACTGCCGTCTGCGTTGCCTCTCTTCCGAAGTTAGCGGGGCCCTGACCAGGCCTAGCTGCATGGGCTCAGCTTCAGGAGGTGTAGTAGGAGATGGTGACGGCATAGGTGGGGCTCTGAATGGCGTCCACGTAGGGCGTGGACTCTAAAACTGCTCCGAGCGGCGTTCTCGCAGGCGCCTGTCCAGTTTCGTGGCTGCCTGAATGAGCTCTTCCAAGGAATCAGGAGCCGGCTCGTTCCAATTCGTGTCGGCCGCCCATTTACGGAATTCCACTGTATAGTCTTCAATAGGTCTCCTCCCTTGGGACAAGTGGTGTAAGATGGCTTCAGCTGTAGCTTTCCGTTGAGGGTCGTCATAGAGTTTGGACATACCCTCGAAGAAGGTGTCTATGGAATTTAATGCAGGACTTCCCTGTTCCATTAGGCCGTGGGCCCAAGCCTGAGGTTCTTCTGACAGCAGCGAGATAGCAAAACCCACCTTGACGATCTCTGATGCGAATGTCCGGGGCTGGAGGGAAAAGTAAAGAGAACAGGCGTTCTTGAAGGCTCTGAATTTTTTACGGTCCCCTGAGAACCGTTCGGGTGTAGGGACCCTAGGCTCAGGAAGCGCCATGACAACTGTAGGGTTGGTGGTGGCCTGGGGAAGCGGACCTTCATTGCTGGGTGCCGGAACTGCAGCAGCAGGGGGAAGTACCCCAGTAATCTGTTGGAGGCGGTTGTCAATCTGGGTATACCCCTCCTGTAACTTCTGGACTGAGTCGGCCAAAGTGGAGACCTGTTGACACAGGATCTCCAAAGGAGAGCGCGCCTCGGACATCTGGCTGGTTTGTACTGTCGGGACTATACTCACCGAGGCCAAGATGCCGAGAGCGGCTCGCCCTTACGACCACGCGCACCCGAACCCCTGGAAGTGATACAGGGAATTGGGGGCACGCGGAGCCACAGGCTTCCAGTGGTGGCTGGATTCCTGACGAGCCCGAAGGAGGTCCGTGTAGCCGCTGGGCACTGGAGAAGCTGCAAGGCAAGTGGTTAACTGGAACTGGGGTATCAGGCAGGACAAGTCCGTTATACAAGCGGAGGTCAGAACCGGGATATCAAGCAGAGCAAGTCCGTATAATCAAGCAGGGTTCAGAGGTATCAGGCCAGCAAGCATAATCCGTTAAACAGGCAGAGGTCAGGGTATCAGGCAAGCAAGGGTAATCCGTTTGACAGGCAGAGTTCAGCACCGGAAACACTGTAGACAAGGAAATAGCAGGTACAGGGGACAGGGCACAGCTGACGACAAACCAGCAACCCGACTGGGTGCTGGAGCCGTCAGATGTAGCCCTCCGGCGAGCGCGTCAGCGTGACGCGCTGCCGGGCACCCGCACGGTCACGGCGCGCACACGGGGACCGCCGTGCACCCGCGCGCGCCGCACCATTGGGCCACGAACGGGTGTACGGCGCAGCGTGAGTCCTCCGCGCATGCGCCCTGGAGCCCGGCGGACGGAGGCGGCTTGTGCCTCCTGACACCATGGGTAACCAAGGATAATGGGCAGAAGTGGAGAATCAATAAATGACAAGACAATTTCCTCTTTGTGGAGTACGCCTATCTGAAGGGTGATTGTCGTAGTCTCAAATTTTACAATGCTATCTCCCAACGGTGGTCCATTCAGGGTGGTGATGTTCAGGGGTCTGGACTCTGGAACAAATGGGATGTTTTTTTTCTTCAGCAAAAGCGTGGTCCAAGAATATGCCAGCGGCTCCAGAATCCACAAAAGCCTCACAGGAGACAAGTTTAGAGGCTAAATGGATAATTGTGAAAACGGTAATCTTGGTCTTGGAGGTTATACCTGTAAGGTCTAACCCAGCTCCTCCAACACTGGTTAGACCCTTCCTTTTACTGGACAGGAAGGGCAGACAGATAACAAATGTCCTTTAAGTCCACAGTACAGGCATAAAAAAAACAAGACAAATAGCCCTGGGACTTTAGATGAGGTGAGAGAGGTTTAGCCAATGTCCACAGTGAACACTGAGACAAAATCAATTTATTCATTTCAAAATGTTATGTAACTGAGCGGTAACAATGATTGTGAGTTACCAGGCATAATAGCCAATGTACACAACACAGATGAACGTAAATATACAAAGATTTATTACAAATGTTATACATCAATGAGCAACAATAAAACTTGAAAATTGCTGGGTCAGTAAGTACACATACAAAATAAGATGATAAAATGTACATACATGTGGACAGGGAAGTATGTAAACATAATGCAGACATCAATAGTACCCAGCATGTACCGGCATAAAATAAGCATCAATAAAGCCCTATGCATTTCGCGAGACCCTGCTCGCTCTTCAGGGGCGGATGCCCCTGAATTTTGTATGTGTATTTACTGACCCAGCAATTTTCAAGTTTTATTGTTGCTTATTGATGTATAACATTTGTAATAAATCTTTGTATATTTACGTTCATCTGTGTTGTGTACATTGGCTATTATGCCTGGTAACTCACAATCATTGTTGTTACCGCTCAGTTACATAACATTTTGAAATGAATAAATTGATTTTGTCTCAGTGTTCACTGTGGACATTGGCTAAACCTCTCTCACCTCATCTAAAGTCCCAGGGCTATTTTTCTTGTTTTTTTGTGCACTATTAGGGATGGAGGTGTCAGAGGGGTCACACCAGACCTTAAAGTGATTGTAAAGGTAATTTTTTTTTTTTTTAAAAATAACAAACATGTTATACTTACCTTCACTGTGCAGCTCGTTCTGCACAGAGTGGCCCCGAACCTGGTCTTCTGGGGTCCCTCGGCGGCTGTTTCGGCTCCACCCCGCAAGCATTTACCACCTTAATGCGAGCTCCCTCGCACGGTGGTGAGTGCTTGCGGGCGCGCTCCCGTGATACAGCCGGCGGCTATAGCCGCTCGCTGTATCACTCGGCCCCGCCCCTTTCCGCGCCGCGTCATCGGATGTGATTGACAGCAGCGCGAGCCAATGGCTGCGCTGCTTTCAATCCATCCACTGCAGCCAATCAGCGACCAGGCTGAGCTGCAATGAGGACGAGCAGCGAAGATTCGAGGGGTCAGGTAAGTAAAACGGGGGGGCTGGGGGCGGCGGTACTGTCAAAAGTTTTTTCACCTTAATGCATAGAATGCATTAAGGTGAAAAAATTTTTACCTTTACAACCCCTTTAATCTTCCTTTTTTTGATTGAACCCGGGTGGAAGACACCCATTCAGCCCACACACTGGTCTGTTGTTACCATTAGCCTTTGTCCATATTACATCTAGTGTATTATCACCCTTTGGCCAGTTATATTTGCATACTGCTCCCAGGGGGCCTTGCTGGGCTGAGCTGTTCCCCTTTCGCTGGTGGTCCTTTGTGGCAGTGGTTTTCATCCAGCTCAGGGGCTGCGATGTGCATAGGGGAGCTCTGTTCTTGATCTCTTGCTGTCCTCTCCTGTCTGTTGACGGGGGTAGCCACCTGCACATCGGCGCCATGTTTTCCACGCCCATACACTGACGTCTCCCTGAGGTAACTCAGGTGTGGGCTGTGTGGGTCATCCCGGACGGTTGGGTGGTTGTTTCATCTGTGCACCCCCCTTTGATGGTGGATGTCTTTTGAATGCCCATGCGTCACCGCCCGTACATGACGCTGGGGGTGTAGCCTTCGGGGTCTTGTGGGTATATCTGGACGTTCAGCACGGTTGGGATTCTGATTCACTACTTGGCGATTGGATAGAGCGGTCACATCTCTAAGAACAAACTGACAACCATTGGATGTTTTTCACTCCTATTGAGGTACAACTTTTTTACTTTCCTGACATCTATTGGGTTTGTTACATTGTTTTTATACACATGTAATACTATATCTTTCTACATTGCCCCGTAGTCTCTCTGCCCATACCAGTTTTATAACCATGTATTCATGCATTTACTATATTCCATATCTCAGTTAGTTTGTTCATACCAAGATACTCTTATAAGCTTAATTCACTCACTTACATCTTTATGTGTATATATAAATTAAAGCTTAGAACCCTATACAATAAGTTCATTTTGCATTTATGATGCCCTCTGATATATATGCATCCTTGCAGACATTTTCCAGACACAATTTTAAGGGGCTAAGTGGAGACCGCAGTGAGAAATACCCCTATCCAGTCCGTGCTGATCCTCCGGATGTTCCCCTATTGTGGCCTTTGTTTTGTTCCGCCTCCTCAGCTCCCGAGCTGGATGCATCGCACTGCTGCCATCTTGATATCCAGCGTTTGGCGATTCATCTCAGACTCCGGTAAGTATGAGGTCTCTGCATCAGGCCTCTCTTGCTAATCATTCCATCTGCCCCCATTTACCAACCACATACATTTATTGATCTTATTACTTACATTGCAGATACAACATTCATGCATCCGCCCCTGAAGAGCGAGCAGGGTCTCGCGAAATGCATAGGGCTTTATTGATGCTTATTTTATGCCGGTACATGCTGGGTACTATTGATGTCTGCATTATGTATACATACTTCCCTGTCCACATGTATGTACATTTTATCATCTTATTTTGTATGTGTACTTACTGACCCAGCAATTTTCAAGTTTTATTGTTGCTCATTGATGTATAACATTTGTAATAAATCTTTGTATATTTACGTTCATCTGTGTTGTGTACATTGGCTATTATGTCTGGTAACTCACAATCATTGTTGTTACCGCTCAGTTACATAACATTTTGAAATGAATAAATTGATTTTGGACAGGGGGGCGTGACCGGATGTCAGAGAGAGAGGAGGGCTGAGCGTGTGCTTCCCAGCCCGACGCCTCCGTGTCCCCCGGACCTAGCTCAGCGTCCCGGCCCGCCTGGCTGTATCTCCAGCACCCCATAGAGCTCGAGGCTCGCCTGGCCGCCTGACCCCCCCTAAGCAGCGTGTGTCCCAGCGCGCCGGCGGTGTATTGACACAACGGCTTGGGAGAAGAAGCAGCCGGAGCCCTCGGAGCGGCGTGGAGGAACACGAGTCACTAGTTATTTGCGGTTGCCCGGGCAACGGCCTCGGCAATAGCGGAAGAAGCGGTGGGAGCGGCAGGCGTTACCTACAGGAGGACCTAGAGGCTTCACTATCAGGAGCGTCCCTGCGCTGCCCAGGTATCTGGCAGCATAAAGGTACCAGCCTGTGCGGCTGCATCAGGGGTGAACTGACCCCCACCTCCCTAAGGGCCAGTTCATTGTTGCAGACAAAGGTGAGGGGGGAGGTTTAGGTGGACTCTGACAGAAAACACACATTGCAAACACCGCCTACTCTCAAATTGGGACAGTCTCCTTAGCGCAGCAGCAAACGGGAGAGGAGAAGAGAGGGGGGGGGTTAGCATTAAACCCACGAGTGGCTCAACCCTTTTCTATATTTTGATAATTTTATACAAAAAGTTATGACAAGGAAAAAGGGAGAAGAGCCACAACAGCAGGACAACACCAGCTCCCAAATGACTCGTACATCAAAAGAAAAGGTGAACCAGGCAGCAGCCGCTGCGGCGGCTAAGCTGGAAAAATTTGCGCACCCCTCAACCTCATCGCCATCTAAAAATACCCAGTTACAACAGGACAGATCGCATGCGGGGGGTTCAGGGGATAGGAGGAGCCTAGGAAAAGGGCCAGCGGCAACACATACAACAAAAACGGCGAGCAGTAATAGCTCTGCAGGTGAAGCTGCGGGACTAGCAACTAACAAGGCTGTTGTGCAAGACCCACTAACAGAAGCTGAACCCACACTAAAAGATGTTTTATGCGCAGTCAACTCCTGTAGGGCCTCCCTAAGCGACCTGTGCGATCAGCTAACGGGTCTAAAGGAAGAGATAACTACACTAAGCCATGAGCTGCAAAGGATCACTGCCAGAACAACTGCGCTGGAGGATAGAGTTAGCCAGGCTGAGGATGAATTAACCCCACTGAAAAAAGAACTCAAGTCTTTAAAAACGCAGATGGGCACATACAAAGCCAAAATGGAGGAAATGGAAAATAGGTCTCGCAGGCACAACGTGAGGATAGTAGGCCTACCGGAGCGGTGTGAGGGCCCTCACCCTGAGGAGTTCTTGGAGAAGTGGCTTAGGGGAATACTTGGGACGGAAACCTTCTCTCACTTCTTTACTGTTGAAAGAGCCCACAGGGTGCCAACTAGGGCCTTGCCAACAGGGGGGCACCCCAGGCCAATAATAATGAAACTTCTTAATTATAGAGACAAGGTAGCATTGATGCGTAGAGCTAGAGAGCTGGGGGACATTTTATACAATGGCGCCAAGATCTTATTCTTCCCGGATTATTCCCCTGACCTCCAGAAACAGAGGGCTGAATTTAGGGACATTAAGCGCAACCTACGGTCCTACAATGTAGAATATGCCCTGCTGTACCCGGCGCGATTACGTATCACTGCCCTAGGCTCCACCCTTTTTTTCGATACAACAGCAGGGGCATCAAAGTGGCTGGAAGACAACAAAACGGACTTGCAGAGCTAGGGGTTAAACAAACCTAGATTTGGATAGGAAAAGAGGAAAATCTGATTTGCTTCTCGTTTTTATTTTTTTATTTTTTTTTTTTTTTTCTTTTTCCTTTTTTTCTTTCATTTTTTATTGCAACCAGCAGTTTACACGGGGGACATGGGAGGGGGGAAGGGGGGGGTTTGTGAGTTGGAAGCACGGATGAAGGATGCGACCACATTAGTGTTACACGTTTTAAATGTTGATCTAAGGGTCTGGAGGAGGGTCGCGGGAGGGGGGGAGGGAGGGAAGAGTGTGGTAGTGAGTCATAATGTATTTTCCCAATGTATGTGTGGGGAGGTAATCTTTGTATGTTTGGGAGGAGGGAAGAAGGTCACAAGTATAGCCCCCAGGGCTAGCCTAGATAGGCAGAAGGGGGGGTCACGAACAAGGGTGGGTAGTAGGGAGATGCACGAAGCTGAGGGTGGGGGGGAAGGGGGGTTCTTAGGAAATCACAAGGTTAGGCAATGGAGTAAACGTCAGGCACATATAGTCACGAAGAGTCGGCTCACAAAAATAAATGTAAGGTTTATTAGCACATGCGGTTTATATTTGCACCTAGGAGGTGGGGGGGGGGGGGAAGAGCCTCCCTCTCCCCTCCTCTTTTTCTTTTCTATCTTTTTTTCGTTCTCTATCTCCTTCGTTCCTTCTTCTTTTTTTCCTCTCTTTTCTTTTCTCTTTAAATTCTTCTTAATATGTTAAAGATAGGCTCTTGGAACGTTAGGGGTATGGGTGACCCTGTTAAAAGAGCAGCAGTTTTCACGGCACTAGAGGCCTACGGGGCCGAACTGGTTTGCCTGCAGGAAACTCACCTCACTAATGACACCAAATTACAAGTCCGGAATTACAAATTCCAAGAACAGTACCACTCAGTCTACACCTCATATTCAAGAGGGGTGAGTATATTGGTGGGGAGAGGTATTTCGTTCTCCTGCAGGGAAACCAGAATTGATGCATTGGGCCGCTATATCTTTTTGAGTTGCACTGTGGAAGACAGGCCTCTGGTAATAGCAAATATTTATATTCCTCCCCCGTTTAAAACAGAGGTTATACTGGACCTGTTGGAATTTGTCGAGAATAAGCCAGACGTACCGATACTAGCGGTGGGGGATTTTAATGCAACTTTGGATAATAAAATGGATCGATTCCCACCCATGAATCGGGTGGAAAGGGTCTCGGAGGGTCGGCTAGGCCAACTCCTGGAAGAGATCGGGTGGTGTGATCTGTGGAGATCCCACAACCCCAAAACCCGGCAGTATTCCTGTTATTCAGGTTCTCACTCGACCCTTTCGCGCATAGACATGGCAGTAGGCAACAGCGAAGCTCTACAATTAATAGGGACTATAGAATACAAGCCGAGGGGCATATCGGACCACTCTCCCCTGACCTTGACCCTGAATTTAAATACCAGAACTAGCCGGAAAAGGTGGTCAATAAAACCGCTATGGTTGGATCTAATAGGTAGCCCAGCAGAAGTTACCTCTGAATTAAAAGAGTTTGTAATATTTAACTCAGGCACAGCCTCTACGGCGGTAGTTTGGGACACTTTAAAAGCGGTTCTTAGGGGATTACTACACCAGCAGGTTGTCACAGTAAAGAAAAAGTCAAGGGAATGGGAGGTGAGAGCTAGAAGAGAAGCTACGGAAGCAGAAGCACAATATGTGGCGGACCCGACCCCTGCAAAACAGGAGGTATGGCTTGGTAGGCAACAAGAGTACAGGGAATTAATTAATAGAAGAGCAGAAAACAAAAGATTATTCCAGAAGCAAAGCTATTACGGCGAAGGAGAGAAGGTAGGTCGGATGTTGGCACTAATAACTAAGTCCAACCTATCCCCATCGGCCATTCTCTCAATTAGGACACCGGCTGGAGAGATTACTTCTGACCCCGCCGAGGTCCTAGATACCTTCACTACGTTCTATAGGGACCTGTACAGGTCGCGTCGGGGATCGGATCGGCGCGATATGGACAGGTTTCTGAGTGGGGTGGACTTGCCTGTACTCTCGGAGGGGGACAGGAGCGAGATGGAGTCTCCCTTGACCTTGGAGGAGTTGCAAAAGGCTGTTACAGAGCTGTCATGCCAGAAATCCCCCGGCCCGGATGGCCTGCCGTTGGAGGTTTATAGAAAATATGGGGAGGTGTTACTCCCAGAGCTTTTAAAGGTACTGGAGCAGTCGCTCAAGGACGGAAGGCTGCCCCCATCAATGTCGGAGGCTGACATAGTGGTGATACCAAAAGAGGGGAAAGATCAATTGGAAGTCACCTCATATAGACCGATATCACTACTGTGTTCAGACGCCAAGATTGTAGCAAAGGTGCTGGCATCTAGATTAAATAAGTGTATCGCAAAACTGGTTCATCCAGACCAATCGGGGTTTATTCCCGACCGGTCTACCAGCACCAATATCAGAAGGGTATATCTGAACCTCCAGGCTCCAGCGGAGAATGCGGGGCCTAGAGCCATACTGTCTCTGGACGCCGCCAAGGCCTTTGACAGCTTGGAGTGGGAATATCTCTGGCGGGTGTTGGAGAGGTTTGGGTTTGGCCCCGTATTCATCAGCTGGTTAAAAATCCTTTATAACCAACCAAGGGCAAGACTCAAAATAAACAATAACTACTCAGAAAGTTTTCCCCTCGAAAGGGGGACCGGGCAGGGCTGTCCCTTATCCCCATTGCTGTTTGTTTTGGCTATGGAGCCACTGGCGGGAGCGGTGAGATCATCACCCGAACTGCAGGGCTTCCGCAGAAATGGCGAGGAAGAGAGAATCGCACTGTTCGCGGACGATGTCCTCTTCTTCTTAGGGGACATGTCCTCCTCTTTGGAGAAAGTAATACACCTAGTGGAAGACTTTGGGAAACTCTCAGGATTGACAATTAATTGGGAGAAATCATCGCTCCTGCCGGTTGACCCATTGACCAACCCTATATCAACGAGTTTACCCCAACTGAAAATCACGGGGAAAATGAAGTACCTTGGTATAGTGCTGTCCAAGGATCCTGGCGCGTTCATTGATGACAATTTGGTCCCTCTTTTATCGAAACTCAAGAAAAAATGCGATACTTGGTGTAGACTCCCTCTATCCGTGGCGGGCCGGGCAAATTTGATCAAGATGATATGGCTGCCCCAGCTGCTATACCTGTTCCACAACTCCCCAGTATGGATCGGGGAGAAGTGGTTCCAAAAAATCCAATCCCTCTTTAGGGAATTAATTTGGAAAAAAGGACAGGCTAGAATAGGCTTACAAAAACTACAGTGCTCCACCACGGAGGGGGGACTGGGGGTCCCCCACCCGCGTACCTACTTCCTGGCAGCTCAGCTGCAGCAACTAGGGGGTTGCGCCACTGATGGAGGGGGGAACAAGAATGCTAAAATTATCCTACTGGACAGCCCACACAACTCATTAGTCGAAGCACTGGAGGCAGACTCACTATTAGGAGGGACCCCGACGCTTAAAATGATCACCAGGGTCTGGCAGACAGTCAAGCGAATAATGGGGTATAGGGGAGCCTCAGTATACTCACCAATTTGGGACAACAAGAATCTGCAGGAATTATTATCTGTTGATAGAAATAAGTTGTGGGAGAAAAAGGGGGTCCGCCGGTTGATACAGCTATATGAAGGGGGCACTCTGAAATCCTTTGAGGAGCTGAGGCACGAGTATGGGCTACCAAAACGTGTATTCTATAGCTACTTACAGATTAGACATGCCCTGGGAAAACAGTTTGGAAGGCAACCCCCTACTTGGTGCAGGATGCCACTATTGCAAACAATAATTAATTCAGAGACTTCCAAGGGGCTAATTACAGCTATGTACAGTCAACTAATTAAGAAAACGAATATGAATGTTGGTTCTCCCGGGGACAGGGACAGGTGGGCAGCTGATGTGGGGGAGATAACAGACATACAGTGGGAAAGGATCCTGGAATTGGGATCTGAGGTGTCAGTCTCTCCCTCGCAAAAGGCCTCCCACCTGATGCTACTGCACAGGTCTTACTATACACCAAAAAAGCTCTTTGCGATTGGCCGCCGAGCCAACGATGAGTGCCCCAGATGCAGGGAAACAGGTGATCTGATTCATATGTTCTGGAGGTGCCCAAAATTGGCTAGGTATTGGTGCGAGATCTTAAAGAAAATAAATACCGTATTTAAAATTAATCTAGAGCTAGATCCAAAGACTTGTGTGCTGGGACATGTTACCAACGGTTTAAGAGACAGGAACATGGCGTTGGCGGTGGCAAGATGCCTGTTCCAAGCCAGAAAACTGATTGCACAGTCCTGGCAGTCAAGTACTCCTCCCACCCCGGAAGCCTGGATAGGGACTGTTAACTCCACTGTGTGGAGCGAAAGAACATTTTACACGAGGTCAGGCAATTACAATAAATTTGTGAGAATGTGGAACCTGTGGATCCAGTCAATGCCGTGCCCGCCATCAGTGCTACTCTAGCTCCGAGAGTACCCGCTCCTTATTAATGGGGCGGGCTACACTAGGAGCAGTCCAGTGCCTAGAGTCGAGTCGGAATAATACATTGAACTTCTGTTGGCCATTGGACACACCTTGAAAATATATGGAATTTTAATAGAGGGGGTACCACGGGGGGTGGGTGGGTGGGCTCACAAAAAAGAAAAGCACCAAATATATAAAAAGAAGTATAATAGTAACTGCGAGGACACGCGGTCAACTGGCTTAGCGTGGCAGAATGTAAGCTATGTTTTTTGCAATATGGCGCTACTGTATCTGCACATATTTTGTAATGTATATTGTCGCACAACATTTGCACAGAAGACTCATATACTTTATAATTAAAAAAAAAAAAAAAAAAAGGGGAAATTGTGATAAGCCACAATGATGAGACTTGATTAGAGACATATATGAATATCAGGCTGAAGTCAGTCTCTTGACAAAGTTATCTGATGTGGCAAAAAAAAAAAAATAAATAAATAAATTGATTTTGTCTCAGTGTTCACTGTGGACATTGGCTAAACCTCTCTCACCTCATCTAAAGTCCCAGGGCTATTTTTCTTGTTTTTTTGTGCACTATTAGGGATGGAGGTGTCAGAGGGGTCACACCAGACCTTAATCTTCCTTTTTTTGACAGTACAGGCATAGGCCCAATGCACGCCTCCTTTGTTTCTCCGACTCTGTTAGGTGGAGGCGGCTTACTTCCATAGGTTCCACAGGTGCATGGGGTTCAACTGAGATTTCAGGTTCTGGCTGAGGTGGTTCTAAGTCTCTCTTGGCACCTTTCCTGATACCAGACATCCAGATGAACACACAGCTCTATGAATTTCTCAAGGTCTTCTAGGGAATCCTTATAGACTAAATCGTCCTTGATGCGATTTGTAAGACCTTTTCGGAAGGCTTGCCAAATACAGTCTGGAGAGAAGACAGAAATTTGTCAGTGACTTGTAGCACAGGATCATTGCGTTCCAGGTAAGGAGAGACCCAGGCTAGGGCCTTCCCCTTTAACAAGGAAATTACAAAAGTCACTTTGGCAGACGAGGTTCTAAAAGTCCTGGAGTTGTTGCGGAAATGAAAACGGCAAACATTTAAAAAGCCTCCGCAGTCGTCAGTATAACCACCAAATCTTTCAGGCAAGGGAAGTTTGGGTGGTACAGAAGAGGCGGGTTGGATTGGAGCAGGAGTCTGGACCGTTGCAGAAGGACCAGGCAAGCAAGATTTAAGTTCAATACAAAAAACAATCTGCTCTATCCCCACAATTCAATGATGGTATGATAAAAAATTGTATTTAAATGTACTCTAATAAAAAGTGCTGCAACCAAAAAAAAAAAAAAAAAAACTTGAATATCTAGTCCTGGTATATGTAACAAATAACTTCTTGTGCGCTACTATCATCAAAAATGAAACAAATCAACTCAATAAACAAATAAATGTGGATGTATATTGCACAACCCTGGTGATTGAATAAAGTCCTGGAAAGAATCAGACCTAAAAAGACAGTCAATCAGTGTGAATTTCTATGTGTGAAGTCCTTCCTTCAGTAAATAAAAGACATCTCCTTGACCAAGGCAAGAACGGCAGAGCGGAGAGGGGGCGCTTACCGGATACGATGGACCCCTATTACGGGGGTCTTACGAGCCCGCAGATGCCGGGTCAGGCAAGCTGGAACAGCTGATGTTGTCAGAGGTTTGCGGTCCGTCTCCGGTTCCTCACAGGCAAGAGATCCTCCATAGTGTAGTATTATAACTTCTTTATTTAAAAGGTATATTGTGTTGCTGACATCACAGGTTGAGCAGAAAGTTAGGTAAACGAACAGCACAGCCGCGGTGAAGCCAGCCAGCTGATTGTGTGGTGACGTCAGGTCTCGTGACTCCTGTCCAACGCGGTGTTTCTCAGTAAGAGGCTTCTGCTGGGAAAGGAGGCTGATGATAGTAGCGCACCAGAAGTTATTTGTTACATAAGCAAGATTTAAGCATAGTACAAAGTTTATCTAACTTGGTGTCCAGGGAAGAAAGATGCTGTTCATGAGCTCCAATCAATTGTCCACGACAGAAAATCGCCTTAACAATCTCAGCAGGGTCCACTGCCATTGTGGCCCGTTTGTAATGTAAGGTACCTGTAGTAGATAATTTCTGAAGTGGACCTTGTGTGCTGAGGTTTCAGGCAAAAATTTAGTCAAGCAGGTTAGGTCGGCAACAGATCAGGCAAAGCGGTACACAAACGAAATCCAGAGAGTGGTCAGGCAGGCAGAGGTCATACATGAGCTGGCGGTGAAGTACAAAATCAGCAGGCTAGAGAGTAGTCAGGAATTCAGGTAGAAGTTCATAAACGGTAATCAGCATCACAAAGCTGTAACAACACCCAGGGAGCTACTCCACACAAACGGCACTGAGAGATAGGAAGTGCTGCTACTTATGGGCTGCTTTGATTGTAGATTGTCCACAGCTGGCAGCAGGTGGGGCTAGTGAGTCCAAGATAATGCATCAAACTGAGAGAAAATTGCCATAACTCCAGAGCTCCTCTGTGGCACTACAAGTAAGACTGCAGCTGTGAGGCGAGGAACATCCTGGTTCGAATCCACCCAGGTACAAGACAGCCTCCCTCCATGGATTGGCTGGGGAATCATAAATATTTATAATTGTCGTTTGAATCATCTCCATACCCTATAATCTGTAAGCTTCTTCCAAAAGCATTTGGGAGGAATCAAACACTTGGCTTAGAAACCCCTGAACAGACAAAACCAATAGGTTACTGATCCACTCAATACAGTGAAGCCAAAAACTAAATTTAGTCTATCAGTCTAACTAGGGGAGGGCTTTACACACACTTCGACACCCCCTGCTCTGGCCTCTCTCTAGAATGACCCTGTCTTTGCCCACAGAAATTTAGGGACTTAGTAGTGTGGCATTGCCTTCATACAGAACTCCATATTTGAATGCAGTGAGTACTGTTATTTCGTTATTCTGTCAATGGACATTGTAAAAAATGTAATGATGAAGTGCATACTGTTTACGGCTTTCCTTCTGATTGTAAATTTACCATGTCTTCCTCTCTCCTAAAGAATTGGGCTAATACCCGTTAAACGTGTTGAGAATAATAGGTTCTTTTTGAATATTCCACCAGTGGTACAAGGCCTTATCTTGAGGTTGAGGTTGTGCCGAGTGTAACTTTACTATTTCTGTGTTTTAAGGTGTACACATACTGTGCATGTATAGTGTGGGGGACCAAGTAGACACAGCTCTAGGAGGGAGTTATACATACTCCTGTAAATGGGTTCTATAGGTGTTTTTTTAAGTATGCTTATATCAGTTTATTTGTGTATAAATACATTTTGTAAAATTTTACAGTGTTGTTTTGTGCAGTGGTTCTCAACCTCAGTCCTCAAGTATCCCCAACAGGCCATGTTTTGGTAATTTCTCTTAGATAAAATAGCTGTGCAAGATAAAAGAAAACCTGCAACCATAGCCTGTTGGGGATATTTGAGGACTGAGGTTGAGAACCACTGGTTATTGGATCCTTGGGCATGATTGAAGTCCATTTTCCTAAACACTCACATATACTATTTATAGGCTGTGTTGCCTGTGTATGCACCCCCCCTTAATAAACAGTATGTATGCAGAGATGATGATTCAGATCTTCTCTCTCTTGAAGAACTCTGGGTAACACTGGTATGCTTCAGCAGGTGTGTCAGATACTTGGTCTCCTGATGTTGCGATTCCTCCAGCCAACTGCAACATCTCTACTGTGTCTTATTGTGACATATTGGTCAGCAGGAGAAACTTAAAGACAGGGTGACCCAAAGAATAAAATATTGATTCTGGCAGAACTATGCTTCAAACCTTGCTTGTGATGGGGTTGACTGGAACCCCCTAAAATAAACCCTGTAAGTTAAATCTATTTTATATTAAATATGAAACTAGACAAGGATGACCCTTCTCTCCTATATTATTTATTTTCTATACGGAAGTGCCATAGTGATGGGCCAAACACCCCCTGTTTGGTTCGCACCAGAACTCCCAAACAAGGAAAATTTTCAGCCTCGTGCCACAAATTCTATTAAGTGTATGGGACCCAAAAATTAAAATAGATTTAAACATGATAAAATTACAAATGTTTGGTGGTCATGTGTTAAACAGAGAAATCAAAATTCACAACAGAAAACATTGCACATTAGCCTGACATGTTTCGCTATTAGCTTCCTCAGGGGATGTGCAAGGATTAATTGGAGCCACTAGATGAATGAGTTATGAAGATATTAATGCATAGTGGTATCATACAAATCAATTTATCATACAGAGAAAATAAATAAATAGTGTGTGAGATTGGTTGCCAAAGAGAGACATGGATGCAAACACTTACCCAAACAAGTGCTAGCACCCGCAAAACACCAGGCTGGACATTAGGCCAATCACCCCAAATTGACAGATCCCAAGGAGTCAGTCAAGTAAGGCCATAGAGGGCAGAAGGGCGACACTGGGGACGATAAATATTCTTATGCCTATACACATGGTCAGACATTGATCGGACATTCCCGCAACAAAATCCATGGATTTTTTCCGACGGATGTTGGCTCAAACTTGTTTTGCATACACACGGTCGCACAAGTTGTCGGAATTTCCGCTCGCCAAGAACGCGGTCACATACAGCACATACGACGAGACTAGAAAAGGCCAGTTCAGAACCAAGCGCGGCACCCTTTGGGCTCCTTTTGCTAATCTCGTGTTAGTAAAAGTTTGGTGAGAGACGATTCGCGCTTTTTCAGACTCGTGGTTTTCAGATCGTTTTCTGCTGTTCAGTTTGTGCTTGTGGGTTTGTATCTGCTCTTCAGTGCGTGCAGCGAGTACCATTGACTTGTCATTGTGTTCTTGTTCGTTCGTTACTGTTTTTCAGGTCGCTCTTCACAGGTCTTGCTGTTCTTCAGTGCATTCTGTTACTTCGTTCTGAGCAGCCGACCGTTTTCTAGCCATGTTGCGTATATGTACTCCTCGTAGAGTTCGTGCTGTGCGGGGGGCTTGGTGTTGGGGTCCTGACCTTGACACAAGTCCAGTCCATGAACAGGGTGGGGAGGAGTTCATGGACCAAGAATTGGTTGCTTCAGCGTGACCAGTTCTGTCATATGCTTTTGCTCCGTGAGATCCGTGAGAATAATCCTGATGATTTCAGGAACTTTCTCCGGATGACGGACCCCGTATTTCACTGTTTGTTGGCTTTGCTGACCCCCTATATCAGCAGGCAGGATACCTGCATGAGGCAAGCCATCACTACAGAGAAGTGGCTAGTCGCCACCCTGTGGTACTTGGCGACGGGGAGAAGCCTACAGGACTTGAAGTTCTCGATGGGCATCTCCCCCCAGGCTCTGGGGATCAATATCCCAGAGACCTGTTCTGCCATCATCCAGGTCCTGCAGAAGGAGTATATTAAGGTAAGATTTTTATCCTTTAATATCACATTTTATTGTATTTAATGTTTGATAATATATTGTATTTCTTTCCTCATTCCCTAATTACCATGATTGGAATATGCTGCGAATGTCCCCTTTGTCCTCATTCATGCTGGATTTTTATGTAATTTTATTTGTTGTCCTTAATACATATTTGCCTTCACTTACCTACCCAGCATGGTCTCCTGGCCCTATATTCACCTCATGTAGTCACTTAACCATGTATTTTGTCAGCTCCATAGTAGTGCTTTACCCCAAACACCCCTAAAATCTTTTTAAATTTGATTGTTGCTTAAAATTCATGCAGAGTGCCAGAGGCTTTTTTTGTGTGTCCCCAAATCATTTGGAACCCTCCCTCCCCCCCAACTGCTAAGTCAGCTGATACCAATTCTCTATCTATCCTCAATCATCTATCTGCTGACTTAGCCAATCCCATACACACTATACTCATCTCTTTTGTGGTCAGATTCATGGATGAATTCCCCAAAGCATGTAGTGCAAGGGCCTGCCTGTATACTTTCAAATGGTACTGTTTGAAGTTTTTGTATACTATTATTAGTTTGATAGGTAATAGCAGAATGTCCAAATGTGCTCAAATGTGTACAATGTGTATTTCTATCTTTGTATTATGACACTTCTTACCTGTCCAGTGGGCTGCCAATAGTGTAAAGTAAGGAGGGGCTGGCCAAAGTAATACCCATTATTTAGGCATTCATCTCTCAATGAAGTGGAGAGGGTTACCTGTCCAAGGCCCCCCCCCTATAATGTTAGAAATGGCCCATGAGAGGGGGGGGGGGATCTGATAGGTGTACCTTATACTTTGGTCTTTAAAAACTCCCTCCAAAAAATGGTATACTGATGTTGGCCAAGAATGTTTGTGTGTAATCTGCTTTCCCTGTTTATGTGCAAAATTACTAATTTTTTATTTTGTTTGACTCCACAGTTTCCTTCCACGCCACAGGAATGGCAGACTGTAGCCTAACACTTTGCCCAGCGGTGGGACTTTCCTAACTGCGGAGGGGCAATTGATGGGAAACACGTCCACATCGTCCCACCACCCAACTCGGGGTCATACTATTACAACTATAAGGGGTTCAATAGTATTGTGATGTTGGCGGTGGTGTTGGCTACTTATGAGTTCCTGTATGTGGACGTGGGGAAGAATGGCCAGATGTCCGATGGTGGAGTCATCGCCCAGACAGAGTTCTACAGGCGTCTCCAGAATGGCAGCTTGGACTTGCCACCTCCAGAAGACAATGTGGAAGGACTCCCATTCATCTTTGTTGCGGATGAAGCATTTGCGCTGGGGGACCATCTTATGCGGCCATTCCCGATGAGGACCCTCACCCCGGACCAGAGGGTTTTTAATTACCGGCTGGCCAGAGCCAGAAGAGTGGTGGAGAACATGTTTGGAATCATGGCCAGCCGGTTCCGCCTATTTCTTACACCCATACACATGGCGGAGTACAAACTGAATCACATTATCCTGGCGTGCTGTGTTCTACACAACTTTTTACGGCAACATTCTGCCAACTATGCTGGCTCAGTTGGGCCTGAGGCCGGAATTCAAAATGAACCAACCCTGACAGAGCTTGAAATTGGCCGTCCTGGCTTGCCCCCCTGAGTGCCCGTGATGTCCGGCTAAGATACCTTGAATTCTTTGCGGGTAGGGGGGCTATCAATATGCCAGACAATGTCTAAAACCTTTTTCAAATTAAAAAAAAATAATAATAATCTTTGGTGACATTTACTGCTTGTGTTTGTTTTAGCTGACCCTGAGAGAAATGTGGTGAGTCCTGAAAATGGCGTGATTGTGTAACATTACAAAGCAATGTTGGGTGTTATTTACTAAAGGCAAAGACACTTTGCACTACAAGTGCACTTGAAAATGCACATGTAGTGCAAAGTGTATTTGCTCTTAGGAAATAACACCCATTGTCACTGAAAACAGCAATTAGAGCCCCACAAAAGTGTTGTAGCGTTGAGACAATAATCCACACAATCTTGATTAACAATCTTTTTAATACCAGCACAATCACATGTGCATTTGTAAAAGGTTTTTAAAACAAACCAACATGTTTGTTGTATAACAATTTTTGGGCTCACATTAGAAAAAGTAGAAATGTCCATTTGAGATAAAACAGGCAAGTTTAAATTCAACTAGAAAGACACAAATCTTAAACTTACAAAGTTCACATTTAGTAGAAATTTAAGGCAATATCAGACATGAGTATTTACAAACTGTGTTTGATATTGCGTTCAGATGGGGTGAAGTCACCCCAGGAAAAGCCAAATTTTGAAGATGCACACAAATAGCCGAATGTCAACATGTGCTAGCTGCCATCATGGGGGATTAAGGGATGTGTTTTGGGGGTGCAACCCCTTCATCACAGCTACTTTATTATTGAGGAAGGGGTTGCACCCCCAAAATGCGTCCATTGATCTCCCGTGATGGCAGATAGCACATGTTGACACACTGTGTGTATCTTCAAAATTTGGCTTTTCTACAATTTGTCAAAAAAAAGTTAAATAATTGTAGCACACCAAAAAATTTTGGATTTGGAGGGCTTTTAAACTCTCCCTAAAACATCAATGATGTTCTTATTTTTTTGAAGAACATCATTGATGTTTTTCTTGATGTTTTCTAAGTCCCTATTACACCCCATGATCTCCCTGATCAGGATCTGTGCACTTTCCGAGGTGAAATGCTCTGGATCCACAACATCACGATCACCTAAAAAGATAGAAACCAAAAAACACCATGTATTATAAATATGTCGGCATACATCTCTTACCTGAGCCTGTGGTCGCAGACACTCACCTGTTGTGGTGACAATTTCCACCACGTCTTCCTCCTCTTGCTCTGCTTGGCTTTGGGGGATTTCTCCTTCTTCCAGAGGTGGGGGGTGTGTGGTCTCCTCGGATGAGGGGTGTCCTCGAGTCTTTTATCCCCTATGTAGAAAAAAAATGGTATACTTAGTACACAGATATTTGATGTCAGAACTATAAATATGAAACATTGCTTGGAAGTAGGGTACATTTTTTTTGTGGGCAGAGTTCCAAGATGTAGCATTTTTCTTGTCCTTTGTCAAGCTTCAATACTTTACCTGTTTTGTCCAAGCTTCACAGATGGAGACCCCCCTATAGTATACACTGGAGCACCTGTGTGGAGCCCCTTAATAAAAAGTGTTCTTGTGTTCCACACTAGTGCTCCAGCGTCCAGATGTGTAAACAGCTGCTGAGTGTCCTCTCCTTACACATAATCTAGTTTGCATTTCATTCTAGTTACAAACCCATCTACACAACCAAATATTTGTCAGACAAGTAGGCCCTAAAAAATGTGGGGAAATGCATATGGCCAAAACAATGGTGTTTTCTAGGCCGAACGAACAATGTTTGATATGAACGAACAATGTGCCCATGAACATGAAAGTTGACATTTTAAACTGGATAACAGTTAAGAAAAGCACATGGAGCAGCACGAACGTAATAAACATAAAGAATAGGAATGCAGCACAACTACTTACTTTTTTGCAGCACTCTCCGGATCTTTCGGTACTGCTCGTGCTCTCTTAATTTCAGGTCTGACCACCGCTTCCTGAGCTGATCTTTCAAGCGTCGTACCTCGAAATTCCGGTGCAGACTTTTGACCACTTTTGCCATGATCTTGGCCTTTCTGACATTGGGGTTGGGGTAAGGTCCATACTTCCCGTCATAGTCGGCCTTCTTCAGGATGTCGACCATCTCCAACATCTCCCCAAAGGACATATTTGATGCCTTAAATCGTCTCTTCCAGGATCGGGAAGTTTCAGGCTCCGGGCTTTCCTCCTCCTCCTCCTCGTTGCTGTAATTAGCACGCACCTGCTGTGTCTCCACCATGTGCTCTTCCCCCACTGCGCCGAACGAGAAGGGGTGGGGAATAGACCAGAAAGAACGTCAGGGGCGGGCGGAGTTACACGCATGCGCAGTGTCTATAAAGCATAACATGCATGCGTAGTACGTACGATCTGTGAGCGGAGGAAGGAGTATCGGAGGCGCCGATCGTGAAAACGAAGGTAAGATCTAAACTTGGGCCTATACTGCTTCTAGATTGAGGCCTATATTGTAAACTATATTAGGAGTGTTTCGCCTGACAATAGGGTTTGTCTTGTGTTGTGTCTTGCAGATAAAATGGGTGGCTTCAATGACCACAATTTCCTCCCCCTGTTCATAGACAAGTACAGAGAGCTGCCCTGTCTGTGGCAGGTGAGACATCCCTAATACAACAATAAACAAAAGAGGCAGGCAGCGCTGGAGAAACTGCTGGAGTTGGTGAAGCCGGTGGTCCCCACAGCAACCATCCCCTGTTTAAAAGCCAAAATTGGTGGCCTGAGGAGCCTGCTCTCAAACTTTGTATGTCGGAAAATCCGATGCAAAATGTCCGATGGAGCCCACACACGGTCAGAATGTCCGACAACACGCTCCGATCGGACATTTTCCATCGGAAAATCCGACCGCATGTACGGGGCAATAGAGTTAAGGAGATGTTTGGTAAATAACGTATATGAACTTCATAGGGTACAGGAACGGACGATTGTCTCAAGTACTTACTAGAGATATGTACCCAGTGATCCACAGGGGAGATACCCCTACAAAAGGTCTTGTGTAAGACTGTGGATAATTGGTTGCAGCAGGCAGACTGAAAAAATAAAATAGGAAAAATCTGGGTATAGTTATGCTGAAAGCATAATAGTGCAATGAGTGGAAGTCATGAAGTTTGGGCAGATGAAAAGTGGTAGCTATTGAGGGAGGTGGTGAAGAAAGGGAAACATTGGAGTGGATAAGAGGAGAAAAGATCTCCAGTGTGTTGACATTAGGATGTTAAAATGAAAAATTCCTTTAAACATAGTGCCTAAGGGTCTGGTATGGATTATGGCGGGCCCCCACACCGTTTTTTTTTTTTTTTTGCCTTTTTTTTGCCGTTTTTTATTTTACTTTTTTTATTGCCGGCAATGTTTTTTTTTTCAGTCCGCTGTCAGCGGGGAAGCCCGTTGACAGCTGATGACTCATCTGTTGTTAAGGAGGCAGTGGCCTCCTTAACAATCAGCTATTCACCAGCTATTCACTGTGCAGCATGCAGTGCATTGTGGAGCGTTCGGCAGGAGACATTGCGCCGTGCACCCTGCAAATTTGGGTGTTTGCCGAATGCGGGGAAAGGCGATGTTCGTCCCGAACTTTTCCTCCGCTCTAACTGTTCACCCAATTCTACTTTCCCAAGAATTTGAGAAAAAAAAATATATATTGAAGTCAGATAGACAACATGATAATAAGATCTCGATATTTGCAGATGATTGAACTTTTTAACATCACAAAACCTGTACAATCTATACCCTCACTTATTAAGGAAATAGAAGATTTTGGCCTATTGTCAGATTCAAAATAAGGCCTCATTCACACTTGTGTGACTTGTCATGTGACTTTGGACCCCTAAGTCGCACCCCATGTTTCTCTATGATAACCGTTCATATCTGTGCGACTTCAAAGTAGTTCCTGTGACAGCAGGCAGTTTTTGACAATTCCTTTAAAAAAATTAAAAAATGTCCCTCCAGAGTAGATACATTGTCAATCATGATGCCCGCTGGCACCAATAACTAAGGGGCGGGGCCACCCAGTGATGTACCTGGATTGCACCACCCCCTTGTGACATCACCGACCCAGCATGCCCTCAGTCGATAAGCTGTCACACAGCGGGGGTCATCTCATATTGAAGTAGGAACGGGGGTCAGTTTATATGGCCATTGTTATGTGTGCAGTAAGGCTGATTTAGAATTTCATCTAAGAAGCCATTCCTGTATATACTATGCTAAGAACAGTTTATGAGGTCTGTAAAATATGTTACAGGCTGTGGTTAAAGACACTGAATTCACCCTTTCACCCCCCTTAACACAGACACCTGTGTTTAGCACACTGAGCACACTTTCCTATAGCAAAGAGAATGTCAAGCTGATCTGCAAAAATGATAAGGAAACCGCAAACGCAAGAACCTGCAAACTTTGCAAGAGTACAAAAGGAATTTGCTTTGCTAAACTGCTTGCACCCATAAGAGTAGGTTAACTGCTTAAAAGAGTTATAACGGAAATGTATTGTCTGTTTGCTTGTGACGTAATGTGATAGAGTTATATGTACACTGAATTGCCTGTATGGACACTTCTTGGCGTGTAGACACGAGTCGGGCCAGGAGTGTCCATTCTTAATAGCTAAAAGAATGGAATAAAAACCTCGCATACCAGAAGTTCATTATTGTCCAGCAGTCATTACCAATATCCTACCTAACGTTCTGCTACTTCAATATTAGCTGAGTGTTTTGTGATTGGCCAAGTCTGGGATACCCACTGCCACTCCTCCTGTTAAATAGAGCTTGCTTGGCTATGATTTCCAATGGTTTGAGAAAGGAGCCAACAGGAGCTCCGAAACACATAATATACTGTATCTATAGCAACCAGCCTGCCCCTGGCGTGACGTAACATCTGGCCCTGCGTTCCACAGCAGCTTCTCCACTTCCTTGAAGATTGGATTTGGTTTTCTTACTGACAACATGCTGCCTACCATAACAAGTGGATCTCCCAGGGGAGGGGGCTTCCATCTATGTGGCATGGCTACAGATAAGCTCTTTGATTTTTTATCTTTGTGAGTTTGCATTTGGCTTGTTTTAATCTCAATAAACTAATTGATGCTGCACTTAGCTGGCGCCCCCTTGTGTCCCTTCTTGAAATTTCAGACATTTCTTCCTGTGTCAGGTGGAGCTGCCTACTGAAGTGCAACACCATCCCTATGGGATTCCTATGAATGCCTAATGAACATCCTGCGAACTACCTATGCCACACAAGTGTGCCTAGTGGGTAGAGGTTGATATGTGAATAATGTATCAGCACCTATTTGCACCACAATTTTAATTGTTGTTTGTATTTATCAAGTTTACATGATCTGATAACCCTGTTAGAATTCTGTATGATACCTTTATTAGAATAAAGGTAAGGGTGGTATTGGCTTACTGTAACAGATCTTTCTCTTTAACATCAATAGTTATTAAATGGCACTCACATGAGCAGAAACTTAGATTCATTATAAAAGACAAAAAATTCAGACTTAGGCATATTATATTGTGTAACTTAGAAACTCCAATAGTGAATATTGGGCATCCAACTATTACTGCTGAGGGATGAGCAGAACATTGATGGGTTTAGTTTGCGGAGGTTCGGCCGAGCATCTTAATGCGGTAGTAAACCCGCACCTTTTTTTTTTTTTAAAACAAAAAATCCTGCAAGGCAAAGGCATAATGAGCTAGTATGCAGCGTACTGGCTCATTTTGAAATACTCACCTTAGAACGAGGCGCCGGTATCTCACCCGATCCACGTGAGGGAGCTGACATGTTGCCTCGGCGTGTCTTCTGGGTATCCCGGCTTCGGCCTGCGCATGCACGCGGGAGCCTTTTCCCCGGCAAGGTTTGGCAGTTCTGCCGGATCTTCAGCCGGGCCTTAACAGCACATGCGCCGCATGACGTCAGTGGCTGCATGAAAAGTAAATGCATACAGGTTTAGGAGATATTAATTTTACCTACAGGTAAGCCTTATTATAGGCTTACCTGTAGGTAAAGGTTCAAAAAATGACTATACAACCACTTTAAAAGTTTGGCTGCCAAACTTGAACCCAATTGAAGTCAATAATGTGCCACCAGGTGACATCACTTACCTATTTAAGAACTGTTGAATGGTGGAACAAGCATTCTGCGGTTAGCCTTCGCCAGACAGCATGTTTTTTCCCTTTTTTCTGGTCCGGCGGTAGGGCGGGCATCATCATTAACAATGGCTGTACATCGGGGGACATTGTTTTTTTAATAAAGGAATTGTCAAAACATGCCTAATGTCTTTATATATTTTTGACACTTTATTTTGGTGAAGGAGTAGGGGTACAATATACCTCTACTCATTCACATGGGGGGCAGGATCTGGGGCCACCTAGGGTTGTCAGGAAGATGCCCTTGTCCCCATCAACATGGGGACAAGGTTCTTTGGGATAAGGGTTCAGAGCTCCCCGTGCCCAAAAGCACCCCCCATGTTGAAGGGATGTGGCCTGGTATGGTTCAGGAGGGGGGCGCTCACCCCCCCTTTCCTGTCCTTCCAGGCTGCATGCTCGGATAAGGGTCTGGTGTGCATCGTGAGGGGGACCCCCACATCATTTTTTTTTATTTTTTTTTGGCGTGGGGTTCCCTTTAATATCCATACTAGACCCAAAAAAGTCTGTTTAACCCCTTCTCGCCTAAGGGTAAAACAAATGTAAATGCCTGAGCACAATTTTGCAACCTTGACATGTGTTAGTAAAACTGTACATAATTACTTTGTGTATGCAGGTGGATTATACTTTTTTTTTCAGGACAAATTGGGCTTTCTTTTGGTGGTAAATGGTAACAGATATCTCCTGATTTTTTGTTATTTTTACAGGAAAACTGTCCCAAAATAGTAAAAGAAAACATTATTTTTAAAATTTAGCTGTATATTTCTTGCTGTTATCATAATTTACCACCAAAGAACAACCCAAAATAAATTGTCCTGTTCCTGATGATCACAGTGATACCACATATGTGTATGTTAGTTGTTGTTTGTACTGATAGTACAGCCCAGAAACAATGGTGCGCATTTTGCATTTTTTTTTTTATCCTGCCTAAAACAAACTGACACAGACACTAACTGACACTGATACAAATTAAGTTTTTAATTTGACCCAAAATATGCTGACAGCGACCTTTCAACCTGACATTGACCCCAACCTTTACCATAAGGCCCCTTTCACACTGGGGCGGGAGGTGCGTCGGCGGTAAAGCGCCGCTATTTTTACCGGCACTTTACCATTGAATTTGAGGCGCTATTCGGCCGCTAGCGGGGTGGTGTTACCCCCATTAGCGGCCGAGAAAGGGGTAAAAACCACCGCAAAGTGCCTCTGCAGAGGCGCTTTGCCGGCAGTATAGCCACGGTGCCCCATTGATTTCAATGGCCAGAAGCAGTGAAGGAGCGGTATAAACACCGCTCCTTCACTGCTCCAAAAATGCTGCTAGCAGGACTTTTTTTACCGTCCTGCCAGCGCACCGCTCCAGTGTGAAAGCCCCTTGGGCTTTTACACTGGAAACACACCAGCGGCTGTTTCAGGTCAGTTTGCAGGTGCTATTTTTAGGGCAATAGCGCCTGCAAAATGACCCAGTGTGAAAGGGGTCTAACACTAATACTGGCAATCCATGATCTTGTTCAGGGGCGGGCTAACAGTGATCAATCAGAGGCTATCACAGTGATCAGGTGACCAGGAACTGTGAATCCCAGGTCCCGATCATTAGTACAAGACCCAGGGCTCTCAGTGAATATTTAGCTAAAGTTTGGGTCAGTAAAAAAAAAATCAGGAGATATCCATTATAATTTACCTTCACATGAAAGCCCAATTTATCCAGAAACACAAAATATAACTCAACTGGATACACTAAGTGGTATTTTTACCTTTGTTAATAAAGAGGAACTATACTCACCTGAATCCAGCGATGCTCCGCCCCTGGAACTCCCTGCCTGCTGCCGACACCTTCAGGCAGCCAGCTTCTGGGTCTCAATATAATATAAAAGTGGATTGCGCTAACTTCTGTGTATGATACCACTGCTGAAATATACAAAAATAGGATATCTATCCTATGTAGCGTGATTTTCTGTATCAATTAATATTGTATCAAAAATATACTGTCCACTTAGTATTTACTAGTGACAAAATAATATTCCAAATAACTGTTTAAAGTGCTAGTACTAAAAAATAAAATATGACAAATATTAAAAAATGTGCAATGTGCCAATATTACTTAGTGACCATCAAATATCACATATCAACATGCATATACACTACTTGCTGCAAAAAATTTCCTCAGCATGTGCAAAAACACTACAGCCCACTAGATGTCCTCAGTGGGTATTTACGTCTGTGCAATGACGTAGGTGCTACCAAAAGCTATTTAAAAAATTATTAATACTAAACAATGTGCCAATATTACTAACAAAATATTACATATCAACATGCATATGTACTGCATAGTGCAAAAAAATATATGTCCTTGAAATTTGCAGAAACACCACAATACACTGGATGTCTTCAGTGAGTGATCACTTCTGTGCAATGACGTTCCTTTTCAGTATATTGTGCTCCTAATTCACCACTTATCGTGACTTCACCACCACCTCATGCAATGGCCACTCACCAGATGTAGTAAGAATAAACGCCTTTGGTTCATTAAGGATAACCAATCCGTTTGTGATGGGTCCAATAGCAGCCTTTCCAAGCAATGTATTAGTGTCTCTTGCTCTGTTCAGTGCTTATAAAGACATATGGATAGCCATCATGGTTAAACTCACATGTTATGGTGCCCTTAAGCCGGCACCAAGCAAATTCAGCAGTGTATATGGAGAGCGGTGTCTCAGTTTGTTTCCCCTCTGTTACTGTGTCTCCTCACAGCGGCATGCAATGAGAAAGTGCCCAGCAGCCTCTAAGCGTTTCGCAATGTAATTTGCGTCATCAGGAAGCTCATCATCAGGAAGCTTCTGGGTCTCAACCACCGGCCTCTGTCATCGGCCAGGTTAAGATGACGTCACTCCAGCACATGCATGGGAGTTCTGTCAGCTTCGGCATTGCCAAATTTGTGCAGCTCACTGTATGGGGTGGACAGGCAGGTAAGTAGATTTAATTCAGAAGAGAAAGTGCATGCAATAAAAATCCGGCCTGTCTGCTCATTTTAATTGTATAGCCTATATCCCCACATTAAGGAACTATCGTATTTATCGGCGTATAACACGCACTTTTTTCCCCTTAAAATCAGGGGAAAGTCGCAGGTGCGTGTTATACGCCGATCCCCTGTGATCCCGACCTGTCAAAATAACAAAATCGCCGACCGCGATTTGAAAATGGCGCCGCCGGCGCCGAAATACACAGAGCCGGTCCTCGGCTCTTTCCGGCGGCTCTCGTTTACTTTCGGTTTCACTCGTAGCCCCGAGCGGAGCTATCCGAGCAGGTTCGGATAGCTCCGCTCGGGGCTACGAGTGAAACCGAAAGTAAACGAGAGCCGCCGGAAAGAGCCGAGGACCGGCTCTGTGTATTTCGGCGCTGGCGGCGCCATTTTCAAATCGCGGTCCGCGATTTTGAAGCCCAGCAAGCAGGGACAGGGGATCGAAGGCTGCACTGGGGCAAGGCTGCACTGGGGAAGGCTGCACTGGGGAAGGCTGCACTGGGGCAAGGCTGCACTGGGGAAGGCTGCACTGATAGCGTGAATAAAAACCTGTGAATAAAAAATCCTTCTGTGAAATAAATATGCAACCAATCATAAATGATATCCTAAACAATAGAAAGTGCCAGCAATAATCTTTTCCAAAAATAGGTGCAGTCACAATTCACTTAAATATAGCCTTTGAAATGCAGGTGATAAAATGTAAAAAGTCCTTAGAGATAGGGGATAGGTGTCAATATATATAAAAAAAAGTTCATAAATAGTTCTTCTATTCAGATTAATTCTTTGTTGTATACTGAGTATACTATTCCTGTAATGATGCCTCCTACTGTGGTCTCACAAAACTCTCACCTTAAATTTGTATTAATAAATCAGGCTTTCTGTGGTTGTGACTTTAAGCCGTAGGAGCAGTGTCTAGGAGTCTCACTTTCTTTGCTGTTATCTCTCCATGATTTCTTCTATATCACTCCGCTCTGGTAAACTCTTATTCACACAAAACGGAAGCACCAATAAAGGTTTAACCCCCTGATCACCCGGCGGGTGATATCAGTTAGCTTTTAGCTTCAGATAGGGCCTGCATCGCCCCAGGCAGCGTCAGATTAGTGCCAGTAGCGCTAACACCCTTGCATGCACCATACACCTCCCTTAGTAGTATAGTGTCTAAACGGATCAATATCTGATCTAATCTATACTAGTGTCCCCAGCAGTTTAGGGTTCCCAAAAACGCAGCACCCGTACTTCCCCCATTCATTGGCCAACCCGGAATTCAGGTGGAAACAGTTGATTTTACGTCACTTGATTTTTATTCGCTGTTTTTCACAGAAGATCTCTATAGATCTATTGTGGACCATTGCAATTTGTACGCTGGTCAAGTCATCCCCCCTAATCCCCAGCTGACCCTTGCCAGAGAATGGAATCCAATTACGGTTTCTGAATTTAAGACTTTCCTGGGCCTATCCCTCCTCATGGGCATAACTAAAAAGAGTGAGTTGCAGTCATATTGGTCCACTGACCCAATTCATCATATGCCCGTGTTCTCTGCCTACATGACCAGGACACGATACGAGCAGATCTTGCAGTTCATGCACTTCAATGATAATGAACTCTGTCGTCCTCGGGTGACCCTGGATTTGATCGGCTCTACAAAATTTGGCCCCTTTTAAACCACTTCAACCAACGTTTTGCAGCCTTGTATACTCCCCATCAAGTTGTCTGCATTGTTGAGTCCCTGATTAAGTTTTCTAGCCGCTTGTCTATCAAATAGTATCATCCCAGCAAGCGTGCCAGATATGGGGTCAAGATGTATAAGCTCTGTGACAGGGCAACAGGCTATACATCTAGTTTTATGGTTTACGAGGGAAGAGATAGTCACATAGAGCCAGAGAACTGCACAGACTACATAGGGAGCGCTGGTAAGATTGTGTGGGATTTGGTGTCACCCTTATTCGGAAAGGGGTACCAATTGTACATGGACAATTATTACACGAGCATGCTACTTTTTAGTCACCTTTTTGATTGTGGAATTGGCGCATGTGGCACCGTGCGATCTAATGCTGGGGCTTCCCCCAATGGCTTGTAGAATCCCGACTTAGATGGGGGGGAGATAGCCTGCTTGAAGTGTAATAATTTGTTAGCAGTGAAGTGGAAGAAAACACGGAATGTTTTCGTTCTGTCCTCCCTTCACACAGATATGACGGTCCAAATTCCTACGGTGACTGGTGTTGTGGAGAAACCCCTCTGTGTCCACGAATACAACCTTAACATGGGAGGGGTGGACCTCAACGACCAGTTGTTGGCGCCATACCTAATTGCCCGTGAGGCCAGACGCTGGTACAAAAAAGTGTCTGTATATTTATTTCAATTGGCTTTGCTGAATGCTTATGTGTTATACAAAGCTTCAGGAGGAACTGGATCCTTCCTAAAATTCCAGGAAGAGATCGTCAGAGCCCTTTTGTTTCCAGATGGTGCTGTGGCCCAACTTCCCAACGCAAATGTAGTGAGCCGGCTGCATGAGACGCATTTTCCGTATGTCCTCCCTTGGTACCCCTAGCCAAAGAACACCCCAAAGAAGATGTTGTGTCTGCAGAAAATGTGGATTTGGGCATGACACCCGCTTTTGTTGTCCCTCCTGTCCTGACCAACCTGGTCTCTGCATCGGTGAATGTTTCCAACGCTACCACACACTAGTGGAGTATTAGGGTAGGGTACAGCACTGCACAGTCCTAGGCGTACTAACGCAGGGTCTCCAAAGATGAGATGGCCATCTCATTTTGAGCGACCCTAATCTGGAACGTTCACAGTTTACAGTTTTTATAAAAGTGCAAAAAAAACCACACAAAAACACAAAAAATAAAAAAGCCAAAAATAGTTGTGGTTTTATTTTTCTTCTCTCTCTCTCTATTGTTCTCTCTCTTATGTTCGTTCTCTATTGTCTGCTTTATTGTTTGCTCACTATTGTTCTATATCTATTGTTCTCTCTCTATTTAGAACAGTAATGTTTTATTTTTACTATGTTCTATTATATTTGCTTTGCAGGTATGGTATGTATTACTGTTATACTGTAATGTTGTTTTATTGTTAACCATCATTTGCTTAGCAGGTACGCCATTCAGCTGCAGCAGGGATTTATTTATCTTGACAGCAACAGCATTTGCTCCCATAATACATAAAGCCATGACTCCAGTGCTGTAGGAGGTGAATTCACTACCACAGTTAAAAAAAAAAGAGCATATATACTGAAGCATGGGGGCAGGGGTGGAGGAGCGATTTGCTCCTAACATTAGGGGCAGATTGCCCCCATGCTTTGGCATATATTTTTTAGGCACAGATTGCGTTAAAAATTTTTTCATTTTTATTATGTTTTATTGTATTTGATTTGCAGGTATGGTATGTATTACTGTTATACTTGATAGGGAAAGCCCAGAACTTAAGGACTTTCAATAACGTTGACTGCTGAAGCCAAATTATAGATGATGTATTTAATATACAAGCCCATAGTTTTAACTATAGGCAGGGAGAACAATACAGTAAGTACATGGCATACATTCAATATGATTGTTCTCCCTGCCTATAGCTAAAACTACCACTCAGGTTTTTTTTTTTTTTTACCGAAATTTTACCGCCCAGCCTATATGCTTATATATATTTGTATTGAAATATGGAAAATTCATATATGTTTGTGTCTTTCATACATATATTTGTACTGCAATACGAAAAATTCATATATGTTTGTGTCTTTCCAGGAATATTTTGTAAAGATGGAACTCCCACCTCTCAACAGCTCGGATTAGCTCTAAATTAAATTCCTCCACAGTAACTACACCAATACAATTGCTGTATTTCTAGATGTGGCCCTGATTGAGTGTGCCCCCTGTGGATGGCTTGCCGGTGCTCCCCGGCATGGAAAGGCCTCTGTATCCCCTCCCCGGGGACAGCGGCATTCCTTCAGCAATGCTAATGCGCACGCGCCCGACGTGATGTCTCGCGCCTGCGCACTGGAGACTTTCCACTCACACTCCAGCAGACTGCTCTCTTCCCGTGTCGGCGGCCTTTGTCGACGAGTGACGTCGCCGCGTCTGATGACGCGGCTGCGTCGGCCGCCGCTCAGGCCGAGGAGCCACAGTGGGCGGTTTCTGCACACACACCTGCACACAGCTGATGTCTCCTCCGGACATTACGTTCGGGTCAGGTTGACAATCAGCTGTATTGCTATCATATAAGTTTACTCCGCCCTGCAGGCGAATGATTGGCCCATCAGTGTCACACCCCACACCAGGCAGTATACTTAGTATCAGCCTCACACACACTCTTCTCTGCTACACAGCCGTGAGAAGTGTTCCTTCCCTGCAGGATTTACCCACACTGTAACACCATAGACCAGGTACGTCCACTCCAACTGCGATTGCCACTAAGATGTCTCATTGCTCTACACACCGTGCTGAGATATCACATTATATGTTAAGGCTTTACCAGCCTAATATCTCCAATATGGGATACATATCTCCTAAAACACCTCCCTTTTTTCCTGTCTCTGATTCTGCAGGTGCTTGTGCAGTCCGCCCAGCATTGGTGGCTCTTGTGAGCCCTGGCTCGCCGTCCATGTGGGGATCTGTGTCAGGGCCGTGGTCTGTAAATCCCTCCATACCTTCCTTTTTGGGTTTCATCCCCTGAAAATTATATCCAGTATCTGGATCTTTAACCGAGCGATATAACCTTTCGAGCTGTAGGAAGTGGGAGTCCTTCTCGTGATACATCTGTGTACAGTATATATGCTGAAGAGTCACATGCCCTGTGAGTATCTCTGTACAAAAATGCTTGTTCAGTCTGAGATTTTGCTCTGTCCTCATGTCTTGTCTGTAATCCAAACAGTCTCTCATACTTTTAGACATAATGGTTTCATACCCTTTGTTGGTGCTTATTACAGTGACCCACTTATACCTATATATCCTTTTTTCTCTTTTATAGAAAAATATCATAACTGCTTTCCCGAAACTCCTGAAGAAGGAAATACACCATATAGAGAGGATAGAACCTCTTTACTTTCCGAAACATGTAGAGTATTATATGCTATTGTATTTCTAGCCCAGCGGGTCATATTTGTATTTACTGGGATACTATACCTAGCATGTTAGCAGTTTGATCACCATTGTTTTTTGCCTCTTCCGCTCATGCGATTTTATATCCTAGATTTGTGTGTATCTTGTTACTTAATAAACTTTTGTTATACAACTTTTAAACCTCAACTGTGTATTTCACGCATGCACCATTCATTTATTGCCCGTTGACACACTGCCCATAGTATCCCCCTTGGGGCACATCTCTTTTCCTGGTCTCCTTTCCGTATTTGGGATGTGGCAGTGATCTCCGGGCTAGCCCAAGCATTGGTTCCTTTCCGAATTGTTATTTTCATATAGCTAAAACTATGGGCTTGTATATTAAATACATCATCTATAATTTGGCTTCAGCAGTCAACGTTATTGAAAGTCCTTAAGTTCTGGGCTTTCCCTATCAATTGGTCCTTCGCAGCCGGAAAACGATACTTTGCAGACACCACTGAGACACGGAACAGGACAACACAAGCTGGAAACTGGCTAAGGTAAGCTAACTTTCTGCTTACTGTGTTTTCCCCTTGTGCTGTACTGATTTGCGTAAGTTGGTGTCATGTTGAAGTACTCTTTCCAAGAACCTTGACTGTTGAATTTTGTTATTTTTTTTTTTACGTTTCTTTTTTACTTTCCATACTATCTGTACTTATTACTGTCCTTGCAAGTGTGTGTTCTGTGTGAATGGTTTGCCCTATTTCAGGTGCAATGTGTGCGTAGTTAGGATTTCTGCATTTCCTGTGTCGGGGGACCGCGCAGGTCAGGAATCGGGTCTTCGGACTCAAGGGATCATTCATAGGCTGTGGCTGATAAGGTACTATGTGTGGTGAGGCCCTGGTTTATTGCCGAGGGTGACGGCCTGCTTAAAAAACAGCGCCGCTTGAATCCTTAGTACCAGTTTCAAATGAAATTCTGATTTACTTTTCGCATCTGCGTAGTTCTCCATAAAACTACACAATAAGCAGAAGTACTATCTCTCCTATTCTGCACAGTGCCTATAAACTGATGTGGAAGACTTTAGGGAAGCAGAACTGTCAGATTCTGTACTCTAGAATTTTCTCCTATTGAGATTTTTGTTACTGTACTGCACAATTTGTTGGAATATGTAATGCTGTATGTGTCCTGCCTTGTCTAAGGGAGTATCTTTACATTCGTAAACTGATTTAATCTGTCTGTGTAACCCCGTTCAGTTTGTGTAACTGAACTCTTTTTTTAAGTTGTGTGCCGGTCAGTCTTTGTGGCTGATTTGTGCAGTGTATAGTCTGGTATAGAACCTTGGCCAGGTTTAGGGCCAGATGTACCGTTCCTGCTATTTAGGATTCACTGTGTCTGTGTGACGTGGGGATCTAGTAATAGATTAATTTTTCAGGAAGTCTCATCACCGTGTGAGATGGGGAATTGTGCCACCGCGTACGCCTCAGAGGAGGATCTGTGTGATCCTATTGTGAACCCTTCCTGGTCTGCCAAAGATTATATGATCTATAACTTTGGAGCAGGGACGGTCCATTCCCTGAAGAAATGGAACAGAGGCACACAAGGGTTTATACCTCTAGAAGGGAAACTTGACCCTAAGTTCTGGAATGAATGTAAAAAATACTATCCAAGTACTTTTAAAACTAGAAAAGACAAGCAGGCATTAGATAAATGGATGCATGCAAGTGAGCAGTGTCAAAACATGTTGAAAACGAGATTGAAAGAAACCTATTGCCCTGTGAGAAAGTTATATGAATACAGTGCTGAAGAGCCTGATGACAATATTGCTGAAATGACTTTAAGCAGATTATACCCTACATTACCACCTCCACCTACTTATAATGATCAAAGGGCAGCAAACAGTTCCACTGTGCATAATTTATCTGCACCCCCACCCCTACCCCCCCCCCCCCAGCCAGAAACAACAATAGGTGCAGATTCTACAATACCACTAGCAGAGGGGTTCAGCCTCCCATGTCCCCTATTTCACCCAATCAATCTAATTTTCTGTGAGAACTCAGTTGATAACAGCAAATGATGGGGCAAGGACTACTGTCACCTGGCATGTCCCCATCACTAACTCTGATTTACAGATAATTATAGAAACCATGCCTGACCCTAAAAGAAATCCACATGCTTTCACTAAAAAGATGAAAGCATTACAAATTGCTTACCAGTGTTCGGCTATGTACAGAGTCTGTTGTGCATGCCTGGGTGTCCAAATTACTAATCAGATTATTAATACCAGTGGCAGTCTGAAAGAACCTATACCAAATACTGATGTGAAAGAGGGTGAGGAATGGATTAACACCTTCTGTACACAGGTACAAAAAAAATACAAGGGGGGTGATTGGGCTGGTCTATTGCAGACAACCCAGGGGATGAATGAGACATGTGATATGTTCTTTCAAAGAATGAGTGAGCATGTTGCTGCATGTTGTCAGAATGCAAACGAGGAAGTAATTGATGGAATCCTTATGCTTTGATGAGTGGGTTTAACAAAAAAGTGAGTGACAGAATAAAAATGATAAGACCAGAATGGAGGACAATGGGGTCCTTTTCTATAATACGAGATATAGAGGAAAAAGAGAAAGCCAGACCACAAAAAGTAATGTGTGTAGGTCCTAATGGTAAATTTGTACCTGAAAATAGTAGGCATAAAACAAATAAAAAACATTTTAAGTCAGGAAAACACGATCCCTCTAATGTGACATGTTACAGATGTCGCAAAAGGGGCCATTATGCTAAATTTTGCAAAAATAATCAAGCTAAACCTCAAAATGAACTTGAATTAGAACAAAGGGAGTCCTCTAACCTGGATAGATATTGACAAGAAGGCCAACCAGTGTCCAATAAAGCCTTTGAGAATAATATGTGTGCTGATGTTTCTCTCAAAGGTAATGATAACAATCAAGATGCGTTTGTACCACTAGAAGGCTAAAACAAATGACAAAAAATGTTGAAAAAAGGAAATGAAAGAAACTTATTGTCCTGTATATGAATTTGAACCTAAAAATCTAACATTGCTGAAATAACTGCAAGCACATTATACTCTACCACCCAGCGCACTTATAATGACCTAAGTAGTCATATGGATTAGAGCCCATTATAGATGAGTGAACTTATAAAAAAAAAAAAAAAAAAGAAGGGAAAGTGCAGTTTTATTAGAGAAATATTTTTGTCTACAGGGTGTAGTTGGCCAAGTGTGAGAGTTATGTTTGTTGTATATATGTGTGTGAGATCCATGGATTTTTTTGTCATGTTAGTTGTATTAATATGCCCAAAGTGCTGTATCAGCAAAACAGTTGATCCAAACCACAACTTTACCTACATGGAGTTTGCGTGTTCTCCCTGTGCCTGCATGGGTTTCCTCAGGTACTCCTACACCCTGGAGAAATGCTGGTAGGTTAATTGGATCCTGTCTAAATTGTCCCTGGTGTATGTATGAATGTGAGTTAGGGACCTTAGGATTGTAACCTCCTTGAGGGTAGGGACTGATGAATGTGAAATAATAGTAACACAGTATGAATATGGGTGGCTTGATGATTTGTTTTGTGTTTGTCATGTATGTTTTAAAATGATGGGACATTGCCACATAGACATTTACAGGTAACAAGTCAGTGGAATGTTGGTCATTGCAACTTTTAGAAGCAAGAAAAATATTTTGTCTGTAAAGTGTGACCTTAAAAAAAGACTAAAAATTGTATTTCTGACTTAAAAGAACAACTTGATCTATATAAATTTGGGTATAAATTTTTTTTTTTTTTAATTATAAATTTCGTGTGCAATGTGTAGTCATTTTGCACTGTGGTAAATTTAATATGAAAAAGAAAAACAAATTATTATATTTGCTTATTCTAAAAGAAAGGTTAATCTAAAAACTGTGAGCTGAAAATCGTTAAATTAAATACTTGCTGGGGTGGCTGATCATGTGGTCATTGGAGCCACACCCAATACATTTAATAAAATTGAATTAGTAAGAAAAAACCTTTTTCACTAATGATTAAAGTTTAAAAATAAGGAATGGTGTTTTATAGCTTAAAGGAGCAACGAGCCCCCACCTTTTTCTTTGACAGGTTAAATTGCATGGCTTGTGTGTGAACAGCTGTATTGTCACGCAAATTGAGTGAGCTGAGTAAACTGTAAAAAAAAAAAAAGAGAAAGTAATACCTCCTAATAATGTATATTTATATGTGTGTGTATATTAACGGTAATCTTTGTTTCCATAGAAAAAAAACAGTTCTGGAAGAAGTTTTCCAATGTGCTCAGTATGGTGAAGTATAACTGTCTTGCAAGACAAAGGGGAATTTGTAAAAAAATTGTTTTTTTGAGCTGCTCATTTTTAACCATGGTGA